>CP092863.1:77074400-77139609 GCA_030710605.1 Cordylochernes scorpioides | reverse complement strand
TAGAGAGATGTCCTCTAGTGTAAATGTCCTCTCATGGAGTATGTTCTACTGTATAGGTGATGGAAACTGTCCTTTGTAGAGAGATGTCTTCTAGCGGGAGTGTCCTCTCATGGAGGTTCTACTATACTGAAATTGTCACAACAATCCACATAAAAAGAAAGAAAGCTTTCTTGTTGAGCAGCGACGAGAGGCGCAGGATACAGCGCCAATGAGGAAGCGGCAAACGTCCTTGGGCAAATAGCTGATGAGAGGATGGATGGTTGAACTGTTGTCCCGCAATTACACTCTGATGACATAATCTCATTCCCCTCCCCTGTGGCGGATATAGGACAAGGTTAACCTAGCTAAACCTTACTATCCTGACCTATATATAAGTGAGTCTTAGCTTTTTCACAAATTCTTGAAAATGGCATAGATAATAAGGGTAATGACCTATATACAACAACAGACCTTTTAGTCTTATACAGATTATCCGAGTAGAAGAGACAAACTATCCTAGCTTAACTTTACTATACTGACCTATTGACAACAACAGACCTTTTAGTCTTATACAGATTCTCCGAGTAGATGAGCCAAACTAACCTAGCCTAACTTTACTATCCTGACCTATATACAGCAACAGACCTTTTAGTCTTATACAGATTCTCCGAGTAGATGAGTCAAACTAACCTAGCTTAACTTTACTATCCTGACCTATATACAGCAACAGACCTTTTAGTCTTATACAGATTCTCCGAGTAGAAGAGACAAACTATCCTAGCTTAACTTTACTATACTGACCTATTGACAACAACAGACCTTTTAGTCTTATACAGATTCTCCTAGTAGAAAAAAAGTACAATAAAGATTCTTTCCTGTTTTTCCACTTTAACAAAATCAATAAGGATTCTAGGGCTAGGTTTCTTTTTACATTTTTTCAATCTCTTAAGATTTCGGGCTAACATGCCCTTCAACACAGAGACCTAGATTGGCGTGTTATATCCGTGTTAAAAGACATGGTAACCCGATATCTCGAGAAATAAAGGAAATAACAAAAGAAACCAAACCCTATATTTATTATTGATTTTGTCAAAAAAAGAGGAAATATATACAGAAATAACAGTAATAGTAACAATAATCAGCGAATGTTATTCGCAATGTATCAAATAGAGATAAAAGAAGAAAGAAAAGGCTTGGTATAAACTTATACAAGCAATATAGAACAAGCAGTTACTTTTCTTAAAAAACAATAATTGGTAGTATTGACAGATATTCAGATTAGTACAAGTAAAAAGGTAATGTACAACAATGAAAAATACATAATTATCAGACATCTACAGTTTTATACGTGGATGGATCAAAGGTAGAAGATTGTTTAAGGTCGGAATATGAAGTCCTAATGGTTACTTAATTAATCCATACAGCCAGTTGTTCAATAGAAGCCATCGGATTCATTAATTTATTTCGAATATCATCCTCAGCTTTATAAAATTTAAAATATTTAACACTTTGAGGCCGAACAATTCCCCAGTTTCAAGGTCCACTAGGCCATATGAAAATCGTGTTGTTTCTAACAATTTTTTTAAATAAATAAAAACTCGTTTCAAAAATACAATTTTCATTTTAATATAATCTATAGACTTTGAAATAATGAGAATAAAAATTTAAAAATCATATAAAATAGTATGTTTTATTTTTTAAAATGTTGTTTTTTTTAATTGAGATTGTACTAAATAAAAATTCACTCCAAGTACTATATAGACATTGAGTAGAGAGTACAGTTAAACACTTGCGCTGTCATACATGTATGCCTTTAAATTTGTCTATACATATATATATATATATAAAATAATTTTAGGCCATGAATAGAATAGTCATGTGATGTTAACAATAAAGTGTCTGGCAATATGTACAATCAGCATAATATAAATTATCAGTTACTTAAAATATATTTGTTGCTATATAATTTAAAATATATCTACAAATGGTATTGAATTTAATATACATTTCTTTATTGGAAATAAAAATACTTGGATCTGTTACTATTAAATTATTTTCGGTAGTGTAGTCTTGAAAAACGGAAACAATCTAGTAAAAGATGCATGTTTACTTAAATATCATTTCTATGATTCCACCCCTTAGTGTAGCATGTATAATCAGAATGATCCAATACAGTATTAGAGCTCTAAAGAAGCGGTCTGGCAGATTAAATTGACGAAACTGCTGGGAGGGTTAACCATTGTTGAAACAAGTTCTCCCAATAGTTTTTCATCGCAGTAGGGACAGTCTAGTAAATTTATCGTTTTATCTTACAATAAATATTATAGAAATGTGTAAATAGCTTATCTGATAATATTTACCTTTTATTTTACCATATACAGTTAAACCTGTCTATAGCGCCCCATCTAAATAGCGCCTCCCTCTCTATAGCGCCCGATTTTGAATACGTAATACGATGCGATTTACATTAAAAGTGACCTGTCTATAGCACCCCCTCTCTATAGCGCCCCCTCTTGGGACTCACCAAAATCGGGCGCTATAGAGAGGGAGGCGCTATTTAGATGGGGCGCTATAGACAGGTTTAACTGTATATGGTAAAATAAAAGGTTAATATTATCAGATAAGCTATTTACACATTTCTATAATATTTATTGTAAGATAAAACGATAAATTTACTAGACTGTCCCTACTGCGATGAAAAACTATTGGGAGAACTTGTTTCAACAATGGTTAACCCTCCCAGCAGTTTCGTCAATTTTTAATCTGCCAGACCGCTTCTTTAGAGCTCTAATACTGTATTGGATCATTCTAATTATACATGCTACACTAAGGGGTGGAATCATAGAAATGGTATTTAAGTAAACATGCATCTTTTACTAGATTGTCCTGTTTTTCAAGACTACACTACCGAAAATAATTTAATAGTAACAGATCCAAGTATTTTTATTTCCAATAAAGAAATGTATATTAAATTCAATACCTTTTGTAGATATATTTTAAATTATATAGCAACAAATATATTTTAAGTAACTGATAATTTATATTATGCTGATTGTACATATTGCCAGACACTTTATTGTTAACATCACATGACTATTCTATTCATGGCCTAAAATTATTTTATATATATATATGTATAGACAAATTTAAAGGCATATATGTATGACAGCGCAAGTGTCCTTAGGGAGACATAGCGCTTTAAATTGAAATGATATTAAAAAAAAAAGAAAACTATGGATATATGCGTTTAGGACAGTAGATTTACATATAAATATTTGCATCGAGCAATGCTCTTCCAAAAACAATAAGGAGACAAGGCCAGTTAGGCATAAATTAATATTTATTCTTGACTCGGAAGCCATGATGAAGGTATCAGCCGAAGTTGAGGATTACAATTGCCTTTGTCCGTCATGTAGAACATTACCTACAGCTCGAGGCAAGCATTAAACCACTTCCCTTCGAGGTAACAGAAGGGGAGCACCCAGATTTCCAAGGTTCACTCAGGGAAAAAAACATAAAAGGTACTTAAATGTTACTTTTTAAAACCTCCATGTAAAGGTCATGTAAGCAAAAACCTCCCCCCTACTTAATTCGACCAGTTGAGTCTACATCAAGAGGATATGTAATGTATGCCGTTCTTTAGACGAATACATATACAAGTTGTTCGAGGGTTTCTTGAATCATTTTTATTTCTATAACTTTCAGAATAACATGTTCTTCAATAGGAGAAAACCTGGAAATATAAATGTGAAGAAATAGTACAAATGTGAAACTTACTAAGATAAGATGAATAAATTATGAAAAAGGCATCTTCTTATTGTGTAACTGAAAGTGTCTGATGGCTGTCGCCATCTATCGGAATAAATATCAACTATTCGTTGATTTTTTAATTATTCCAGAATTGGCCATTAGCAACTTTCAGTTGCACGATAAGGAGATACCTAGAAGTATAAGGTTGTTCCAAAAGTTCATGTTTTTCTTAAAACGTTGTTAATGCAGGATTGAATCCCACGTTAACATTTTGTTTAATATGTGAATAACCTTCACATATTATTCATTCTGAAAATAGACCAATCCATACTTAAATCATTAGATAGTAAAAAGGTATATATTAGATTGAATAAAATATTTATTTGCCAATATTTCAGTTGGCTGAACGCCTCAGCGGCGCTGAGTTTGTTTATATAAAAATGTAATGCCTCGATAAAGGTTGGCGTTCAGCCAACCGAAATATTAGCAGATAAATATATTATTCAATCCAATATATGCCTTTTTATTATCTAATATTATTCATTATTGAAAATATCATAAAATAAGTTGCTCTTTTTGAGCGGTACCTAATAAAGTGATTTTGGAAGGAAACATTGCTTATTATTGGTACTATTACTGTTATTCCGGCATATACCTTACATTTCTACTTTGAAGAATCTGTATAAGACTATAAGGTATTAATAAAACTTTGTTATATTGTTTAATATATATTTTTTCTTATCCCTAGTACACCTGGTACAGGCCATGATAATCATGGTGGGTAGAAGTTGGCGACTGCTTTTACTGTAAGTGCACCACCTGTTTACACATGTGAAAAGCAGTTTGACTTTGCACTTACAAATGTGCAAGAGCCCTGTTTGGTTACTTGCACTCGCTGGTGGGATTGGACTTTTGCAAGAATCGGGGGCCATTTGAGCTTTTTATTATTAATTTTTTAATCATAAAAAAGTGTCCAATGCGGGAATCGAACCAGGGTCGTAGAGGTCGAAAACCAACGGTTTAGACCATTCTTCCACCGACCCCCCCGTTTAATAGATACATTGTTCAAATGCGTTTATTAAAGGGAGAAATGTCTTTTTTTGCACATACATATGCCTTTTGGGTAACTTGATGGTGTAATGGAACGCCCCATTTGGTGAAATGGCTCTCTATATCATGTATAGAATATGAATTCTCTTGAACAGATGTATAATAGAACAACATTTGAAAATTATCCCGCATGTGTTTCTTTTAAACAAAAAATCGAAATGTATTTTAAGGAGAAATAACGATTATTTCTAACCTTAAGGATGAAGTATGATAGGATGAATTGTGAAGAGTAATGATAAACGTAAAAATAAAAGTGTCCAGGGATGGGAATCGAACCCACAGTGTTCCGCTTACAAGGCAGATGCCATGTCCACTAGGCTACCCTTCAAGGTTACAGATTCTTCCTGCAATAAAGCCTTCAATCTAGCCCATACTTTCTCTTCGCCAAACTACAATAAGGAAACGTTTTATTGGCTCTTAAAATGTTGATGAATGTATCGTGATGAGATTTGAGGTTCTTCATTGGACACAACAACAACTATTTTTGTATTATGGCTTGTATGATTTGAACTTGAACTAGTAATAAAAAAAACTAGGGGGTCGGTGGAAGGATGGTCTAAACCATTGGTTTTCGACCGCTACGACCCGGGTTCGATTCCCGCATTGTGCACTTTTTTCTGATTAAAAAAATAAATAAAATGCTCCAATGACCCCCGATTCTTGAAAAAGTCCAACCCCACCAGCGAGTGCAAGTAACCAAACGGGGCTCTGGAACATTTTTAAGTCCAAAGTCGAACTGCTTTTCACATGTGTAGACATATGGTGCACTTACAGTAAAAGCAGTCGCCTACTTCTACCCACCATGATTATCATGGTCTGTACCACGTGTACTAGGGATAAGCAAAAGAAAAAAAAACTCAATTGTAGATGATTTCGACTTTGAAAAAAGACTTTGACTTTTCTACATATAAAACAGCCTAGAAATAGATTTTTTAGAATTTCCTTCCACTGAATTTTTGGTACACAACAACAACCATTATTGTGCTATGGCTTGTATGAATCGAACTTTAGAGATAGTAATAAAAAAACTCAATTTAAGATATGTGTGTGATTTAAACTTTGAAAAAAAAAAAACTTTGACTATTCTACATATAAAACAGCCTAGAAATAGATTTTTTAGAATTTCCTTCAACTGAATTTTTCGGTCATTTTCACCCATGGACTTCAAGGAAGATGGCTTCGGACCAACGAACTGAGGAGAGAGGTGAGTTGTCGGGGAAAGAAGGAAGTGGAAATTTCATTTTTTTTCCTCTTTGATTAAATCAATTAGCGGGGTTTTTCTTTGTGCATGTTATACCTCGTGAAGTGGAACTTCATTAGAGGTCATCGCCATCTTTTCTCATGGCGGAAAGATTTGCATATAGGACTTTTTTTTTTAATAAGATTGTATCTTAAATGTCTTTATTTTTCAATTTTATTTTATTTCAACACACAAAACGCGATATCCCAGCTAGGAATAATTGGGTCGATTTACATTTTTTTAAAACAGAAACAGTTATAAGCATATTATACAAGAAAAAAGTAATCGGAATAAAAAGAGAAGCAATAATATATATTAGGAACTTGAACCTTTCAGGTTTGAAAGATAATCATAAATATATTTACAAAAATAGTTAATAATTCTCTCTGCTATTTACAAATTGATATAGATCTACATTATTTATTGTATGTTGTCTAGCGGTGAAGAAGAGTGGGCATTCCAGCAGTAGGTGTCTTGAGTCCTGAAATTCGTTGCCACAATGACAGCTTCTTCTATGATCAGATTTTTAATAGGCAATCATCAACAACAATCAATTAAAATACTTAGAAAGGATACAATAAAATTATTCTAATACAAAACAATAACGTGCCGTCTATATATAACAAATGAAAACATTTAGGCGAATGTTTCTTTTCACAAATAAATCAAACTTCTACTATACTTACTGCGATGAAAAAATATTGGAAGGGATTGGTTCATCAGTGGCAATTGACAATTAAAACAAATTTATTGACAACTCAGTCAATATTTACAAAATGAGGAAGAGATCACAAAAATAATTAGAGAAAATAAAAAGATAGCGAAAAGCGTGTTTGAACAAGGAACATCAGGTTCTAAAGTCTAAACCTTCCGCAGCAAGGCTATTTTGCCTTATTATATAATAATTTAAAGAAGAAATTAATATTTACAAATTTAAATTTTCAGCCGGTGAGTCTTCCCCACTGTACAAGTGTCCTCTTCCAGATGTCCTCAATTACAACACCCAGCCCCACCTGCACGAAGTACCGATAAATTCGGCACTTCGCTGACCCCAGTGATGAACCCTCCCAGCAGTTTCACCAATTTTTTTAATCTACCAGACCGCTTCTTTAAGAGTTCTAATACTGTATTGGATCATTTTGCTTATATATGCGACACTGAAGGGTGGAATCTTAGAAATGGTATTTAAGCAAACTATGGACATAAGCTTTTAGGACAGTAGAATTAATTATAAATATTTGCATCTAGCAATGTTCTTCCGTAAACAATAATTACTCTATAATATAATGCGGCTTGTGATTGTGAAACGACATTTGAAAATTACCCCGCATGAGTTTCCTTTCAATGAAAAATCAAAATTAATTTTAAGGAGAAATAACGATTATTTCTAACCTTAAAGATGAGGTTTTATTTCATTTTTCCGTTTATCATTACTCTTCACTATTCATCCTTTCATACCTCATCTTTAAGGTTAGAAATAATCGTTATTTCTACTTAAAATGAATTTTGATTTTTCATTGAAAGGAAACTTATGCGGGATAATTTTCAAATGTCGTTTTACAATAATTATTCTACCTATACAAATTACTACATATGTTCACGCTTACGTATTCAAAACAGATCGCATAACTTCATTTCTTGTGAATATACAAATAACAACAAAAATCTTTATTAAGACCTTTTAGTCTTATACAGTCTTATGTATTACATAGAAAGAGCTACGTTGCTAAGTTAGCCTGCCACTGAGTAGTGCTCCCAGTCTTAATGACAAAGGCAGACACATTCTACTTCACCCAGTCATGATGGTTGTCAAACAGACACCATCAAGGGTCACAACCTGATACCCTAATATGATTGAGTGGAGATAAGAAAGAAGAAGACACATCCCCAGCAGACACAATCAACAAGCTCTACAAACTTGATACTCTGATATGATTGAGTGGAGATAAGAAAGAAGAAGACATCCCCAGCAGACACCATCAACAAGCTCTACAAGCTTGATACCCTGATATGATTAAGTGGAGATAAGAAAGAAGAAGACACATCCCCAGCCGACACCATCAACAAGCTCTAAAAACTTGATACCCTAATATGATTGAGTAGAGATAAGAAAGAAGAAGAAGACATAGAAAGAGTCAAATTGAACCCAGTAAGGGAATATAACAGATATATTACAATAAGACTATAAAAAGCAGCAATGCCTTTCTTTATTCTTGAAAAATACAATCTTTCGGATCGTTATAATCCTTCTACAGGCAGAGCTATGAGTTGAGAAAATGAGGATATATTTTTCTCAACTTATAGCTCTGCCTGTAGAAGGATTATACCTGTGGAAGGATTAAAAAGATCCAAAAGCTTGCACTTTACACGAATAAAGAAACGCATTTTTACTGTTTATATTCTTATAGCTATGGTAGAGCTATGTCTGTAGAAGGAATATAAAGATCCGAAAACTTGTACTTTACATGAATAAAGAAACACATTGCTACTGTTTATATTCTTATAGCTATGGTAGAGCTATGTCTGTAGAAGGATTATAAAGATACGAAAACTTGTACTTTGCACAAATAAAAAACGCATTGCTACTGTTTATATTCTTATAGCTATGGTAGAGCTATGTCTGTAGATGGATTGTAAAGATTCGAAAACTTGCACTTTGCATGAATAAAGAAACACATTGCTATTGTTTATATTCTTATAGCTATGGTAGAGCTATGTCTGTAGAAGGATTATAAAGATCCGAAAACTTGTATTTTGCATGAATAAAGAAACTCATTGCTACTGTTTATATTCTTATACCTATGGTAGAGCTATGTCTGTAGAAGGATTATAAAGATCCGAAAACTTGTACTTTGCACAAATAAAGAAACACATTGCTACTGTTTATATTCTTATAGCTATGGTAGAGCTATGTCTGTAGAAGGATTAAAAAGATCCGAAAACTTGTACTTTACACAAATAAAGAAACACATTGCTACTGTTTATATTCTTATAGCTATGGTAGAGCTATGTCTGTAGAAGGATTATAAAGATCCGAAAACTTGTATTTTGCACGAATAAAGAAACACATTGTTACTGTTTATATTCTTATAACTATGGTAGAGCTATGTCTGTAGAAGGATTATAAAGATACGAAAACTTGTACTTTGCACGAATAAAGAAACACATTGCTACTGTTTATATTCTTATAGCTATGGTAGAGCTATGTCTGTAGAAGGATTATAAAGATACGAAAACTTGTACTTTGCACGAATAAAGAAACACATTGCTACTGTTTATATTCTTATAACTATGGTAGAGCTATGTCTGTAGAAGGATTATAAAGATCCGAAAGCTTGTATTTTGCATGAATAAAGAAACACATTGCTACTGTTTATATTCTTATAACTATGGTAGAGCTATGTCTGTAGAAGGATTATAAAGATCCGAAAGCTTGTATTTTGCATGAATAAAGAAACACATTGCTACTGTTTATATTCTTATAACTATGGTAGAGCTATGTCTGTAGAAGGATTATAAAGATCCGAAAGCTTGTATTTTGCATGAATAAAGAAACACATTGCTACTGTTTATATTCTTATTCTATGCTTTATAGCAATTTTATTTTCTAAACGATAACAATATTGTCTTTCCACACACACACAAACCTTTACTAGGTATCAAGCCCCATACAGGATTCTCCCAGTATAGCAATGGTTTTAATTGAACATAAATCAAGTACTATATACAATTCTCTATTAACATGAGTCCAAAAAAACTATTTACATCTGTTTCTCATCCTTCTCGTCTTCTCACAAAATGTGTCTAAATCTATTGTTTCTACTTTTCACCGTTTCTGACAGCAGAGTGATAAATGATTAGCACTCGTATTATTAAAAAGTAATTTCTTCATACAGATGATTGAAGGTAAATAACATTATAATACAATATAATGTGGCTTATGATTGTAGAATGAAGTTTGACAATTATATCGCAAATGTTTCTTTTGAAGAAAAAATCGAAATTTATTTTAAGGAGAAATAACGATCATTTCTAACCTTAGGGATGAGGTATGAAAGGATGAATTGTGAAGAGTAATGATAAACGGAAAAATAAAAGTGTCCAGGGATGGGAATTTAACCCACAGTGTTCCGCTTACCGGGCATCTGCCCCCATCTGGACATAGCATCTGCCCGGTAAGCGGAACACTGTGGGTTAAATTCTCATCCCTGGACACTTTTATTTTTCCGTTTATCATTACTCTTCACAATTCATCCTTTCCTACTTCATACCTAAGGTTAGAAATAATCGTTTTTTCTCCTTAAAATAAATTTCTATTTTTTGTTCAAAAGAAACATTTGCGGTATAATTGTCAAACTTCATTCTACAATCATAAACCGAATTATATTGTATTATAATGTTATTTACCTGCAATCATCTGTATGAAGAAATTACTTTTTAATAATACGAGTGCTAATCATTTATCACTCTGCTGTTAGAAACAGTGAAAAGTAGACACAATAGGTTTTTACAAAATTTGTGAGAAAAGACGAGAAGGATGAGAAACATGTGTATTTTTCCTTTTTTTTTGGGGGGGGGGGGGGGGGGGTTGTAGGATCATTAATCACCACAGACACGGTTAGCCACTAAAAGTTGTTTTTATTTCAAAAAGTCTCTCGACTTATTTAGACATACAATTTTAGTTAAATGGTATTCTAACAATAAAGAAATATAACCTATTGTTTACAATAAAATATAAAATAATTAAAAAAAGAATAATTAAATATTTACATTTACAAAAATGTAACTTTTATAACACAGCGCCATCTAGGTGTGGCAATTGGAATTATTTAACCCTACAGGTTCATGTTAATACTGAATTGTATATAGTACTTGATTTATGTTCAATTAAAACCATTGTTATACTGGGAGAATCATGTATGGGGCTTGATCCTCAAAGTAAAACTTGTCAAACTTCGTTCTACAAATAACATTGTCTTTCCATTCCTTTAGCTATGTGAAGTATGCCAAGTGCTGACAAGTGAGAGCATATGTATGAAAATTTCACCAAATTTTTACAGAAGAACCTACTGGTTAATAGTATGCTTAGTATCCATTTCACTGTTAAATGAGCAACACTAAGTTGGTTTATATTCATTTTCTAGTGCAATTTGAATATTTGCAGTTATGTTTTATGGCTTCTCTCTCTCTCTCTCTCATTAGGTTGTGTTAACCTAAAGTTAAATTAACATAGTCAAAAATAAGGATTATATTGTAAAACTGCCAACAATCAGCAACTTGGGGAGATATGTTTTACCACCAAAGCGCTTTAGCCTTAGTAAAGACATTTTCAAATCATTTCAAATTTGATTTTAGAAAGGTGGGAGATACTTGTATGCTCTGTTTAAAAACTTACATAATTGCATTCAACAATTCTCCTTTACTAATTTCACTTCAATATGAAATATTGTATGTAAGCTATGTCAAGTAGATTTAGGCCAAAGCTCTCAGGTAGCGTCGCACCTTCCCACACACCTGACTGACTCAGTCTGACTCAGTCAGGTGCCCTGGAATTCTTACCACCTCCACAAAGAGCTATTTATACCAAAAGATAGGAGAAGGGGAAGTTCCCCCAGTCCCCTTGAAGGTAGGGGGGAGGGGGTATGTGAAGCAAACCCCCCCTCCCTCCATCATTTATAATTGCTTAGCTTTCTTTCGAAAAAAAAAAGAGAGGAAAACCTAAAGGCCGATTAGGTCTTGCGTTAAGATAGTATGCTCTTTCGTCAAATCTTTCAACAGGAAGGTTAGATCATTGAAGATTGTTTCACCCCCATTGCTACATTCTTTGGGGATTTGGTAGGATCATATTTCAGGAGGATTTTGGGGGTTTGGAGCATTGCTCCAACAGATCCGATGTTTAGCTAGGCTTGCGCGTGTTTGACAATAACAAAACATTAGAAATAATATTGAAACGGTATAGGAGAATTACTATAGATTTCTATAGCTACTTCAACCAATAATTTTATTTAATTCTCGATGTTTGAGTGTTGTCTCGCTGTCACTCTCTTCAGGGTCACTGAAACATCGAATAAATCATTAGTTGATGTACCTATATTCTTTCCAAATCAACTTCCAACCAAAAAAAATGATCTTCAAAACTACAGATTTCTAGTAATCCCTTGATCAATTTGATGTACACTCATGGACAAAACTTAAAAGAAGTTTTACCTTTTAGAATGTATATCGGGATTCAGAAAATAACTCTGAAAGATACACTCATGGACAAAACTTAAGGAAGTTGTACCTTTTAGAATGTATATCGGGATTCAGAAAATAACTCTGAAAGATACACTCATGGACAAAACTTAAGGAAGTTGTACCTTTTAGCATGTATATCGGGATTCAGATAATAACTCTAAAAGATACACTCATGGACAAAACTTAAGGAAGTTGTACCTTTTAGCATGTATATCGGGATTGAGATAATAACTCTGAAAGATATACTCATGGACAAAACTTAAGGAAGTTGTACCTTTTAGCATGTATATCGGGATTCAGAAATAACTCTGAAAGATACATTCATGGACAAAACTTAAGGAAGTTGTACCTTTTAGAATGTATATCGGGATTCAGACAATAACTATGAAAGATACACTCATGGACAAAACTTAAGGAAGTTGTACCTTTTAGCATGTATATCGAGATTCAGACATTAACTCTGAAAGATACACTCATGGACAAAACTTTAGGAAGTTGTACCTTCTAGCTTGTATATCAGGATTCAGACAATAACTCTGAAAGTACACTCATGGATAAGACTTTAGGAAGTTGTACCTTCTAGCATGTATATCAGGATTCAGACAATAACTCTGAAAGATACACTCATGGACAAAACTTAAGGAAGTTGTACCTTTTAGCATGTATATCGGTATTCAGACAATAACTCTGAAAGATATTAGAGTGACCTTTATTGAAGACACGCGAAATAACCAAGTGATTATATATAACCGTATGTTTTTTAACGTCATCCTTTTTTTTATTATTATTGATTGTACACGTTTCTGTGTGTGAAATTACTTTTACTTTAGGCCTTAGTACTTTTTACTTTGCCCTTACAAGACCTCTCCTCTTCCAGGATGGTGTAAAGACACAATACACCATCTACAGGACCAAAGAGACCTCACCAGACCACCTCTTAGAATGTATGGGAACCTCAAGACAGGACCTGTATTCCAACCTTCTACCAAGATTGTGAATTTGGTCAATGAATTTAGTCTTTTATGACCTTGTATAATTATACAATGGGATAATAATAATAAAAATAATAAAACGTTTTAATTTTGTGTGAAACTGGTAAAAATAACACTTTTGTCATTCTTAGATTCTTTTATCTGAATCAAACATCTTACAGATTTGGATGAGAAACATGCAGTTTCATATTCTTTCCACAAAACTATCTTATTTCTTCTGCTGAACCAACCGTATTTCCAGCCGTGAAAGCAAATGCATAATGTCACCAACATCCGCAAGCATTCCAGAGGCGTGAAGAATCGAATTTGTTCCATGCATAAGTCAAGGTAAATTTGCAGCATCTGCATAGTCAAATGTCGAAAGAATCTGTGAATATGGCGAGAAACTTTGCTCGAATGCAATAGGTTAGCTTTGTCTTCAAACTCTTTAATACCATCAGATTAATAGGTAATCAAAATTGTTTTTGATAAATTTGCCTACCAACCCCTTTATACATATTTCAATTGTATTGATATTTGTTTATCTTTTCATCTAACTTGCATACTAATTCTTGTACATATTTCAAATATCTTTCTTTCTTTTCTTTCAAAATTTTGTTTATCTTTAAAGTACAAGTGTCCCTAGGGGGACATAGCGCTCTAAGTCGAAATAAAATTAAAATATTGGAACTATCCATAGAAGCTTAGGGCGCCTCTCCCGTCAAAATAAACTTTAAAAACTAATGCCATCTATTGACCGTCGCCGCAACTAGCGGCCTCATCGGTGACAAAGCTACAACACCAGCTTTGGCAAACTGAGAAACGTCCACCTAGAGACCATAGTTTTTGACGTTTATTTTGACGGGAGAGGCGCCCTATGTTTCTATGGATCAATTTCCTCCCGGCAAATTTTCCATCTATATTGGAACTCTGGTATGTATTTTAAACTATATTGTGGCGACTTTTATGTTTAATGGGAAAAAAATCTTTCCATGTCTCTTTGAAGGAAGTGGGAAACTTTATTATAAATGTCAACTTGTAAATTGTGATTATTTCTGTAATTGTTACAGGATAGCTTGACTGCGTGCGTTTGAAATTGGAGGATGTTTTCAAAGTTGTAATCAGGAAAACTTGTTTCTTTTCAAGGTCTCTTGCTCAGCTTTTTTAACTGCGGGAGATTCATCTTTGCCCCGGAAATGCGACATTTCACGGTGTTTGAGTCACTTAATGATGTCGCAGACATTAAACCCGCTGTAAATGGTCACCATACCTCTATGTGGTCGTCACATTGTCGATATACACTCATAGACAATGCTTAGGTAGTAGAAAGTCTTTGATGTCGACGGTCGTCTGTTTTTTTTTTTTTTCTGATGGAGACAGATAAAATTTGGTTCACACTTGGTTATGATGGCGCGCTAGTGCATCATATTATATATGTTCTAATAAAAGACACAATTTGATATTTGCGGAAGAGCGATTGCTCGAATCATATTATATATTTATAATTGTATGTATTTCTACTGTCCTCAAAGCTTATGTCCATAGTTCTTCTAAAATATCCATTCCAAGAGTCTAGCAACAGTATCACTATAAAAAGGAAGTTCCAAAAATGCAATATAACAGCGGTATGGTAGATTAAACTGGCGAAACCGCTGGGAGGGTTCACCACTGATGAGCCAGGCCCTCCCTTTAATTTTTCCATTGCAGTAAGGGCAGTAGAAATTGTTTGATTTCAAAAAGAATCTTACGCGTTTAAAATAGTTTCGAGTTTTGACACTTGGTTATCTTGTGTGTCTTCAATAAAAGTCACTGTAATATCTTTCAGAGTTATTGTCTGAATCCCGATATGCATGCTAAAAGGTACAACGTTCTTAAGTTTTGTCCATGAGTTTATTTTAGCTATATACTTCTTTAAAAAGCAATGGGAAAGCTTATCAAAGAAGTATCCTTAAGTATATCTAATCATGTCTGTAACATTTTACCATAAATCCAAAGTACTTTCACCATAGAAGGAGGAAGAATTTTCCAAGACATGGCTCATAAATCACCTTAAGTTCAGAAATCCCAAAAGGTTTCTCCACATGTAAAATGAGGTAGGGAGGGCTAGCTATCTGATGAAGGTCAACACCAAAAAATGGCCCTTAAAGGAAGCTTGACTTTTTATTCAACCTTTTCCTTAAACTGGAGCTTTTTTTGGTCTCCAGGAATAATGGACTCACTCCCTATAATGTACGTTAGACTCAGGTACATATTCCAAGTACAGTGGAACTACCTCCCTGTAAAGGACAACACCTAATTGCAGAGCCAAAGTGTCCTTTAGGGAAAGGTGTCCTCTTACCGTAGAGTTGCTACAGTAGAACCTCCCTGTAAAGGACACACCTAATTACAGAGCCAAAGTGTCTTTTAGAGAGGTGTCCTCTTACCGGAGAGTTGCTACAGTAGAACTACCTCCCTGTAAAAGACAACACCTAATTGTAGAGCCAAAGTGTCCTTTAGGGACTCCAGTAGTTGAATTGTAGATATGGTAATTTTGCAAATGAAAACTGTCCTTTATGGAGATGTGTCCACTAGCGGGGTGTCCTCTCATGGAGGTTCTATTGTATATGTTGTATAAGCCATGTTAATCATGGTGAGTAGTTAACGATTGATTTTTACTGAAAAAGGCACCAAATATCAACACGTGTAGAAATCAGTTATACTTTTGCATTTACGAAGTGCCAAAACCACGTTTTGGTAACTTGCACACAGTTTGAGGTGGTTGGAGTTCTACAAGAATTGGAGTCATTAAAGCAATTTTTTATTTCTTCAGAATAAAAAGTGCTGGCAAGACTTTTACAGTGTCCATAACAACAAATATATTCTCAGGTTATTGTTGGTTAAGTCTAGTTATCTATGCCTATAACTTGGTACTGTAATGAAAGAAAATACTGATCAAAGACTTACAGAACAACAAGTACAGTAAAACATACTCCATGAGAGGACACTCACGCTAAAGGACAACTCTCTATAAAAGTACAGTTTTCATTAGCAAAATTACCATTTTTACTATTCAGCAACTCTCCGGTAAGAGCACACCTCTACCTAAAGGACAGTTTGGCTCTGCAATTAGGTGTTGTCCTTTACAGGAAGGTTCTACTATAGCAACTCTCTGGTAAGCGGACACCTCTCCCTAAAGGACACTTGAACTCTGCAATTAGGTGTTGTCCTTTACAAGAAGGTTCTACTATAGCAACTCTCTGGTAAGAGGACACCTCTCCCTAAAAGACACTTTGGCTCTGCAATTTGGTGTTGTCCTTTACAGGGAGGTTCTACTATAGCAACTCTCTGGTAAGAGGACACCTCTCTCTAAAGGACACTTTAGCTCTGCAATTAGGTGTTGTCCTTTACAGGAAGGTTCTACTATAGCAACTCTCTGGTAAGAGGACACCTCTCCCTAAAAGACACTTTGGCTCTGTAATTTGGTGTTGTCCTTTACAGGGAGGTTCTACTATAGCAACTCTCTGGTAAGAGGACACCTCTCCCTAAAAGACAATTTGGCTCTGTAATTTGGTGTTGTCCTTTACAGGGAGGTTCTACTATAGCAACTCTCTGGTAAGAGGACACCTCTCCCTAAAAGACAATTTGGCTCTGTAATTTGGTGTTGTCCTTTACAGGGAGGTTCTACTATAGCAACTCTCTGGTAAGAGGACACCTCTCCCTAAAGACAATTTGGCTCTGTAATTTGGTGTTGTCCTTTACAGGGAGGTTCTACTATAGCAACTCTCTGGTAAGAGGACACCTCTCCCTAAAAGACAATTTGGCTCTGTAATTTGGTGTTGTCCTTTACAGGGAGGTTCTACTATAGCAACTCTCTGGTAAGAGGACACCTCTCCCTAAAGGACACTTTGGCTCTGTAATTTGGTGTTGTCCTTTACAGGGAGGTTCTACTATAGCAACTCTCTGGTAAGAGGACACCTCTCCCTAAAAGACACTTTGGCTCTGTAATTAGGTGTTGTCCTTTACAGGGAGGTAGTTTTATGTATTATGATGCATTAGGACGCCATCTATTATAAAATTCGAAAATATTATAGACACATATGATTCTTTTAAAAATTAAACAATTTCTACTACCCTTACTGCAATGGAAAAATTAATGGGAGGGCCAGGCAGATTTTACTGTCCCTCTTCCGGTTCCAAGCCCGGATGAAAAAGGAGGAGGGGGAGCAGTAACAAGCTCACTAAAAAACCTGGGCTCAGCTGGCCCGGCTGAAAGTACCCTGTAAGGGCTCCTAATCCAGGGATACAGGATGAGCAGCGTTTGTACTCCATGTTAGGAGCGGCTGCACATGACGTCTGTTCCTCATGTCAGAGGCGGCCATTTCTTTTGGAGCTAAGTCAGCCTGCCACTGAGTAGTGCTCCCAGTCTTAATGACAAAGGCAGACGCATTCTATTTCACACAGTCATGATGGTTGTCAAACAGACACCATCAAGGGTCAAAACTTGATACCCTAATATGATTAAGTGTAGATAAGAAAGAAGAAGAATAAGACTGTATATTCTCAGGTTATGGGCGGTGAAGTCCAGTTATCTGTGTCTATAACTCGGCTAGTGTAATGGAAGCAAATACTGCTGACAAGACTTTTACAGTATCCATAACACTAAGTATATTCCCATGTTATAAGAGTGATGTCGATGCCGGAAGGAACAGAGCACTGTAACAGATGGAGTGAAGAGAAGAGTGACAGTGTCCTCTCAAAGAGACAGGTCAAGAGCGCGGGTTTTCTGACCTCCTTTATCCATCCTGGTCTTATTGTTTGCCATTCCTGGCTGTTGCTTCAGTCTACGGTGTGATAGCAGCCATATAGGAATCTTCTAACTACCCTGATATACATCATTAATACATTCGAAGTCTCCTGAAACTGCTTATACCTCCTTTTTTAGACGAGCTTCTATTACAATTTATATAATCCAGAGTCGGTAATGGTAGATCAATGTACACTCATGGACAAAACTTAAGGAAGTTTTCTATTTTGATGTCGCCGGTTGTCTGTTTTTATGAAGGATACAGAGGAAATTTTGATCACACTTGGTTATCTCGTGTATAATTAAATATCACTGTAATATCTTTCAGAGTTATTGTCTGAATCCCGATATATATGCTAGAAGGTACAACTTCCTAAAGTTTTGTCCATAAGTGTTTCTTCAATAAAGGTCACTGTAATATCTTTCAGAGTTATTGTCTCCATCCCGATATAGATGCTAAAAGGTACAACTTCCTTAAGTTTGTCTATGAGTGTATCTTTCAGAGTTATTGTCTGAATCCCGATATACATGCTAAAAGGTACAACCTTCTTAAGTTTTGTCCATGGGTGTATCTTTCAGAGTTATTGTTTGAATCCCGATATAAATACTAAAAGGTACAACTTCCTTAAGTTTTGTCCATGAGTGAATCTTTCAGAGTTATTGTCTGAATCCCGATATACATGCTAAAAGGTACAACTTCCTTAAGTTTTGTCCATGAGTGTATCTTTAGAGTTATTGTTTGAATCCCGATATACATACTAAAAGGTACAACTTCCTTAAGTTTTGTCCATGAGTGTATCTTTCAGAGTTATTGTTTGAATCCCGATATACATACTAAAAGGTACAACTTCCTTAAGTTTTGCCCATAGGTGTATCTTTCAGAGTTATTGTCTGAATCCCGATATGCATGCTAAAAGGTACAACTTCCTTAAGTTTTGTCCATGAGTGTATCTTTCAGAGTTATTGTCTGAATCCCGATATACATGCTAAAAGGTACAACTTTATTAAGTTTTGTCCATGAGTGTATCTTTCAGAGTTATTGTCTGAATCCCGATATACATGCTAACAGGTACTACTTTCCTAAGTTTTGTCTATGAGTGTATCTTTCAGAGTTATTGTCTGAATCCAGATATACATGCTAAAAGGTACAACTTCCTTAAGTTTTGCCCATGAGTGTATCTTTCAGAGTTATTGTCTGAATCCAGATATACATGCTAAAAGGCATAACTTCCTTAAGAGTTGTCCATAAGTGTAGAATAAAACCTTTAAACCCACACAAACAAAAACTAAAGATAGTAAATAAAATCACAAAAGAAACTCATCTCTAGATGGCTTAATTTTCAATTACTTACAGAAATAATTAGATAGAAATTATACATAATATGAATAATTATCTTGACTATTAACGTTAATTATTTCAATTATTATTGTTTAAAGCAAATTCTACAACCCAATTAAAAGGAAAATTATAACAATGAGGGTGTTGAACCATTTCAAGGGTTTGTCCAATTTAATATATACGGTAACTCCGCCTTTGCCAGTCCCAAGCCCGGATGAAAAAGGAGGAGGGGGAGCAGTAACAAGCTCACTAAAAAAACCTGGGTTCAGCTGGCCTGGCTGATAGTACCCTGTAAGGGCTCCAGTGATACAGGATGAGTCTGTACTCCATGTTAGGAGCGGCTGCACATGGCGTCTGTTCCTCATGTCAGAGGCGGCCATTTCATATTGGAGTTAAGTCGGCCTGCCACTGAGTAGTGCTCCCAGTCTTAATGACAAAGGCAGACGCATTCTACTTCACCCAGTGTGGAGATAAGAAAGAAGGAGAAGAATATATACTGTACTCTAACAACCATTGTTTAATCTGGTTTGATTAAATTTACTGCGATATTTAACATGATGCATTAGCGCGCCATCTGTTAAGATGAATTTAAATTAATTTTGACACGCTGATGATTCTTTATAAAATAGAATAATTTTCTACTGTCCATATACACTGTAATATAACTGTAATGAAGACATTAAGACGCGAATGTTTCTTTTCACAAATAAATCTAACTTCTACTGTCCTTACTGCTATGAAAAAATATTAGGAGGGCTTGGCTTGTCAGTGGTGAACCCTCCCAGCATTTTCACCAATTTAATCCACCAGACCGCTTTAGAGCTCTAATACTGTATTGGATCATTCTGCTTTTATATGCTACATTGAAGGGTGGAATCTCAGAAATGGTATCTAAGAAAATTATGGACATATGCTTTTAGGGTAGTAGATTTACATTTAAATACAATGTAATGATAAAAAAATAGTTGGGGGGGGGGGGGGGGGCTGGCTTATCAGTGGTTAAACCTCTCAGCTGTTTCCCCATGGCAAAATTGGGATAGAAGACCGGCGACATCAAGGACTTTACACTTCTTTAAGTTTTGTCCATGAGTGTATATATATAAAGACAAACAAGCATGTATTAGCTAGGCTGACAAATTATATTGACAAACATTTGTAGTCTTTCTGATCAGTTTTTAGCAGGAAGTTTGTTAAGTTAACCAATCTCTCACGCCTTCTCATCGGACGAATGTGGTCATGTTTGTATATAAGAGGGGGGCTAAGGGAATGCGAGGAGGCCAGAGCGTGGAGACGCTTAAAGTGTTTTCTGCGTGATTTTTCCGAGTCTGGTGATCTCTTCGCATACCTTGTGTGACCCAAGTCCGATCCTTCCGACGATAAAAAAAAATAAAGATACATTCATGGACAAAACTTAAGTAAGTTGTGCCTTTTAGTATGTATATCGGAATTGAGACAATAACTCTGAAAGATACGCTCATGGACAAAACTTAAGAAAGTTGTACATTGTAACATGTATATCGGGATTCTGACAATAACTCTGAAAGATACACTCATGGACAAATCTTAAGGAAGTTGTACATTGTAACATGTTTATCGGGATTCTGACAAAAATTCTGAAAGATACACTCATGGACAAAACTTAAGGAAGTTGTACATTGTAACATGTATATCGGGATTCTGACAATAACTCTGAAAGATACACTCATGGACAAAACTTAAGGAAGTTGTACATTGTAACATGTATATCGGGATTTTGACAATAACTCTGAAAGATACACTCATGGACAAAACTTAGAAAGTTGTACATTGTAACATGCATATCGGAATTCAGACAATAACTCTGAAAGATACACTCATGGACAAAACTTAAGGAAGTTGTACATTGTAACATGTATATCGGGATTCTGACAATAACTCTGAAAGATACACTCATGGACAAAATAATAAGAGAAACTTGTAGAAGGATATAAAATGGCAGCTACCCAGTAAACAAACCCTTTTTAAACACCGTACAAGCGACGCATGTAGAGGGCAATAAAGCATACATTAGAACCCCCAGTAAAGGACATCTAGTTGCAAAGCCAATGTGTCCTTAATAGAGAAGTATCCTCTTACCAGAGAGTTAAAGACAGACGAGTATAGGTACCATCGAATAAGCATGTATTAGCTACACGGACAGGTATAGGTACCATCAAACAATCCTATATTGGTATCTACAGAATGGTCGGTAGATAATACCCAACAAAAGTATCGCCTACATTCTTGTCTCCTTACAAGACGCTCGGCTCCCCCCCCTGAGAACCGGGGAAGATACAATAGCACATCTGTTTGCTCCCACCAAGCAAGGAATTCGTCAGTTTCCGGGTTAAAACAGCCGATGTTTGCCTTCCCCCTTCAAATAAAGGATCCGCCCCACTTAATGTCACCTAGCTGAGAATTTTTGACAACGCTAATTTAGATTGTGCTCTTCTTCCGTGTTGATCTTATGAGATTTTTTTTTTGAGACACAATTCGGCGGCTTCTTTTAGTTAGGAATCTAGTTCTTTAAGTTCCTGCTGAAGACCTGCGTGCACTTGTGGAAACGAAAAACAAAACCCTGAACACCTTTTGATAAAATGTCCATTAACTTCTGATCTAAGGGAAGAAAACCAACTTTACCTGACAAATACAAAACAAGTTGTTTACACAATAAAGACCAATACATTAAGTTTAATAGATTCTGCAGGCTGTATATTTTAAGGCGAAAGTATTGACTGTTCATATTTCAAGCTACTATTTATAATTACTATATTCAAATTTTCACATCGAATGTGTAATTTGCGTGTTTCCCAATGTTCAATTATGTTAATTTCACAATGATTTGATTTGTATTTTAGATTTACACGCAATTATCTTAATTGTGGATATGGCGTGTCTTTTTAACTGTTAAATAAATAAAGACGCTATAATTTCCTTCCGTTCATCTCTAATGTTTTTCCGTCTTCCATCATACAAGCATGAAAAACAGAAGTAGATTATGAATGGTAAAACGCTGTTAGACATATACCATAGGCTCAGATGAACCTAGTTTTTGATGGTAGCTCTTTGACACGATCCAATAATGGTAAAAGAGAGTAATTTAACGAATCCGAATGCATATAACAAATTTGCATAAAACGTCACATAATTGCAAAAGCCATCAAGCTCAATTTTCAGAATACGTCGGCAGTGATGCAAGCTAGTAGACAGGCCTGACAAATTGCTATCTAAATTTATAATCTCATATTACTGTTGGAATGCCCACTCTTCTTTAGCTCTAGACAACAAACAGTAAACAAGGGTAGCCTAGTGGACATGGCATCTGCCCGGTAAGCGGAACACTGTGGGTTCGATTCCCATCCCTGGACACTTTTATTTTTCCATTCATCATTACTCTTCATAATTCACCCTTTCATACCTTATCCAAAAAGGTTAGAAATAGTCAATATTTCACCTTGAAATAAATTTTGATTTTTCGTTGAAAAGAAACTCATGCGGTGTAACTTCAAGTTGTCGTTTTCCAATCACAAGCCGCAATGTTTTATATAGCAGACAATGTTGTAGATCTATATCAATTTGTAAATAGCAGAGAGAATTATTAACTATTTTCGTAAATATATTTATGATTATCTTCTCTAAACTGAAAGAATCAGGTTCTTAATATATCTTATTGTTTTCTCTTTTATTATTATATTTTGTATAATACCAAGACAATTTGGTCCACTATCTATTCCATTGCCCATTCCTACATGAAAAGAGACTGAAAATTCGCGAAATTTCGGGGCTAACTCACTACAATGAACAACATGTATATAAAATCTTCACTGCTCTCCTTCTGGATAAAACATTTGTTTATAAATATTTTAAAATGTTCAAGGCGATAGATAAAATGAGGGAAGAAGTGCTCAACTCCACAGACAACGGCTGATTGCTCCCCCTCCCCCCTCTAAATTGATTTTCCTTCTCACTCATGTACATATATAACCTTTTAGGGGAATCCCCTTGTAAGATAATAGTGTCGTAATAAAGGTTTTTGTTGTTGTTGTTGTATTTTGTATAATATGTTTATGGAAATTGGAAACTATTATAGACGCGTATGATTCTTTTAAAAATCAAACAATTTCTACTGCCTTCCCAGTAAAGACGGTAGAAATTGTTTAATTTTTAAAAGAATCATACGCGTCTATAATAGTTTCCAATTTCCATAACAGACGATGTGCTAATGTATAATAATGTGTTTATAACTGTTTCTGTTTAAAAAATGTAAATCAACGCAAATATACCTAGCCGGGATATCGCGTTTTGTGTTATGAAATCAAATCTCACATTTTGTTATCCAATTAGATTGCTTGAAAGATATGTACAGAAGCTAACACTCACAGTCTGAACTGAAGCATAAGAAAACGGGTTCGCAGAAATGTTTTATGAATAAATACCACAATTGTTGTTATTTTTTATTATTATTTTTAATTTATCAAAATTGTCCCACTATTGGTGTCTAAATTTTAACTCTGGTTTTCAACGCACATAACAAAACATTTACCAAAATAAAGAAATACCATTATTGCAGCCGTAATTCCAACTCTGACTTCACCCTAAATGACGAAGCATCTTTTCCAGGGCGTGAGGAGAAATTTTGTAGCTCCAGATACAATTCTACGGTAACGTTGAAATCTAATTAAAAAGTGAGTGAGGAAGCAATTGCGTTATGTTTTCTCTCTTCACAATGGTTTAAACAATTTCTATACAGTTTTAAAAGTTAACGGCGATGCATTTCTTTATTAAATAAATATAAGCTTGGAAAGTTTTCTGTCAATAACGCCCTTCAACAGGTTTAAATACGAATGCAAGAAATTAAAGAAGAAATGATATATACAGTTAAACCTGTCTATAGCGCCCCCTCTTGGGACTCACCAAAATAGAGTGCTATAGAGAGGGGGTGCTATAGACAGGTCATTTTTAATGTAAAATGTTTACATTTTAATGTTTAAAATCGGGCGCTATAGAGAGGAAGGCGCTATAGACAGGTTTAACTGTATATATATTGAATAATTTACATATAAGTAGAAATATTTCATAAATTTGTTGAATATTATTTTAATATTTTGGTGAAAAATAAATTTGTTGTGGATTTTGTAAAAAAAAAAGAAGAAATTTTTATACAATTTCTCCTTTAGTTTCTTATACTTCTATTACAGCCAGTTCAAGAACGTTATTGTCTAAAAGTTTGCCAAGCTTATACACTGCGTGACATTGAAAATGGAACACCAAGAAATAGTGGCCAGAAAGTGATGAAACTCAGCAGACAGAGAGAGACAGGGACGAACAATAAGTGATATTTATTTCAAAATGATAGTCATAATACAGAGCGAGAACGGCGTCGGCTTAGTAGCAAGTAGGACCACCGCGGACGGCGATGCACGCAGCAACACGTCTAGGTAGAGAGTCAATCAGAGTACGGATGGCGTCCTGAGGGATGGCTCTCCATTCCCTCTCAACCATTTGCCACAGTTCGTCTTCTGAACGCGGCTGTAGCAAGGCATGCAAACGGCGTCCAATGATGTCCCAGACGTGCTCGATTGGTGAGAGATCAGGAGAGTACGGTGGCCAGGGAAGCATCTGTACATCTTGCAGAGCTTGTTGGCTAATGCGAGCAGTGTGCGGTCGGGCGTTATCCTGCTGATAAAGGGCATTGGGTACTCCCTGAAGGTAGGGGAGTGTCACCGGTCGCAGCACATCATCAACGTATCGTTGGGCCGTCATATTGCCCTGAATACGAAGTAAAGGTGACCTGGAATCATACGCGATTGCGCCCCAAACCATGATTCCACGTTGTCGCACGGTGGGGCGTTCCACAATTGCTGCCGGATTGGACCTTTCTCCACGTCGACGCCACACGCGTACACGGCGACTATCACTGGACAAGCAGAAACGCGACTCATCTGAGAACACGACCCTGTGCCATTACGTCATCCACGTCGATCTAGCCCGGCACCATTCAAAACGTTGGCGCCTATTCGGTGGAGTCAATGGCAGTCTTCTTAGCGGACGGCATGAGTGCAAGCCATTAGCAACCAATCGACGGGAAATGGTTCTGGTCGAGATGGAATGATCTAGGGTGTCTTGCACATGTTGCAGGATGGCGGTACAAGTGGCTTGTGGGGCCGCCACTGCTTGTCGAAGGATACGCCGATCCACACGTGCTGACGTCACTCTGGTTGCACCGACATTCCTATAAATTGGCACATTTCCTTGTTCCAACCATCTTCTCCACAGTCGGTGCACCGTGGACGCACCAAGGTGTGTATCAGCTGCGATTTGACGTATGGACCAACCTGCCCTTTTCAGTCCGATCACCATGCCCCTCGTAAAAGCGTCTGTCTGCTTGAACTGCCTCCGTTTACGATGACCTGGCATTCTCTGTTATTACACGTGTCCTTTGACACAAGAACAAAATTTCTACAATAATTTTCCTTGAAGAAATAACGACACGAATACTGTCCTTTCTGCAAGTTCCTTCCCTTATATCTTACTCCATGTGCGCACGAGAGCTGCGCATTTTACATCATTTGCATAACTCGGTTAGGCGCGTCTACCCTGAAATTTGCATAATTTTCTGGCCACTATTTCTTGGTGTTCCATTTTCAATGTCACGCAGTGTATATATCTTTAATAAAGTATATTGTCACCGTTAGCTTTTATTCCTTTCTTAGAAATGATATCTGGAGATTCATTCTCTTGTAGTTTTATAAAGTGTAATTAGGTTTGAATTATTATTGTGAATTCCATTTATAAGACAGCTACATGCTATTCGCAATCAATCCAAATAAAGATCCAATAAAAACAAGAAATGACGGTGTTATTCACGTAGAAGGAAGGTAAACGAACAGTCAGTCATCGAGTATCTTTCAATCAGCTAAACCTAGATCTAAACTCACAAATTCATTCTATTGTAAAATGGATGACAAGGCCAAGATACCAGAGTAAAATTGGGGAAAGATGGGTAGACTCCAGCTTCCATGTGTGAGGCGTCAAAAACTGCATTCCTGTGTGGGAGAGAACAGAGTCTGGTGACATCTGCAGCAAGGAGAAGACGTGGGGAGTTGCCTCCGGGCGTGTGGATGATCCTACAAGACGGTGCCATGAGGGCCTGACATCGGAGAGGCCTACAAGACGGTGTAGTCCAGGCTGGACATGTATAGTGTGAAGTGGAAGGTTTCACAAGAGTGACATCCACGGCACCAATGATTCTTCTAACGGGAAGGTTAAAGGTAAGTCCCACTTATTGTACTCCTTCTGTTTAGTGCCACGTATAATAAAGCGATAACTTTTGCTGCATACATACGAACTCACGTGTATCTTTGTGGCATCCTGATTAGACAAAGAACACGAACAACGTCTAGGTATGACGTAACACTATAAATAGAAATCCGTTTTACGCCCATTATATCAATATTTTACTTAAATATTGGCATTCCGTTTAGATTCCTACCCCCCAATCCTTTTAGCCTATTCAGCACAACCTCCTGTTATGTTTACATGTACTCTTGAACTTCTAACCTCAATAAGAAATATATCCCCCTTCTCACAGATTATATTGAATCTAAAATAATTAAATATGATTTGGCTCATCTTTCGATTGAGGATCAAAATACTTATAAACCACATTTTCCAAGTATAATTAGATCATTTTTAAGTGCAAAAAAAATGGATGAATTATTTCTAAAAACAAATGAAATATTCCAAAGCTTTTTCCCCGTTTGGAATTCCAACATTTTTCCGTTCCAATTTTTATAATACCCAGTTTATAACGAACCATGGAAATTTTAAGGGATTTTTATCAAAATTTGAAGCGGTTGAAGACCGTCATTGTGGCAACGAATTCCAGGACTCGAGACACCTACTGCTGGAATGCCCACTCTTCTTTATCGCTAGACAACAGAAAATGTTGTAGATCTATATCAATTTGTAAATAGCAGAGAGAATTATCATAGGTTTAACTATTTCTATATTATCTTTCTAACCTGAAAGGTTCAGGTTCCTAATATATATTATCGTTTCTCTTTTTAATTTTGATTACTTTTTTGTATAATATGTTTATAACTGTTTCTGTTTAAAAAATGTAAATCGACGCAATTATCTCTATTCATGATAAAATTGTGAAAAAAGTATTAAAATTACAAATATATTCTCACAATGAGTATCTTTTTTATTTAAAAAAACGCTAGCTTTCAAGTGTTAATCACTCTTCAACGGGCTTACAATAATATCGACTTTATCCCACCAGAAATATTTACAAAAACAAAACGCGCGCAGCGTGGATATTTATCACTGGAAGACCCGCCGGGATATCGCGTTTTGTGTGTTGAAATAAATAAATAAATACAGGTTTCTAGGGATAAATTAAGAAAGAGGCATCTTATCATTCAGTTGCATGATAAGAAGATGCCTTTTTTTTAATTTATCCATCTTATCCCAATAAAATTTAACATTTTTACTATTTTTTCCACATTCCATGGATAAGTTTCATTGAAAATTGTTCATAGAAACTTATTCCTGAAGAGAAT
Organism: Cordylochernes scorpioides; assembly: GCA_030710605.1. Taxonomy (NCBI): domain Eukaryota; kingdom Metazoa; phylum Arthropoda; class Arachnida; order Pseudoscorpiones; family Chernetidae; genus Cordylochernes; species Cordylochernes scorpioides. The sequence goes on along the minus strand of CP092863.1, from coordinate 77,111,615 downwards.
CCTGATATTTTCAACTTAATATTAATAGAAAGGATATTTTTTTTCTAATTATGAACTCAAGCCATGAATTATATTGCCACAGTGATTTGTAAATTGCCAATTTTAAATATATATAAAGAATTCGAAACTATTTTAAAGGCGAAAAATAGTACAAATGTGATATTGTACTGGGATAAGGTGCACAAATTAAGAAAAAGGCATCTCCTTATCGTGCAACTGAAAGTTGCTGATGGCGTGCGCCATCTATCGGAATAAATATCAACTATTCTCGTTGATTTCTAATTATTAATATGGCCAATTCTGAAATAATTAAAAATCACCGAGAATAGTTTATATTTATTCCGATAGATGGCGCAAGCCATCAGCAACTTTCAGTTACACGATAAGGAGATGCCTTTTTCTTAATTTATTTTAAAGGCGTAAGATTCTTTTTAAAATTAAACAATTTCTACTGCCCTTACTGCAAATGGAAAAATTAATGGGAGAGCCTGGCTCATCAGTGGTGAACCCTCCCAGCGGTTTCGCCAGTTTAATCTACCATACCGCTGTTATATTGCATTTTTGGAACTTCCTTTTATAGTGATACTGTTACTAGACTCTTGGAATGGGTATTTTAGAAGAACTATATGGACATAAGCTTTGAAGACAGTAGAATTACATACATTTATAAATATATAAATGTTTAATTTCAAAAAGAATCTTACGCCTTTAAAATAATTTCGAATTTTGATAACAGATGGCGCGCTAGTGTATCATATATAAAGAAACATCACTGAAATTCTGATATTTTTATTTTGACGGGAAAAGCAACCTATCCTTCTCTAAATCAATTGCTTTTCATCAAAATTTCCATCAATATATTCATATATTCTACGCGGGGCAAATTCCATATAGATCCTATTTATTCCCAAATTCTAATTGAGAAGCAAGATTCTCAACAGATTTTCCTGGAAAATCTCTTAAAGATTTCTTGAAAAAAGCCATGGTTCACCTATGCTGTGTGAGCAGAAGAGCTTAAATTGACTTGTTCCATTATATGTATGTTCCATATGTAAATACCTGTTTTTTTCCTCTTTTCGCTCTCCACTTCTTCCATCCATATTTCCAATTTTTTTTTCCAAATCCATATTCTTATTTTCTATAGGATCATTCAAATAATAATCTGTATATATCTATCATGTGTATATAATCTTTCTCCATTTTTACCCCTTTGTATATTTCCCACTTTCATAGGTTTCTCCGTCTTATAACCCCAAGGAGAATCCTCTGTGAGACCTGTGTGTCTTAATAAAGGTTTTTGTGTGTGATTCTCAGCAGTTAGAAAAGAGCCTCTACCTAAACAACACAAGAACCCATTTACTACAGATTCCAATGAGTACAAGACGAAGGACATTTTTTAAGACAAGTTCTAAAAAGTTTGAAGATAATCGGTGGTGTTTCTAAACAAGCAGTTCTACTCTACATCTTCTGAAGCGTAACCAACTAGCAGTGGCTTGGTAAATTGGCTGTACGATGGTACATACACGTTGATGGTTGCTCGTTTAGCTGAAATTCTTTCTTGAAAAATGAATATTAACAGTATTTCTCTTATAGAACTATGAATCTATCACTAATAAGATATGAATCATACTATGTACAATGAATATGGCGCATCTACCACCGCTGCAGAGTTTGATGGAGAATCGCCAGCGGGTCTCTAGCGACACCACACATTTAGTGATCTACGAAGCCTGTTCAGTGATTCGCTAACCATGACATATCCACGAAGGAACGTGTGGTCATTGGACATTCGTCGGACCTGTAGGCTGTTGCTGAGTGCTGTGCTGCCTGGAGTATAGGAGCTCCATCTATGATTTCGTTATTCCTGTGGTGAATCTGTATAAGACCGGTGGTCTACGCTGAAGAGATGGTGATGGTGTGGTCCTCGAGATCAACTGGAAATATCCAGAACTGCAGGTCCGGCCAATGATGGAGAACATCTCTCGGATTAAAGGGCGAAAGGCGTTACAAGACCAGTAGCGGTGGACCAACGATAGATCGATGGAGCCGCAAGCGATCCAGACATAAGAAAGAAGTGGTGAAGAAGCGAAAGAAGAATTTTCTTATTTACACATCTACAAGGAGATTAAGTAGGTGACACTGGAATTTAGACCAAGGTCAGAACAAACTTCTTCCTAAACGACATTTTTGAGCGTTTTGCTTGTAAATCCACCGTCACTCTATAACAATAAACACAAATAAAGCTTTATTAACACCACCGGTCTTATACAGATTCACCACAGGAAGAAAGGACTCATAGATAGAGCTCCTATACTCCAGGCAGCGCAGCACCCAACAACAGACTCCAGGTTCGACACAGGTCCAATGGCCACACGTTCCTTCATGGATACGTCATGGCTTAGCGAATCACTGAACAGGCTAGTGTCTTTAACAATAAACGCTATATCATTGTCTGGATTAGCTTTCCATTTCTGAAGTTACCAAATTGATACACAGTTAACCGCCTACAAAGATGATAGTATCTCTAAGCTTTTCGGCTTGATAGTAGCTGAGAGGTTTTACATGAAACTATTCACTACAGTAAAATATACTCATGGACAAAAGGAATATCTCCTTAATGTAGCCGGTCGTCTGTTTGTTTGAACAAGAAAGATTCAATTTTATTCACACTTGGTTATCTCGTCTTCAATAAAGATCACTATGTATCAAATATCTTTCAGAGTTATTGTCTGAATCCCGATATACATGCTGAAAGGTACAACTTCCTTAAGTTTTGTCCATGAGTGTATCTTTCAGAGTTATTGTCTGAATCCCAATATGCATGCTAAAAGGTACAACTTCCTTAAGTTTTGTCCATGAGTGTATCTTTCAGAGTTATTGTCTGAATCCCGATATACATGCTGAAAGGTACAACTTCCTTAAGTTTTGTCCATGAGTGTATCTTTCAGAGTTATTGTCTGAATCTCGATATACATGCTAAAAGGTACAACTTCCTTAAGTTTTGTCCATGAATGTATCTTTCAGAGTTATTGTCTGAATCCCGATATACATGCTAAAAGGTAAAACTTCCTTAAGTTTTGTCTATGAGTATAAACTCATTTTTTATTTTACTTAGAGTAAAATAACAAAATGTTCGTCAATTTTTTCAGAATTTTGCGAAGAGATTCAGAGAAGAACAAACTACATCCTACTGACATCAACTTCTTTCATTCCCAGACAACAGGAACTTGGCGATGATCTCAACAAGGAAATTACTCAACGTTTGGCATTTAATAGCCCTCAATTAATTATCTTACACTTCAACGTCACATTTCAAACATACAATTTCTTAATACAAGGCAATAACACGCCATCTATACATAGATAATGAAATCATTATGACACAAATGGTTCTTTTAAGCATAAAACAAACTTCTACTGCCCTTACTGCGATGAAAAAATTAAAGGAAGGGCCTGGCTCATCAGTGGTGAACCCTCCCAGCGGTTTCGCGACTGATGAGCCAGGCCCTCCCTTTAATTTTTTCCATTGCAGTAAGGGCAGTAGAAATTGTTTAATTTCAAAAAGAAAATCTTACGCGTTTAAAATAGTTACGAATTTTGATAATAGATGGCACGCTAATGCATTAGATTTATTATTTGTAAAATCATTATTTTAGTTACCTAGCTTACTTGCTCGATATTCTCTAGCTGTAGATAGTTTGGTTGATTTGTTAATAATTGTCGACTGGTCGTGGTGACGTCATCAATAAATACTTTCACATCCCCAGATATCAAAGACCTCATTTCTACACTACAATATATAATCTTTTATTTTCTTCTTTACGCCTCAAATCATATATTTCTTCCTTAATTATGTTTGTCAGTCTAATTAAACTAAATTGTGATTCAACCTTTATTTTATTATTATTACCACCACTGCAATATCATAAACATACTCATGTATCCTTAAACAACCTAAGAAAATTCTATATAAAAAATATTTTTCGTATAATATATATATGTTATATAAAAAAGATTTTCTGCTGATTTTTTGATCATCTTGAATATTATGCTATAGTAATGCAGTCGTGGTTAAAATCTTGAAAGTATGATACTAAAAATAATGAAGATTAGAAATATAGCTTTAATTGCGGTAAAGGAATATAGAAAAAAACAATTTGATAAAAGTACTGCCTGGCTTAAAGCGTAAGAATCTAAAAAATGAAAAACTTATTCACATAATGTACAAAAGATTTGAGCCGGCCATCGGGAAACAACAACGAGTTTTTATATGCAAAGCGTGACCTCTGGCGGTCGATTTAACAGAATATTTGAATCTATGATATATAATTTTAAATAAAATAATATTTTTATATAACATATCTATATTAATAAAATGCAAATTTCATAAGTGGTGTTCGCTAAAAACTTTCGTTACAATGCATCAATTTCGACCAAATTTTCAACATTTATGTAAACGAGATGGAGCAGGTTTTGCTTAACATAAAAATATTTTCCTAACTTTAAAATACATAACTTTGCTGTTATCGATAAAATACAAAAAAAAAATTCAACAGAGTTAATTTTATTTATATATAAATACAAAAAAAAATCAGCAATTCATTCAACTCAATCTAAAAAAATATTCAAAACAAGCAATTTTAAGATAACACCATATGTAAAACAGTCGGCCAAGAAAACAACAACGATATTACATCTTTCTCACATATTCACACACAATCTTGATTAATAATTAAAACTAATCTTTAACATTGTTTATTATACTTCATAATATATAATATTCGTTAGGCAAACTTTCACTCGGATAAAACCCGGGCGAAGCCGGGTACACATCCGCTAGTATATATATATATTAAAAATAAAGAAGGCATATCCTGACTACAAACACATGTACTTTTTAGATGGCAGAACGCCATTTAGTGGAACAAAAATAAACTAACGTTTATTTAACTTGCTCCGTGATATTTGGCCAACCCAATTTCTTGATAAATCAAGAAAAGCCATCCACGAACGCGTTTCGCGCTGTTGGCGCTCGTCAGCGGGGAGTAGGCTGTAACCACTGCGACCAAAAATATTTTTGGTTCCAGAGACTTCTTGAGAAACCAAGAAATGGTTATTTAGGACCAAACTTGCGTAAATACGCTTATAATCAATAAGACTACATAAATGTTCTACTTCAAATTGTATGAAGATTTTGTTGATTTTGAAAGGTAAAGGTCATTAGGGAATGAATAATTCGACCATATGTTTATGTGATAGAAGTTTATGCGACCATATGTTGACGCGAAAGAATGAACAGATTGTGTCTAGGCCATATAGAAGAAGAAGTGATCGAGGGTAGGCATGGCGGACTGAGAAATGAAGGCCAGATGGAAGGATGACCCGGCAACGTTGGCCATTGTTGGCCGCCCGGTCACTCGCCTTAATGGGCCTGAGTCAGCGGGGATGGGACGGAGTTATGGCCTGGGCATCGACCGACAGGGAACATGGATGATCATGCTGGTAACATTGGAACATGGGTACTGAAACTGTATCCATTTCTAGGCAATACTTTATCAGCGATTACAAAATCTACAGGCTACAGTGGAACATGGGTACTGAAACCTCGTCCATTTCTAGGCAACATTTAATCTGGGATTACAAAATCTACAGGCTACAGTGGAACATGGGTACTGAAACCTCGTCCATTTCTAGGCAACACTTCATCAGCCATTACAAAATCTACAGGCTACAGTGGAACATAGGTACTGAAACCTCTTCCATTTCTAGGCAACACTTCATCGGCGATTACAAAATCTCCGAACAATATTAGAACCTCGTTGACAAAATCCAGGCAATATGGAACATTGGTGCTAGAGAATTGCCCACTATTATTGTGTGGAGACGCTTAAAGTGTTCTCTGCGTGCTTTATCCGTGTCTGGTGATCTCCTTGCATACCTGTATGAACCCAGTCCGATCCATACCAACACTACAACAAAGGATAAGTACTGTTTTTTATATAACAAATTGTGAATTTTATCTATCTCCCGTTTGTTGCTGTTTTACTCTTGAGTTTAAACATTTCTGTGTGTTAAGTTACTCTTACTTTAGGCCCTAGTTAACTACACTTTGTGTGTTATCCCGTAAAAGTCTACATTTGTCATACATGGGTGTGTTCTGTAGAATCCCTTCCATTTCCAGTCAATAATCCATCAGCGATGACAAAATATACAGGCTATACTGGAAATTCGATTATAAAAAAACCTCATTTACATCTAAGAAACACTGGAAAATCATTGACAAAACCTCAATTACGTTCAGCCAACACTGTAACATCTTTGAAAAACATCAAAAACATCTATGCAACACTAGAAAATCATTGAAAAACCCTCAATTACATTCAGCCAATACTGTAACATCTTTGAAAAATATCAATCACATCTATGCAACACTGGAAAATCATTGAAAAACCCTTAATTACCTTCAGCCAACAATGTAACATCTTTGAAAAACATCAATCACATCTATGCAACACTAGAAAATCATTGACAAAACCTCAATTACATTCAGCCACAACACTGTAACATCTTTGAAAAACATCAATCACATCTATACAACAGTAGAAAATCATTGACAAAACCTCAATTACATCCAGGCAAAACTGTAACATCTTTGAAAAACATCAATCACATCTATGCAACACTGGAAAATCATTGACAAAACCTCAACTACATTCAGCCAACACTGTAACATCTTTGATAAACATCAATCACATCTATGCAACACTAGAAAATCATTGACAAAACCTCAATTACATTCAGCCAGCACTGTAACATCTTTGAAAAACATCAATCACATCTATGCAACATTGGAAAAGCATTGACAAAACCTCAATTACATTCAGCCACAACACTGTAACATCTTTGATAAACCTCAATCACATCTGTGCAACATTGGAAAATCGATTACAAAACCTTATCTTGAAGATGTTGACGTGAAGATACGACATATGTGATTTTAAAGGACAAAAACGTATAGTCTGGTAAGGATGTTTAAATATAAGAAAATACTTATTCTTCTTTCTTATCTCCACTCAATCATATTAGGATATAAAGCTTGTAAAGTTTGTTGATGGTGTCTGCTGAGGATGAGTAGAACTCATCAATGGATGAGCCAATACAGTCAATACCAAGACTCTTCTTTCTTATCTCCTCTCAATCATATCAGGGTATCAAGCTTGTAGAGCTTGTTGGTAGTGTCTGCTGGGGATGTGTCTTCTTCTTTCTTATTTCCACTCAATCATATCAGGGTATAAAGCTTGTAAAGCTTGTTGATGGTGTCTGCTGGGGATGAGTAGAGCTCATCAATGGATGAGTCAATACAGTCAATGATGTGGTTTGGGGTTGCAGGTTGCAACTTAGTACATAGTAGGAAAACCTTGTAACCATTCTAGAAAGTCATTGTCCATAGATGACCAGACTTAAGTCTGGAAATCAAAAAACTGTTGTTTCTATCAATACCTAAGAAACCGCTTCTGGGTTTAAAACCAAAATCTTATCTTGGTATTATTGGGAGTATAAATAAGTTCGTGAGGTTTTGATAAATATGGCGTTACACCAGTTTATTATCCAATTATATCATCTAACAACACCATTACTCTGAAACGTTATCATAAGACTTCCTTTTTCAGTAAGCGTCATTTCTCTGAAGTAAAAACAACCTAGTCTCTGTTTGCTTCTAAAGTGTCAACTTTTGTAACAAATAATGTATTTTTTCAAGGAATTTTACTTCATTACTTCAATATGAATTTTAAAAAAGCTGCTGAGAGTCATTGTATTTTAGTGGAAGTTTATGATGATCATGTTCTTAGCTGAACGAACTGAAAGAGAGCATGCTACAAGCCAATAGTTTCAGAATCAATTCCAGGTAATTGACAAATTCTACCTCATCCAGGTCGAGAAAGAACTCAAAATTTTCACTTTCGAGTTTAAATTAATTTTAAAGCGCGATTGAGAAACAGTTCGTACAAACTTCCTTGGACAAATTCAGAAGACAATGATGACAATTTTGGCTCATTTAATGTGCCGCCTTTCTACAAAGCTAATTACATCCGGAATAGGAAGTACATTTTGGCTCATTTGATGATTCTCTCCAGTACCTGGCTCTGTTGCCAACAAAATCTGAATGGCCATCCCGCTCAAAACTTAGAAGATCCTATTTAGGTTTTCAATATTATCCAAACACTCTATGGAGCTTTGTTTTCTTATAAACACATACTTCTGTATGGACCATTCATTTAATGAAACTTTTTTTGGTTTCTCATCCTATTCAGCCATTTTTTATCGGCTCCCACTCATGGACAAAACTTGAAAAGTGTTTAATGTCGCTGGTTGTCTATTTTTTTTTCAAGGAGACAGAAGCAATTTTGTTCACACTTGGTTATCTCGTGTGTCTTCAATAAAGGTCACTGTAATATCTTTCAGAGTTATTGTCTGAATCCCGATATACATGCTAAAAGGTACAACTTCCTTAAGTTTTGTCCATGAGTGTATCTTTCAGAGTTATTGTCTGAATTCCGATATACATGCTAAAAGGTACAACTTCCTTAAGTTTTGTACATGAGTATACACTTGTTTTTATCTAAAGATATAAAAGTAAAGAAGTCAAAAGTCGATTTGATTGGGCGTTAACACCAAAACAACAAAGAATGCCATTAATTCTAGTGACAAATTATTTGGCAAACATAACCAGTATTTAATTTTTATTGCAGCGTTGATTATGAGCGAACAGTGGTTACACAGGTATGTGAAGAGATCACCAGACACGGATACAGAAAACGTTTTAAGCATCTTCACACAATCACACCTAGCAGAGTCCTCGTATACTCTATGAACCCTCTTTATATACAAACATAGCCACATTAGTCCAATAAGAAGACATGGGAGATCAGTTTACTTAAAATATAAACAACATTCTGCATATACATAGGTGAAAGATTTAAAACTGCTTATCAAAATTCGAAACTATTTTAAACGCGTAAGATTCTTTTTGATATTAAACAATTTCTACTGCCCTTACTGCAATGGAAAAATTAAAGGGAGGGCCTGGTTCATCAGTAGTGAACCCCTCCTAGCGGTTTTACCAGTTTAATCTACCATACCGCTGTTATATTGCATTTTTGGAACTTCCCTTTATAGTGATACTGTTGGTAGATTCTTGGAATGGGTATTTTAGATGAACTATGGACATAAGCTTTGAGGACAGCAGAATTACATAAATTATAAATATATAATATGCTTCGAGCAATCGTTCTTCCGCAAATATCAAATTGTTTCTTTTATTAGAACATTTATAATATGATGTACTAGGCACGCCATATGTAAAACTCTTTTTGTTTGTCATGGATTATCGTGAAGATATTAAACCTTTTTCTTGAAAATAAAGATTAAGATTTTTTTAAAGATTTTTAGCGCCTTGCCAAATGTTTAATTTTTGTTTTCTCCTGACGAGGACAAAAGATTTTTGTTGAAACGTCGAGGTAATAAAAAGATTTACTGGCCGAAGTATCTTTATTTTCAAGGAATATGAATGCCGGCCAGGCAGCCTCTATCTTTATGATATGACCTTGCCAAATGTTTGAATTTTTATTTGCTCCTGACGAAGACGTCGAGATAATAAAAAGATTTAATGGGGGGCCGAAGTATCTTTAATTTTATGAACTAGAATTGATATTATTTTTGTGTTGTTGTTAACGCCCATCAAATCAACTTTTAGTGACTCTATGGACAAATATTCTCCAATTTAGATCTGTTAGTGAACAATCACTTTCTGCTCATCTAGTTCAGGTAACTTTCTTGAACTGCCATCATTATAGAACGACATTTGAGAATATCCCGCATGCGTTTATACTCTTTACACTCTTTACAATTCATTCTTTCATACTTCATCCCTAAAGTTAAAAATAATCTTTATTTCTCCTTAAAATATATTTCAATTTTTCGTTCAAAAGAAACGTATGCGGGATATTTTCAAATGTCGTTCTACAATCATAAGCCGCATTATACCCATACCTCGCTTTGCGTCGGGGTTACGTTCCAAAAAAAACACGACGCAAATTGAAACGACGCAAAGTGAAAATAAAATTTTGATGGCATGGCGCAATCAAAAACAAAGGTGTTGCCATATTTTAGGAAAAAAAATTAAAGACTCGAATGCAAACCAACGCAACTTCGAAAATCTAACGACGCACAGTGAAAATCAGTAAAAATTAAGCACTGACGCAACTTCGAAAAAAACGCAAAACGAAACGAGGCAAAGCGAGGTATTGGTGTATATTGTATTATAAATTACTTTGTCATCATTATCTGTACAAAATTCACAATACCCACAGAATTACCCATTTAAGAAGAAAACAAACAAAACTGATTGTTTATAATCAAACATAATGGCTAGTTAGTGGTTTTTTAGACCTTTTTTAGAGAAGAAATTGAGTTTTGTGAAGGTTAGCAATTTAGTGGTCGCTTGGTCAAATTTGAGTTAATGGTCGCAATTGAGGATATTATTTAGAATGAGTAAGAATTTGTGGAACTCCGCCTTTGCCGGTCCCAAGCCCGGATTAAAAGAAGGAGGGAGAGCAGTAACAAGCTTGCTAAAAAAACCTGGGCTTAACTGGCCTGGCTGATAGCACCCTGTAAGGTCTCCTGATCCAGGGATACCTGATGAGTCTGTACTCCATGTCAGGAGCCGCTGTACTTGGTGTCTATACTTCATGTCAGAGGCGGCCTTTCTTTTGGAGCTAAGTTGGCTTTGCTACTGAGTAGTGCTCCCAGTCTTAATGACAAAGGCAGACGCATTCTACTTCACTCAGTCATGATGGTTGTAAAGACTCTACAAGGCTTGATACCCTGATATGATTGAGTGGAGATAAAAAAGAATACCAATCATTATGGAGCTCTACAGGCTTGATACTCTGATAGTATTGAGTGGAGATAAGAAAGAAGAAGATACATCCCCAGCAAACACCTTCAACAAGCTCTACAAGCTTGATACCCTGATATGATTAAGTGGAGAAAAGAAAGAAGAAGACACATCCCCAGCAGACACCATCAACAAGCTCTACAAGCGTGATACCCTGATATGATTGAGTGGAGATAAGAAATAAGAAGACACATTCCCAGCAAACACCATCAACAAGCTCTACAAGCTTGATACCCTTATATGATTGAATGGAGATAAGAAAGAAGACACATCCCCAGCAGACACCATCAACAAGCTCTACAAGCTTGATACCCTTATATGATTAAGTGGAGATAAGAAAGAAGAATACCAATCATTATGGAGCTCAACAAGCTTGATACCTTAATATGATTGAGTGGAGATAAGAAAGAAGAATACCAATCATTATGAAGCTTAACAAGCTTGATACCTTAATATGATTGAGTGGAGATAAGAAAGAATAAGACACATCCAATAAAGCACGCTGGAGCTCTAAAAGCTTGATACCTTAATATGATTGAGTAGATATCAGAAAGAAAGAAGAATTTGTGGTTTATAAAACATCACTAACTAGTCTCACACTATCCTAAGACCAGTATAGATATGTTCAACAAGCATTTAGAGACATACCCAGGTGAGGAAGGCCAGAAGGCATACACAGTGACGAGCGCACCCCCGCATCCGATGTTTCATGGTTGCTCTCGTCGACACCATCTGGCAACACGGCAGCGCAGGCCGGAAGTGACGTTACACTCTCGGCCACCGGAGGTGGCCCCAAGCCTGACCTTACGGGTGAAGCCATCACCGCCGCTGGGGTGGGGAACATTACAAGGGGCCCCCCTTACATCGCTCGTTCTTAGATACACTGCTAACATTAGTTCAACTAAACAAACTTCACTCAACTCACTAAACTGTTAAACATTCGAAATCTACTCTTTTTCAACCATTTGCACATTCATCAACAAACTTAAAGAAGTTTCATATTTTGATAACACCCGTCGTCTATTTTTTTTTCAAGGAGACAGAGTCAATTTTGTTCACATTTTGGTTATATCGTTTGTCTTCAATAAAGGTCACTGTAATATCTTTCAGAGTTATTGTCTGAATCCCGATATACATGTTGAAAGGTACAACTTCCTTAAGTTTTGTCCATGAGTGTGTCTTTCAGAGTTATTGTATGAATCCCGATATACATGCTAAAAGATACAACTTCCTTAAGTTTTGTCTATGAGTGTATCTTCCAGAGTATTGTCTGAATTCCGATATACATGCTAAAAGGTGCAACATCCTTAAGTTTCGTCCATGAGTGTATCTTTCAGAGTATTGTCTGAATTCCGATATACATGCTAAAAGGTGCAACATCCTTAAGTTTCGTCCATGAGTGTATTTATTTCATTACTAGTTTTTCTTCAACTAGGAGGCCCTTGGAAAAATTCTTATGACTCAAAAGCTTATCATATTTATTTAGAGAAACAAAATTTATTCCAGAGCAGTAAAATATCTCATATATTTACATATTTCCCATATAACTTTGTTTATTCTAATTTCTTTCTCCCTCTTTTCTTGCCACTCATTGCTGTATCTCTGAGAAGAATTGTATACGCAACTAAAGGTCTTAATAAAGATATAACTGGGTTATACTAAACTAATTGTTTAATTTCTACTACCCTTAATGCGATGGTAAATTAATTGAAGGGTATGTCTCATCAATGGCGAATCCTCCCAGAGGTTTCACCAGTTTAATCTACCATATGAAAGAAAAAGCTGTGTATATAAGTCTTCTTCTTTCTTATCTCCACTAAATCATATCAGGGTATCAAGCCTGTAAAGCTTGAGACTTAACAACCATCATGACTGGGTAAAGCAGAATGCGATTGCCTTTGTCATTAAGACTGGGAGCACTACTCAGTGGCAGGCCGACTTAGCTCCAAAATAAATGGCCGCCTCTGACATGAGGAACAGATGCCATGTGCAGCCGCTCCTAACATGGAGTAAAAACGCTGCTCATCCTGTATCCCTGGAGCCCTTACAGGGTACTATCAGCCGTGCCAGCTGAGCCCAGGTTTTTTAGTGAGCTTGTTACTTCTCTCCCTCCTCCTTTTTCGTCTGGGCTTGGGATCGGCAAAGGCGGAGTTGGGTATAGAAGTAAGATAGACCATTTACATATAACACACACATAGACATGTTCAGAACGTGTCTATCTCTAATCAGAACATGTTTTAGAGGATATCTTGAACCAAGTCTAACAAATTGAAGGCCAAAGGTTTGTCCGATGCTCTGTGAGGCTGTGACGCTGCATCTGTAGCACGACATTATGCTCAAGGCCGTGAATCAACATCCAAGGTGTCGCTAGATAGTTGGCTTCTTGGCCAGGAGCTTGTTCCAAAATCACTTTATTAGGTTCCTCTCAAAAAGAGCAACCTAGTTTATGATATTGTAAAGGTTATTTGTAAGTATTAGTTTTACCTTGTTTTGTTTTATGCAAAATTAACTTTTGTATATATCACTATTTTGGTTTGACATGGTTAAGATCATTTCATTCTTTTTCTGTGCACTGGCACTCACTTCGGTGCAGCGCGGTTAGAGTTCTTGTTGTTGTCGTGTCCAATGAAGAGCCTCAGATGTCTCCATACATCTCTATCACAACAGCAGCAATGTTCTCTATCTTGGGTGTGTAAAGTTGCTGCTCTGGGTCCATGTCAAATTTCTGTTGATGTTGTGTCCAATGAAGAGCCTCAGATGTCTCCATACATCTCTATCACAACAATGTCCTCTATCTTGGGTGTGTAAATATGCTGCTCTGGGTCCATGTCAAATTTCTGCAAGGCTGCGGCCATTGCTGGACATGAGAATATGTGAGTAAGTGTTAGTTCCATACCAGGACAGTTGCCTCAGAGTCCTTAGAGTGGTAACAGTAAATAAACTGGCTTAATTTCTCTGGTGTCTTCCGCTCATTATCTTCGTTACAATGTTTACAACAATGAATAATATGTGAAGTTTATTCACCTATTAAAACAAAATGTTAACGCGGGATTCAATCCCCGGTTCATGGCTATCGGGAATCGAGGGTGTTATCCACTTGTTCACCGACAGAACAACAACTTGTCTATCACTAAACAGGACCTTTGGGAGAGGCTGCTGCTTATCATAAAACAGATCGAGAAGCATGAACTCATGGAATTCTTGTAATATTTACACAAGGGGATAAGATACAATAACTTGTCCATTATTAAACAGGATATTTGGGAGAGGCTGCTGCTCATCATAAAACAGCTCGAGGAGCATGAACTCATGGAATTCGTGTAACCTTTAAATAAGGGGATAAGAAACAACAACAACACTGTCTATAAACAGCTGGAGGAGCATGGACTCATGGAATTTGTGTAATCTTTACACAAGGGGATAAGAAACAACAACAACTCTGTCTATAAACAGCTGGAGGAGCATGGACTCATGGAATTTGTGTAATCTTTACACAAGGGGATAAGAAACAACAACAACACAGTCTATAAACAGCTGGAGGAGCATGGACTCATGGAATTCGTGTAATCTTTACAGAAAGGGATAAGAAACAACGTCAATTTCACTTTTTTACTGTTTTTTCATAATGTTATAAAGAAGCCAATACCGCGTTATATATCTAGGTCGGATGCCCGAGGTGTCCTGAGACCCTCCACTTTGTATAATTGCTGCTGATGGCCAATTAACGGGTAATTGTTTGGGCCGACGACGTGGGAGGTTGAGTCGCCGTTATCTCTGTAGACATAGGTAGACATTGGGGAGATACTTGAGTGAGATAGGTCGATAGTAGATGGTGCAAATAAGTATGGCCATCCCACATACATAGGATGGGACCTATAGGATTAGGATATGAGTTTGTTCTTTAGTGTTCTTCTATGGATTATCTATTCGCTAGTGTTCTGTTATGGACAGTCAATTTGCTAGTGTTCTGTTATGGACAGTCAATTTGCTAGTGTTCTGTTATGGACAGTCAATTTGCTAGTGTTCTGTTATGGACAGTCAATTTACTAGTGTTCTGTTATGGACAGTCAATTTGCTAGTGTTCTGTTATGGACAGTCAATTTGCTAGTGTTCTGTTATGGACAGTCAATTTGCTAGTGTTCTGTTATGGACGGTCAATTTGCTAGTGTTCTGTTATGGACAGTCAATTTGCTAGTGTTCTGTTATGGACGGTCAATTCCCTAGTGTTCTGTTATGGACAGTCAATTCGCTAGTGTTCTGTTATGGATGGTCAATTCGCTAGTGTTCTGTTATGGACAGTCAATTTGCTAGTGTTCTGTTATGGACAGTCAATTTGCTAGTGTTCTGTTATGGACAGTCAATTTGCTAGTGTTCTGTTATGGACAGTCAATTTGCTAGTGTTCTGTTATGGACAGTCAATTTGCTAGTGTTCTGTTATGGACGGTCAATTTGCTAGTGCTCTGTTATGGACAGTCAATTTGATAGTGTTCTGTTATGGGCTAGTGCTCTGTTATGGACAGTCAATTTGCTAGTGTTCTGTTATGGGCTAGTGCTCTGTTATGGACAGTCAATTTGCTAGTGTTCTGTTATGGGCTAGTGCTCTGTTATGGACAGTCAATTTGCTAGTGTTCTGCTCTGGACAGTCAATTTGCGTGTCATCCTTGCGCAGGGGCCATGCTAATCTTCGCTGTATCGCGGATATTCAATTTGCTAGTGTTCTGCTATGGACAGCCAATTTGCTAATGTTCTGTTATGGACAGTCAATTTGCTAGTGTTCTGTTATGGACAGTCAATTTGCTAGTGTTCTGTTATGGACAGTCAATTTGCTAGTGTTCTGTTATGGACAGTCAATTTGCTAGTGTTCTGTTATGGACAGTCAATTTGCTAGTGTTCTGTTATGGACAATCAATTCGCTAGTGTTCTGTTATGGACAGTGAATTTGCTAGTGATCTGTTATGGACAGTCAATTTGCTAGTGTTCTGTTATGGACAGTTAATTTGCTAGTGATCTGCTATGGACATTCAATTCCTAGAATTAGAAAGTCTTTGGCCAGTAGAAGAATGTCGTTACTCAAAAACTTGCTTTTTCACAATTAAAAAGATACGTTCTTTAAAAAAAAAAATAAATATACTTCTATCAGTAAATCTTTTTATTATCTCGACGTTTAGACAAAAATCTTTCGACAAAAATAATTTTCAATTCTTTGCCAAATGTTTTAATTTTTGTTCGCTCCTAACGAGGACAAAAGATTTTTTTCGAAACGTCGAGATAATAAAAAGATTTACTGGCAGAAGTATCTTTAATTTGAATAACTATGAATGCCGGTCAGGCAGCCTCTATCTTTACGAAAAATATAAGTACACCTATCCCCCGATTTACACGGTACTTGTTTTACACGTTTTTGCTTTTACACGGTTTTCCAAATAAGTTTTTTTTTGTTGTTTTCGTTTTTATCGCACTATACTAAAATGCGATATTCTACTCTATACTACCTATGTTGAAAAGAATATTGGGAGGCTCTGATTCATGAGGGGGCGAACACCTATTCAGATTTGACAGTTTAATATACACCTATCCCTCGATTTACACGTTTTTCTCAGGAACGTATCTACCGTGTAAATCGGGGGATAGGTGTATTGTAAATTTTTTATTAATTTTAGAATAAATTTTATCAAATTTAATCAATGAAAAAGAGCATCATATAGTTATCTGTTCCAACTATGTCCTATTATCCGTGTTCCATTAAGAATTTGTCTTATTTCTCCATAGAGAAGAGAGAATGTATGGCGATATCAATAATTCCTTCTCCATAGGCCGGAAGAGATGACGAGGGGAATGTTTTAGCTGTTAGTTTGCTAATGGGACTTCCACTGTATGTCACTTGGACATAGATTTTCCTTGAAGTTCTTGTCTTTGAGGCCACTTTGACTGTATGAAGTCATGTGATAGTGCAAGCTACATTGTAGTTAGTCTATATATATTGTGATATATTGTATTTCTATGATTCCCAAGGAATATTGTAGCTGTTAATTTGCTAATGGGACTTTCACCGTAGGTCACTGAGATATGGACATAGACTTTCCTTGAAGTTCGTGTCTTTGAGACCACTTTGACTGTATGAAGTCATGTGATAGTGTAAGCTACACTGTACATATATAGAATGATCACAATAGGCATATATTGTGAGATATTGTATTTCTGGGATTCCCACGGAATATTGTAGATTTTGCTAAAGGGACTTACACCGTATGTCTAACTGTCACTGGGTCTTTCCTTGGAGTTCTTGTTTTTGAGACCACTTTGACTGTATGAAGTCATGCGATAGTGCAAGCTACATTGTAGTTAGTCTATATATATTGTGATATATTGTATTTCTATGATTCCCAAGGAATATTATAGCTGTTAGTTTGCTTATGGGACTTCTTCTGTATGTTACTGAGTCTTGAAGACAGGCTTTCCTTGGAGTTCTTGTCTTTGAGTCCACTTTGACTGTATGAAGTCATGTGCTAGTGCAAGCTACATTGTGATCTAACGTGTATTAGGAGAGATTATGGGTTTCTGGTTCCACGGATCATACGCAAATTGATGAAATAATACCTGTAATCACCTATAATCCCGATATACATGTTGAATGGTACAAATTTCTTAAGTTTTTTTTTTTTTTGTTCATGATTATATTTAAATCCTGAAAATATTGATTCAATTAGTTATGCTTGAGGATATAAGGTAATACTCCCATTCAAGATAATCAAAAAAAGAATGGGGGGTCGGTGGAAGTGTGATCTAAACCGTTGGTTTTCGACCGTACGACCCAGGTTCGATTCCCGCATTGGGCACTTTTTCTGATTTAAAAAGAAAATGCTCCAATGGCCCTCTATTCTTGCAAAAGTTCAACCCCACCAGCGAGTGCAAGTAACCAAACGGGGCTCTGGCATATTTGTAAGTGCAAAGTCGAACGGCTTTTCACATGACATGTGGTGCACTTACAGTAAAAGCAGTCGCCAACTTCTACCCACCATGATTATCATGGCCTGTACCACGTGTACAAGGGATAAGCAAAAAAAAGGATGAATAGTTCTGTCTCTATTGAAAGCAGTTTCTTATTGATTTTAAAATTTTGTGTGAGAGAGAGAGAAAGGTCAAAAATTAGATTTTATTACGTTCATTGAATGATCGTTTATGTATAGTTTAATTGGTTGTATTTCAATTGAGAATTTGTTAAAAAGTTTTCTCTAACTGAGAGATTTGCGAACAAGTCCTTATCCAGAATGATAAAGAAAGAAGATCTAACCACAGCATCCACCATAAATTACGATATAGCGAACCGATAGGCTTTCAAGATGACTCAAGAAGCTACACCACACCATTGTGTAAGAGTTACGTCAAACAATCAGTAAGATAGGAAGCTTTTAGAATGAAGTAACCCTACTTTGTACCTCCATCAATACGGCCACACGCAGGTCTATTGGTTCCTTAATGGGAATGAAGACCTAATTTGACCTCACACACATTGCCAAGATGAAGACCAGAAATCTACAAAGATTTGTTGCTACCACGAAACTACTGCTTTCAATACTTCAAAACATCAAACATGGATTTACCTCAACAACAATTCAGATTGGACATGGTTACATTCAGGCAGACTTTGCAAATGTATTGAAAAAAAAAGACCCAACTTGACCCCATTGTCAAGATGAAGACCAGAAATCTACGAAGATTTGCTGCTACCACGAAACTACTGCTTTCAATACTTCAAAACATCAAACATAGATTTACCTCAACAACAATTCTGATTGGACATGGTTACATTCAGTCAGACTTTGCAAATGTATTGAAAAAAAGACCCAATTTGACCCCATTGTTAAGATGAAGACCAGAAATCTACGAAGATTTACTGCTACCACGAAACTACTGCTTTCAATACTTGAAAACATTAAAATAGATTTACCTCAACAATAATTCAGACTGGACATGGTTACATTCAAACAGACTTTGCAACTGTATTGAAAGAAGACCCAACTTGACCCTATTTCCAAGATGAAGACCAGAAATTTACGAAGATTTGTTGCTACCACGAAACTACTGCTTTCAATACTTCAAAACATCAAACATAGATTTACCTCAACAACAATTCTGATTGGACATGGTTACATTAAGGCAGATTTTGCAAGGGTATTGAAAGAAAACCCAACTTGCCCCCAATGCCAAGAAGAAGACCAAACCGTGGACCTCTTCACCTGCCCAACCTTCCTATATATAAGCCTCAAAGCCAGGCCCAATGCATATTACAAACTGATGGTAGAATCGGGCATTAGCTCAGGTCTACCAGAGATTTGCATAGCGTGGAGGGTTCATGGTCAGTTTGAAGAGCTGCAGCTGAACTACCTGCACCATCTGTGTAAACAACAGGAAGCCATTCTCTCTATCTATTCTGTGGTGGTGATGTCTTGTTCAATAAAAATTTCTCCATGGAAAGGATGGTGCCATTGCCCCGTTAGTCAGCCACATTTCAGAGTTCCCTGTTCACAGTTACTGTAACGGCTCAGGGCTCACAACACCGTACCTCACCCTACAGGACAGTCCCTTACTTGTGCTGCTTCTCCCGCCTGCCATGTAGAGTAAATGATAAATTAATGGTGGTGGTGTCTTGTCCGATTTTGTTGCTCCATGAAAGGAGAGTGCCATTGCCCCGTTAGTTAGCCACATTTCAGAGTTCCCTGTTCACGGTTCCTGTAGCGGCTCACGACACCGTACTACAGGACACTCCCTTACTTGTACTGCTTCTCCTGCCTGCCATGTAAATGATAAATTAATGATGGTGGTGTCTTGTTCACTCCATGGAAAGAGGAGGTGCCATTGCCCCGTTAGTCAACCACATTTCAGAGTTCCCTGTTCACAGTTACGGTAGTGGCTCGGGGCTCACAACACCGTACTTCACCCTACAGAACAGTCCCTTACTTGTGCTACTTCTCCCGCCTGTCACGTATAGGAGGACTTCTGGGCGGAGGCGCTATGCTGTTAAAAAACACAAAGCGCTGTTTTTTAAACTTTAATATTTAATGTAGAACGTGTTGGTGTACGTTTATTCTAAACTAGCGGACGTACCCGGCTTCGCCCGAGGTTTTACCCGAGTAAAGGTTTGTCTAACGAACATTTGTTAAAACAATTCTCTATAAACTTATAGAAAAAAGAGATATATTTTGATAATTTGAAACTCGTAAATGTGAATCTCTCGATAAAGTGAACATTTTTTCCCGGTCCCTGTGTGCCGTTTCATCCTGAATTTTGTCTTTCATAATTTTCTACATTACAAAATCATCGTTTTATCTAGTGAACATATTTTCCCGGTCCCTTGATAAATACTCGATAAGTTGAATAAAATCATGGTCGTGAATCTCTCGATAAAGTGATCATTTTTTCCCGGTCCCTGTGTGCCGTGTCATCCCGAATTTTGTATTTCCTCGATAAAGTGAACATTTTTTACCGTTCCCTGTGAGCCGTATCATCGTGAATTTTGTCTTTCCTAATTCTATACATTACAAAATCATCGACACGGGATATCATTTAATGTTGTCTAAAGGGGGTTAAGAGAGCAGTCTCTTTCAAATGAAAAATGCTTTAATTAAGCAGATGTTTAAAGTATAATATATGAGAGAGGCAATCTTACAGGTTGTCGACGCTGTAAAATCCCCAGAGAGAGTGTTTTTGTAGCATCATGCTGTGACTCACACGATGACCCAAGGTCATCAGAAGCAGCAAACTAAGCCTATCTCCGTCTCAATGGCGGCGATGCTTGCGAGTTAAATATACAAATCTGCAAATAACTCTAAGGATATTCATGATATTCAAGAAATTATTTTTCGTAAACCTTTCCGGGGATACACCTAATAATATCCCAGATTTTCACGGCGATTGGATGTATGGTTTTTGAATCCATAGAGGACACACACACACACAGACAGACAGACAGACATTCAATTTTATATATATAGATTTATCTTTATATACTGTCACAGAGAAAATTAGGATAAACACAAACTTCTGAAATATCTTTATTTACGGGGCTGCTAACCAAAATAAAATGATTTTTGAGCCACAATGGCCGCGTAAAGCGGAATATACACACACACACACAAAAGCCTTTATTAAGACACACAGGTCTTACAGAGGATTCTCCTTGGGGTTACAAAACGGAGAAAGTGGGAAATAAAAATGGTGAAAGAATATATACATATGGTAAATATATACAGATTATAAGAAAGAATAAAGAAATAAGAAGAATTTTAAAAAATAAATAAATAAAATTAAAAATTTTTGGAAATATGGTTGGGAGAAGTGGAGAGCGAAAAGAGGAAAGAAAACAGGTATTTACATATAGAACAAGTCAATTTAAGTTCTTCTGCTCACATAGCACAAGTGGACCATGGCTTTTTCAAGAAATCTTCAAGAGATTTTCCAGGAAAATCCGAGTGTTCAGGGTTGTAAGGTAAACACCGTTTTATCAGTGTGGGGGTTAACTTATCGTATCTGCCTAAACAGATAATTGGATGTTGGTTCTGTTCTTCTCATCAAACAGAATTTTTTGGTATGTTTGGATGTTCGGTTAAGTCTTTCTTTTTTTCAGCATTTTTATGGAAGTTATATAGATTCAGAGCTACTGAACTATTGTCTATAAAGTTGGATAATAAAGAATATAATGTGAAGTGTGTATGGCCTATCTTAGAAAAGAGTATTTTTCTTTCCGTGTCAAGAGGCTTGCATTCAAATATATAATGTTCTAATTCATTTTCGGTTCTATTTTTGCATAGTTGGCAATACAAGTCTTCTGTCCTTAGATATTTTATATGGTCTTCTCGATATAAAACAAATAGAATTCTCAATTGCGCAATGAGTCGTTTAGTCGGCAGTGGGAGTTCACTTAGTAGATAGTTCTCTGCTGCGAATGTTTTATGTAAATATTTGTAGTGTGTGTGCAGCTTCGAATTGGTTATTCTTGATTGATCGGTTTGGATAGACTGTTCTATAGTGATTCTGATAATTTGAGGTATTGCTTTCTGTAGAATATTGGGGTCTGAACAATTCTTTAACCACATGAATCCAGTTGAGTTTAGGATATTCATTAAATTTTCAGTAAAACCTATAAAGGCATTCGTTAGAGTGGATGTTTCCCATAATTGGGCTAGACAGATTGCGGGCAATCTGGATTTTTCCATTTTTAATATTCTTAACCAGAACTTTAGAATTAGTTTGGTTGCTGTGACTCCTAGTGAGAAGCGTCCGGTTTCCATGCGTAGTATGTAGCCTGGTGTGTTACTCGGCAAGTTCAATAGTCGTCGGAGATAGTTATTCTGAATTTGGTCCAAGATTTTGTACTTTTCGTTTGCCCGAATTGGAGCAGAATACAGCAGAGTTGACAGGATGATCGAGTCTAATAGTTTCATTGATGAACCAAATGAATTCAACCTGGATTTCTCCATAATTTTCCATACTTCGCCGGTAGCTGCAAGCGCTTTGCCTTTAAAGTATGAAGCCACTTGACTAAACGAGATTGTTGTTGTGAGGGGATAGCCAAGATAGAGATATTTCGATGTCACTGTCAACAGTTGGTCTCCCCAGAACCATTTGTCCGATTTTGCAGGGCGGCCACCATTTCGGAAAACCATTATCTTGGATTTTGATTCGTTCAGGGTTAGATGATTTGTTTCGAAGTATTTTTTCAACATGTTGATTTTTATTTGTAGATTGATTTTTGATTCTCCTATGAGAATTATGTCGTCGGCATACATCAAAAGGTGGACCGTTCCAAAATTAGGGAGGTATATGCCTGGTAGAGTAGAGTCATTAAAAATGTTGATTAAATCAGTTACAAAGAGTATAAATAGATAGGGTGATAAGGGTTCTCCTTGTAACACTCCCGATCGGATTTTGATGGGTTCAGTAAATAGTCCATTCCATCTCACCGTCGTTGTCATTTGTTCGAAGTAGTTCCTAATAAGGTTAACAAAGCGGAAATCCAGACCTAATTCACCCAATTTTGACCACAGAAGTGAGTGGGGAACAGTGTCAAAGGCCTTTTTTAGGTCCACAAAAAAAGCATAAAGTTTTCTTCTTTTACGTCTGAGAGTCAGCTGTATCAAGGACAACAGTGTGAATATGTGATCTTGACAGGAGTAGCCTTTTCTGAATCCAGCCTGGTTTTCTGGAATAATTGATCTACCTTCAATCCAGTTGCGTAATCGCGATTTTAGTATTGATGTGAAAAGTTTTGACAGATTACTAATAAGGGCAATTCCGCGGTAGTTTGATGGATTATCCCGGTCACCGCTTTTAAAAATAGGATGGATGATAGATTTAGACCATATTAAGGGATATGAACCAGAATTAATGATTCTGTTGAATATATTTTTTAGAGTAACAAGGTGTTCGGAAGGTAGGGTCTTTAATGCTTCATTCGGAATTTCGTCAGCGCCACAAGCTTTTTCATTTGCCAGACTGGAGATTTCTCTAGTTATTTCTGTTGTGGAGATTTCACAGTAGAGTTCAGGATCAATTCGTGAGAGAGTAGATAGGTCGCTTCCTATCGTCGTTTCAGCAGAGAGCAGTTTGTTGTAAAAGCATTGCCACTCTAAAATTGTTATATTTCCTTGTATATAGCTTTTGTCTTTCAAGGTAGCTATAGTTTTCCAAAAGTTTGCAGAGTCACGGGCATTTTTAAGAAGTTCTTGTTTTTCCTGAAGATATTTTTTCTTGTTGAAGTTTATTAAGGTCGTGTATCTTTTCCTATTTGAGACATAAATATTGCGGTCTACGTCAGTGTTCGTTTCCTTAAAGGTTGTGAGGCTTGCCTTAGCAGATTTTTTGGCTAAATAGCATTCCCTGTTATACCAGGGTTTCGATTTAAAGCGGAATATATAAAACCACTATGACCAGGCTGGGGAGGCTAGGGACAGGATCTCCGTTAGGGAAGAGGCAGGTTAGGCCGGATTGGGTCCGCGGAGGTCAGGAGGAAGGAAAAGGGCGGGAGGACTAGAACTTTGCAGCTCTAGCTCTGGCATTTGGGTAAGACATTGATCTTGCCTCGTGGTCGGCAGTATTCAAGGCACAAACACGACACAAACTTCAGGATGACACAGCAATTTATTCAAGGCATAAGCACCAGCTAAAATTTATAAAAAATACAAGAGAAGTGATGTATATAGTTGTCTATTTGTTTTGCATAATATTTCATTTTTATAAATTAATCTCATAATTTAATCTGTGAAAATAAAAATATTGGACCAGTGACAAAACAAAACTAAAAATAGATGGCTTAATGTTATATAGTTAAGATATATAATTAATTGTGATGGTTATGTAATTAATTGTGATGGTTATGTAATTTTGATCTTCATTGAATAAAATATATAAAGTTTAAGTGTGTTTTAAAATTTAATAATTATTATTCTCTACATAACCCGGACTCCTGGAGCGTACGAAAGTCGCCAACTGTCCGGATTTTAATAACAAGCACAAAACAAGAAGCAATGAGGGAAGTTTAAGCAGAGTAATAAAATATATAAACATCAAAATTAATAATCTGTTAATAAAATATATGTCATAATTTGTATATAATTAAATGCAACCCCGACCCACTATGTATGTACCATGTATGATTTTCAAAGATTTAATAAAAGAATAAGGTAACTGGAGGAAAGAAAGTAACAAAAGACATAGGAAGCAAATCTAGAGGAGAACATATTTATTAATAACGTCGCAGTTAACCTTCTGACCCCGGGTCCCTGCGAGCTAAGTTTAAACCAACACTTCCTGGAAAAACAGGACGTATCTAGTATCCGCAGAAGTTATATTAATCGAGAGACACCCAATGCTTCCTGACAGAACCGGACGTATTTTGATAGCCGCGGAAGTAAATAGAGTCGAACAAACACGACACTTCCTGACCCAGGCCGGGCGTAACTAACACCAAAGGAAGCCGCCGGCCAATCAGAAGATAGCATCTAAATAGGTCAACCAATAGGGAAAGATCATGTGATCATCTCTCAACCAATCAGAGAGAAACTGAGTCTTGGTGTTAAATCGGAAAGCAAGAATGGTCAGTTACGTTTTCGCTCTCATAGGAACAACACCTACAGTTGTTCAGTGGCTCTCGCCGAGTTCGGAGAGTTGCTCCTTCGCTTCCAACAAGGTAACATCTACTCTAGAGATCTCTCTCCCTCCGCTCATTTCATCTAAATCCCATCATCGCCATGTGATCAACTAATTAATAAGTCAAATCGCTCAGCTCTTCTCAAGCTTTCTTCCCTCCAATCCAGTTGCCTTTTATTTTCAAACCTCATCATGTGTCCTGATTATTCCTAACTGTGTGCTTCACTTACCACTCAACGACTGCGCTTCAACCAATCCTCAACATTCAAATCCAACAACAAGAAACCCCGCAACGATATTGCCACAGAACGGTTAAGTCGACAGGATTCTACAACAGTGTAATACATCAAATATTACAGTGATATAATAACTTTTGAACATATTACATAGAGTCGACAGGATAAAGATTATGGAGCTTAATCAGGATCAAGATGGAAATTAGCCCAGACACCAGCAAATCAAAAGGCAATGACAAAACCAGCGGAAAAGAAGCGGACAAGAAGAGAGGCGACCAGGCGCCTTCTAGCGGCCATCATATGGCAGATGACCGTGGCCATCCGACGTGTCAACGCCCCACAAAGTGAGACGGAATTCCGGAGCACCATTCCCCGGGGAGGACGACGGACACAACCCCCACCAACCCCAGGCGAGTGTCACCAAGGCCGGACACCGACCACCGAGGAGTCATCCACCGCCATGCCGTACACAGTCCCCGAAACCAATCCGCGCGACCCGGGACAACCCAAACGATCCCAAAATGATCTTCCAGTACCGGACTTCACTTCAATTTCGCGGACGGTGCGAGCAGTCCCGAGCCAAGCCAACCATCCCAAACCAAGACGTTCCAGAGGAGACCTGTTGAACTGAGGTAGGCACCCACCCTATGGCGTCAAGAAATTGACTTTGGACTCATAGCTAATCCTACCTACCCCTTTTAACCATATCTAACCTTTGTACTCAATGAATGCAAACACGGGCTAGGCCAAACCTGTCCGAAAGGACTCGCACTACAATCAATTTGTCACACAGGACAACCCTTGCCTGCATTCATTGACCCCACTACCATGTTTATCACTCAACCCAATTACCAGTACTATATGCCCTCAAATACAAACCACAACGGCTTTAACCATCATCATGGCCAAAAAAAAAAAACGTGTCAGTACAGCTCACACACTTACCACACAAAATCTATGCATGACCATACGTCGCCACGCCATAAAAATGTACCTCACAACAATCCCACAAACGTATTTAGCAACAATCACGACATTCGCAACAACAATACACCGACAACACCCATCCAAAGGACGGTTTTCACACTCACAACACACGCACCCATACGTCGTCACACAACGGTAACACACACAACCAGCCCAACAAGCGCGACACTCGCGCCAAAAGACGACAACCACCAACAAACGCATGCACCGTCGTTAGTAACAATCATCTCGTCTACCCAAAACACTAAAAAAATGTTCACCTTAAAAGGTGCCATATACACTAACAATAGAAATTTCGATATATGACTTTAATAAATTTATTGTTCATAGTGAGAACAGGTTAGATTTTGTACAAATAAGGACTTCGCGTGACACCTTTTCATTCACAATTTTTTTTTTCGATTCGTGTCACAGGTCACCCCACAAAACTTTTTCACTTCAGGCCACAGACGCCTTTCATCACGCCTGTGACACGTCTCCACCCAACACGTGTTCACGTCGTAAGCCTCATTTTCACTCAATTCCACTCTAATATCACTGAATAGCTTTTTTTTTTGCTAAAGTCACAACGACCATTCGATTTAATAAATGGATACAACATCCGGCTTTTCAAAATACAAATAACGTCGAACTTACACCAATATATCTCTTCACAATGTATTGGCAGACCATAACACATGACACAAGACATCGTCAAACAAGTAAAACCCACAAACAAAACAAAATTTCGTACACAAAACATATCACACACACAACGCAACCATGCCGAAAGTAAAAGATTCAATTATAAAAAACAATTAGGCCGACAGGAAACATAGAAGCAAGGCAGATATCTTCCCGCGAAGAATAAAGACGTCGCCATGACTCCAATTACGTGCAAACAGTGGGTGGATAAGTTTAGACTGGACCTCGCGTCCCCGACACACCCCACTTCCGTATCTCTAATTACAATGAGAAGATCCCCTATTGAGATCAACTGGGAACCTCGCTATGCCACCGATTGTTGATTCCAGTTCGAGTCTACATATCGATTTTTACCACCCAATTCCACATCCACGAGACAACACATAGAACTAGCTCACACATTTCTTACACAACAGACTTCTAACATTTTTTCACAACACACACACAAAGACAAAAAATTACACATAAAGGTTATATAGATTTCCATGTCTCCTGTACACACAGCATAAACGCACTTGAGGGCTAGAATCACGTTTTTCACCTAAGTGTCGCTACAGATGAGACAAAAAATTTATAGGGCATAATTGAGCAAGTAAAACATTTATAGGGCAAAATGGAGCAACCAATACATGTAGATCAGGGCATGTAGATACCAAAGGGTTCAAACCAATACACCTTATTTTTCATGTCAATCATTTTCATTATTTTCTCTCAATTAAAATTTAAATATTTAATCAATTTATCAATTTATTCAACTTATTACCACTTTTAATCATTAATTATCATTTTTTTTTCCAATTAGTTTATATTATCATTCTTATTTATCAATTATCATTCTATTTACCACTTAGCTTATACTGCCACAAATCAATTATCAACGAAAACTCATTGGTTTTCGATTAAACTAAAAACATTAAATCACCCTTTGTTGTTGAAACCTTTTTATTTTTCATTTTTCTTTTTTTTTCCAAACACTCAACTTTGATTTCGCTCAACCACTTTTATTTTTATTTGATTTCAAAATACCTTATGAACTTTTATTTTTATTTTATTTTATGTTGATTTCTCAAAAGCCCTAATAAAATTCCCTCGGTCTCCATTCCCAATTTCGAGCTAGAATATGGTTAGGCATTTTTCCTTTTTTTTTTTTCACCATTCAACCAAGCACTCAACTTTGATTTCGCTCAAAAAACTTTTATTTTATTTTTATTTTTGATTTCTCTAAAGACCTAATAGAATTCCTTCGATTTCATTCCCAATCTCGAATAGAATATGGTTAGGCATTTTTCCTTTTTTTTTCACCATTCAACCAAGCACTCAACTTTGATTTCGCTCAAAAAACTTTTATTTTATTTTATTTTGATTTCAAAAGACCTTATGAAATTCCCTCGAATTCTTTTCCAAATTCGAGCAAAAAAAGTAACTAGGCATTTTCCCTTATCACCATGCAACAAAATAATTTTTCTTTTTCAACCAAAAACATTCAATTTTGATTTCATTCAACTATTTTTATATTGTTTTTATTTTGATTTCAAAAACCTTAATAGAACTCCCTCGATCTCCTTTCTTATCTCGAGTAGAATTCGTTTAGGCACATTTTCCTTTTTTAGCCCACTATGTACCATAGCATTCATTGATTTCTTACAATTAAAAATTTTTGATTTCTATTAATTATACTCAACCTATATCATCAACACCATTCTATCTTACTTTTATGTCACCAGCAATGCTTGTATATAGCCCCTTAATACCCACAACTAATTTTCCCACAAAATTATTTTTCACTTTACATAATTCTCTCAGGCTAACCCCTTCTTGAATTCTTCACATGTAGGGGGCGCATCTGTCATAATTTGTATATAATTAAATGCAACCCCGACCCACTATGTATGTACCATGTATGATTTTCAAAGATTTAATAAAAGAATAAGGTAACTGGAGGAAAGAAAGTAACAAAAGACATAGGAAGCAAATCTAGAGGAGAACATATTTATTAATAACGTCGCAGTTAACCTTCTGACCCCGGGTCCCTGCGAGCTAAGTTTAAACCAACACTTCCTGGAAAAACAGGACGTATCTAGTATCCGCAGAAGTTATATTAATCGAGAGACACCCAATGCTTCCTGACAGAACCGGACGTATTTTGATAGCCGCGGAAGTAAATAGAGTCGAACAAACACGACACTTCCTGACCCAGGCCGGGCGTAACTAACACCAAAGGAAGCCGCCGGCCAATCAGAAGATAGCATCTAAATAGGTCAACCAATAGGGAAAGATCATGTGATCATCTCTCAACCAATCAGAGAGAAACTGAGTCTTGGTGTTAAATCGGAAAGCAAGAATGGTCAGTTACGTTTTCGCTCTCATAGGAACAACACCTACAGTTGTTCAGTGGCTCTCGCCGAGTTCGGAGAGTTGCTCCTTCGCTTCCAACAAGGTAACATCTACTCTAGAGATCTCTCTCCCTCCGCTCATTTCATCTAAATCCCATCATCGCCATGTGATCAACTAATTAATAAGTCAAATCGCTCAGCTCTTCTCAAGCTTTCTTCCCTCCAATCCAGTTGCCTTTTATTTTCAAACCTCATCATGTGTCCTGATTATTCCTAACTGTGTGCTTCACTTACCACTCAACGACTGCGCTTCAACCAATCCTCAACATTCAAATCCAACAACAAGAAACCCCGCAACGATATTGCCACAGAACGGTTAAGTCGACAGGATTCTACAACAGTGTAATACATCAAATATTATAGTGTAATAACAATTGCATCATATTACATATATATTTCGCTAATATACTGTAACGTAGAAAATTAGGAAAGATAAACTTCAGAATGACACGGCAATTTATTTAATGTAAGCACAAATTAAAACTAATATAATAACAAAGAGGCAAAGAGAAAAATTTTACAGTGTATTAAAATATAAATAGAGGAAATAAAAATATCTTCATAGAATAATAAATCATCTGATACAATATTATATTGTAACATAGTATTTATTAATTTTATTTATGTAACATAGTATTTCTTAATTTTATTATTTTTTATTTAACAGAGTGGTCATTTTTATGTTTTATATCTTGCGACTCTGTAAATTTCCCTCGTGGCTTATCTTTTGCTTACCTTTGATAGTTTGTCCTTTGCCTGAAATAAATTTTGTTTCCTCCTGAAGTTTTTGTCTTCCCTAATTTTCCACGTGGCAATATTGTAGCGTAGAAATCAAGTCTTGGAATATGTAAAGGTATTTATTGATGATGTCACGGCGACTAGTCGACAATTATTAACAAATAAACAATATTTTATTATTTAATTTATAATTGTTGAAATTGGTAAACAAATCAATTTATAATAATCTGTGATGTAAAATATGTTCCTTTTTGACTAAGTTTGTTTTTGTTTATGTTGTAGTAATAGCTTAGAATATAGAAGCTCAATTCTTTCTTCATTTGTTAAGTTAATTAGATTGTTTAACCTCTCCTTGTATTTGAATAATAAATTTGTTTAAATTAATAAGCTGCAGTTTTGCTAAATTAAAATTCAAAATACAACAACTGGTAGCAGAAGCCTGGTTAATTGTTATTGCGTAAGAAGAAAGCGCCGATTTTTGAAAGAAAGGTTGAGTACGATTATATATTTTTTAAATGGCAGAATATTTTTCGATGAATAGAATAGAGCCACTGACATCTTCAAATTACCATATATGGGCGCTTAAAATATCAGCAATTTTGAGAAGCAAAAAATTGTTCAAAAAAGTGATCGAATCGCCTAAGCCTAACCGTGGAATGGCCGATTCAAAGGAAGAAGAATTTTTCAAAGAATGGGAGGATAAAAATGATGAGGCGTTTGGAATAATAATAGTAAATTTGTCACCTGAGCAGGCTGGCATATTTATAGGAGAAACAAATGCTAAAACTGTGTGGGATGAACTGAAGCGTATCCATACTGGAAATATTGAAGAATAAATAATCGACATTGGACTTGAATTGAAAAATATTCAAATGAGAAATAATGAAGGCATTGAAGCCTACATAACAAGGGCCAGAAATATTGCATCCAGAAGTGCTAACTTGGGACAGCCTATTTCACCAAGGGAAATGGTGTATCATGTAGTGAGAGGTTTGTTGCCAAAGTTTGAAAATATAGCAGCGGTTTTACGACCGCAACGATCTGCGAGTCTTGAGGAAGTTTTCCAGGCACTTCAAGAGGAAGAAATGAGGCTAAACTCGATGGGATTTCCTAAAGAAGGTCAACATGAAAAAGCTTTTAAAGCTCGAAATGACCGAGGGATACAAAGAACAAGCAAATTTGAAGGGAAATGTCATACATGCGGAAAATTTGGGCACATGTCAAGAAACTGTTGGCATCGTCAAGATAAAGCGAACTTCAATAAACCAAAATGCAAATATCCACAAAATAATATGCAAACTAAGTCTTCATCATCTGGGAAAAATAACTCAAGGGAACATGCTAATGTAGCGAATGGTTCTGCTAACACTGAACATGCTTTTACTTCAGCGGAAATGATCTACTCTTCTTCACATCTACCTGAGGAGGATGCACACATTTGGAACCTTGATTCAGGATGCACTTCACACATGTCTCCTAGAGAAGATTGGCTCATCAACAAGATTCCTATTGACAGTGAAATTAATCTTGCAGAAGAAGAAAGGTTCATAAAAGCTGAAGCACAAGGTGATGTGAAATTGTCTACATACACAAGTGAAGGTAAGCAAGATATTTGTATTAAGGATGTACTCTATGTGCCTAGACTTAAATCTAATCTTCTTTCTGTCAGATGTCTGGTTAATAATGGAAATAAAGTATATTTTGAGAAAGGAATAGCTAAAATTTATAACTGCAAAGGAAATTTGATAGCTGAGGCTAATGAAGAAGATAGAATGTTTATAATTAAAACTTTACCTAGAAATTTGTTAAGCACTAAAGATAATTGTTTAAAAGCAGAAGATAAATGTTCAGCCAAGATAATGTGGCATAGAAGACTAGGACACTTGAACGAAGAATATTTGGATAAAATGATGAAGAATAATATGGTAAAAGGACTTAATTTTGATTGTCAACATCTCGAAAAATGTGAACCATGTATCCTTGGTAAACTAACCCAAAGCCCTTTCAAAGCTATAGAGAATAATCATTCTGAAAGGCCATTAGAACTTGTACACATGGATCTATGTGGTCCTATGCCAACCAAATCACTGGGTGGTGCAAAATACCTGTACGTTATTGTGGATTCGTATAGTAGACGTATCTTTGTATATTTCTTGAAATCAAAGGAAGATGCATTTGATTTTTTTGTAGAATTTAAAAATCACCGAGAAAATGAAACTAATGTTAAAATCAAAAATGTTAGATCGGACAACGGAACTGAATTTGCAAATAAAAAATTTCATGAGTTTTTCAGAAATGAAGGAATACACCATCAAAGAACAGTTCCCTATTCACCACAAAGCAACGGAATTGCAGAACGAACCAATCGCACCCTTCTAGATTGGGCTAGAACTATGTTATTTGATGCTAAGTTACCAACTGAGTTTTGGGCGGAAGCCATTGCAACAGCCGCTTATTTGAAGAATTGCACACCGACCAAGAATGATAACATGAAAACTCCCATAGAGAAATGGACTGGACACAAACCATCAGTAGCGCATTTAAAAATCTTTGGAAGTCTTGCCTACTATTACATTCCTAAAAATCAAAGAAATAAATTTGACTCTAGAGCAAGAAAAGGAATATTCACCGGTTACTCCAGACAAAGAAAAGCTTATAGAATATATGATCCACAAGATGGAAAAATACACGAAGTTCAAACTGTCAAATTTGATGAAAATTCAAAAGGCTCTGATCTCTTGACTTCTAATGTTTTTGACCAACATGTCCAAGATCATATTATCTATAGAAATGAACAACATGAATCAGATTTCTTTCAAATTACACATACCATGGGCTCTACTCCAGAAGAACTAAATACTCCAGACAACCCTGAACCAATACCTGAATCATCAGGATTACCCCGAAAACCCGGACGTATTGCAGGAAGAACTAATGAAGATATTCAGGCAAAGCATCTCATCAATCTACAAGAGCAGGAAGAGAGGCTGAGAGCAAGTGGTGTAAGACGATCTGAAAGAATAAAAGAAAGAAACGCAGCCAATGTAACCGAACTATCTTCAACTTCCATGAACATACCTAAAACATATCGAGAAGCCATGAACACCCCATTTTCAGACCAATGGAAAGAAGCAATGGAAGAGGAATTCCATTCCCTAACTTCACATAATGTTTGGACCCTTGTACCCAAACCAGAAAATGAAAACCTGATAAAAGGAAAATGGATTTTTAATATAAAACTGAATCCAGATGGAAGCATTGACAAAAGAAAGGCTAGATTTGTTGCAATGGGGCATAATCAAAAACTTGGCGTTGACTATGAAGAATCTTTTGCTCCTGTGATGAAGCTGGACTCTTTAAGAACATTGATTGCCATTGCATCACAACAAAACATGAAAATTGAACAATATGATGTTAAAACTGCCTATCTCAATGCGGAACTAAAAGACGATGTGTACCTGGAACAACCTGAAGGATTTGTACAAGCAGGACAGGAAAATAAAGTGTGTAAACTAAACAGAAGTTTATATGGTTTACCACAATCCAGAAGATGCTGGAATGAAAAAATTAACCAAATTTTTAATGATATTGGACTCAGACGTTTAGAAAGTGAACCATGTGCATACATCCTTCAAGAAGACGAGAAAACTCTAATAATTGGGATTTATGTAGATGATTTTCTCATTATTGGATCGGATAGTACCATAATTAACAGAATAGTTAAGCAATTGGATAAGCAAATTGCCATTGTTCGAAAAGAAAAGCCTATATTTTTTCTTGGAATCAAAATTTAGGAAAAAGAAAATTGTTTCGAACTTTCACAAGAAGCCTATGTAGAAAAGATTTTGAAGAAATTTAACCTTGAAGAATGTAATCCAGTAAAAACCCCTGGTGATCTTAATCAAGATCTGGATAATCACCCAGATTCTTCTCCTGTGGACCCTAAACTTTACCAAGAAATGATAGGTTCCTTGATGTATTTATCAGTGGGAACAAGGCCCGATATAACATTTTATGTTAGTCAACTCTCCCAATACAACAAGGATCCCAAAGTCATTCACCTTACTGCACTTAAAAGAATATATAGATACTTGAAGGGAACAAAAAGCTACAAGTTATGCTTTGACAGAATAAGAGGGAAAATTGAAGTCTTTACAGATGCTAGTTGGTCCTCAACTAAAGACTCAAAATCCTTTTCAGGATATTTAACTAAATTAGGATCTTCACTACTTAGTTGGAAATCTCAAAAACAACCACTGGTAGCCCTGTCAACATGCGAAGCGGAATTAATGGCTATCTGTGAGGGCACTAAAGAGTTAAAATGGTTTATGAACTTTCTTTCTGAAATAGGTCATCAATCATGTGTTGAAATACCACTTGTTCTGAAGACAGACAGTAAATCAGCAATAGACTGGATTAAAGGAACATCTCATCATTGTAGAACCAAGCACATTAACAGAAAATATTTCTTCGTGAAAGATGAAGTCTCAAAGGGAAATTTGAGGATCTCCTTCGTGAATTCAGAAGCTCAAGAAGCGGATCTTCTCACCAAGAGGCTGCCGGGAGACAGAATTCAGAGACTGCTTGTAAATATGGGACTTCTTTTGGGACCTAATTTTGATTTGCTCACCAAAGAGGGGAGTTGTTGAAATTGGTAAACAAATCAATTTATAATAATCTGTGATGTAAAATATGTTCCTTTTTGACTAAGTTTGTTTTTGTTTATGTTGTAGTAATAGCTTAGAATATAGAAGCTCAATTCTTTCTTCATTTGTTAAGTTAATTAGATTGTTTAACCTCTCCTTGTATTTGAATAATAAATTTGTTTAAATTAATAAGCTGCAGTTTTGCTAAATTAAAATTCAAAATACAACAAATATTATTCAATGAAAATATTCAACAGATTATAAAAATATATATTACTCTGTATATTGTAAAATCTGTTGAATATTTTCATTGAATAATATTAAATTAAATAATAAAATATTTCTTCGCCACAATATAGAGAATTTATAGAGGTTGCATTTATACATTACTAGCCGAATGGCCCGGGCAACGCCCGGGTTTTACCCGATTAAATGCTTTTATTCAAATACTATTCGTTACAATTATAAATTGGCGAAGGAGGAGGTGGAGCAGTAACAAGCTCACTAAAAAACCTGGACTCAGCTGGCCCGGCTGATAGTACCCTGTAAGGACTCCTGATCCAGGAATACAGGATGAGTCTGTACTCCATGTTAGGAGCGGCTGTACATGGTGTCTGTTCCTCATGTCAGAGGCGACAATTTATTTTGGAGCTAAGTCAGCCTGCCACTGAGTAGTGCTCCCAGTCTTAATGACAAAGGTAGACACATTCTACTTCACCCAGTGTGGAGATAAGAAAGAAGAAGAAGAAGTAGTAATATTTTTCTCTCCAGTTTCTTTCCACGAACGAAATGTTCGAAAGTAAATCATTTTGTGTATTTAGTGAGAACTACCCCATCATCTAGTTCTCCAATGAAGCTCTCGTAAATATATTTTCTAAAGATAACTTGTAGGTTTTTGTAATGTGAAATTTAAAGCTTCATAGTAAAATTGTCTGAATGTTTATCGTGAAAAAAAGAGCGTATTAACGTGTTGATCATTTAGCTAACATTCAAGTAAAGGGATTGACTGGTCAAAGGAACATTTTTTTTTCCTTCTTGGCTGATTAGAAGTGATACGTTGAAAAGTAAGGCTAGCTATCATGCCACGTCATTGATTCCAAAATCTGAGAATCTTGTGTTTTGTCTATAGCATATCACTCTCTCGGCAACTTTTAAAAACATACTAAGATATTAAAAATAAAGAATGCATCTCCTGACCACGAGCACATGTGCTTTTTAGATGGCAGAGCGCCATCTAGTGAAGCAAAAATAAACTAAACGTTTATTTATCTTGCTCCGTGATATTTGGCCAATCCAATTTCTTGATAAATCAAGAAAAGCCATCCACGAACGCGTTTCGCGCTGTTGGAGTTCGTCAGCGTGGAGTAGGCTGTAACCACTGCGACCAAAAAGATTTTTGGTCCCAGAGGCTTCTTGAGAAATCAAGAATTGGGTATACACCCATACCTCGCTTTGCGTCTGGGTTACGTTCCAAAAAAAAAAAACACGACGCAAAGTGAAAATAAAATAAAATTGTATTAAATTTGCGTTGATTTTTAGTTAGAAAGGGAATCCCCAAATTTTGATGGCATGGCGCAATC
This sequence comes from Cordylochernes scorpioides, assembly GCA_030710605.1. Lineage (NCBI taxonomy): Eukaryota > Metazoa > Arthropoda > Arachnida > Pseudoscorpiones > Chernetidae > Cordylochernes > Cordylochernes scorpioides. Next base: position 77,075,249 of record CP092863.1, on the reverse strand, counting down.
AAAAACAAAGGTGTTGCCATATTTTAGGAAAAAAAATTCAAAAAAAAAATTTAAAGACTCGAATCCAAAACAACGCAACTTCGAAAATCTAACGACGCACAGTGAAAATCAGTAAAAATTAAGCAGCGACGCAACTTCGAAAAAAACGCAAAACGAAACGACGCAAAGCGAAGTATTGGTGTACTAAGATATGTAGCAAAAGAGGCATCTCTTCCTTTAAATTATACAACAGAACGATGCACTATGCATCACCAGAAGTAAAAACATTACTAGTAATGATAAGGAATGAGCTAGTAAGCAATATATGAGCAATACAACACCATTTTTTAGCAAATTCATACAAAAAGCTAACCTGTATACTATGGTTTTGGTCTTTGGTCCTCATCAATACAGGGGCGGCTTCAATTCCATAACATCCTACGAGAGAGGCGTTACAAAATCTGTCGAATATACCAAACAGATGTTGAAGCTAGTCAAGTGACATAGACCGATTTTCAGGCAAGAATACAACCTAAAGTGGCGGGAGGTTTATATTCATGTTTAAAAAGAGACACATCTCCCTCTTTAATTATGCATCAAAATGATGCACTGTTCATCATCATAGTAAAAATCTTTACTAGTAATGATAAAAAGAATGAGCTACAACACCAATTTGGTAAATTTGACTGATTTTGTAAACCTCTCTCATAGGATGTTATGAAATCAAAGACGCCCTTGTACTCTTCTTCTTTCTTATCTCCACTCAATCATATTAGGGTATCAAGGTTGTAGAACTTGACAAACATCATGACTGGGTGAAGTAGAATTCCGCTGCCTTTGTCATTAAGACAGGCATGACAGGCCACTGAC
>CP092863.1:77037445-77074300 GCA_030710605.1 Cordylochernes scorpioides | reverse complement strand
GGTGGAAGGGTGGTCTGAATCATTGGTTTACAATAGCTACGACCCGCGATTGAATCCCACATTGGGCACTTTTTTATAATTAAAAATATAAAAAATATGCTCTAATGTCCAACCCCACCAGTGAGTGCAAGTAGTCACACAGGGCTCTGGCACATTTGTAAGTGCAAAAGTCAAACTGCTTTTTACATATGTAGACATGTGGTACACATACAGTAAAAGCAGTTGCCAACTTCTACCCACCATGATTATCATGGCCTGTACCATGTATACTAGGGATAATGAAAAAAAAAACTGTATCCATAAAGAATTAAAATGCAAGTACAAATCTATACAGTAGTACCTCTCATATACAATAAGTGCACCACATGTTTACACATGTGAAAATTGAGTTTTGCACTTATTACTTAGGTAGGAGGCTCAAATCCCTCAGCATAGCTGACTGCTACAGGGTGCATCCCCAGGTGGTGGATAGAGGAACAACCTTCAGATATGAAGGCCAGCTATGAAACAAGCAGAATAACTTTGAGAAATATGCAGTCAGACACCAACATCAGCATTGTTAAAAAGAGAAAAAAGACCTCTTTAAAATTTTTTAGTTCAACTTTTCTCCAGGGATACAGAGGAGCTGTGTTACTCTACTCATGCTAGAGTCAGCAGCAAATGCTTCCATGTTAGGAACGGCCTCAAATTACAGGCAAAGTTTCACCAAAGTGTGCCTAGATCATGGTGCCATGATCAATGAAAGCTGCATCCTTACACCTGATTCCATGATATCATGACTGGTGCGTCCCTGTCTGCCTACATTCTCTCATTGTAATATATATAATAGAACCTTTTTTTGTTCACTTCTATATCTCTTTGCTTCTTGGATCCTGCAGTCGAGTCTTTTGCAAGACTTTGGGTCTTAATGGGGGCTTTTGTTGTTATGTTGTATATATGTATGTATATATCATACTTACATAATCTTTCTTCTTCTGTATATTCCCCACTTTCACAGGCCTATCTCTCTTGTAATCTCGGGGAGAATCCTCTATAAGACCAGTGTGTCTTAATAAAGGCTTTTGTGTGTGTGTGTGTGTGTGTGTGTGTGTGTGTATATAATAGAACCAAGAAACAGAGGTAATAAGACCAAATATAAATAAATATGTGACGTTTCTGTATCAATGTTGTTACCATCATCCAAGTTTTGTCCATGAGTGTACTGTGATTACACACATATATATTAAAAAGGCATCTCCTGACCACGAGCAGATGTGCTTTTTAGATGGCAGAGCGCCATCTAGTGGAGCAAAAATAAACTAAACGTTTATTTAGCTTGCTCCGTGATATTTGGCCAACCCATTTTTGGTCGCAGTGGTTACAGCCTTCTCCACTGTTAAGATTACGCGAGGTCAGATTGAAGAAGCCTCTTCTTAACAAGGCAAAACTTTGACCTAAAGTTTTGATGTAGTTTGGGCTGCCACAGGTGAATCAAGCAAGAAAATAACGAAGACAAAAACCAGCAGCTACTTGGCGTAAAGCTCTCACTCTACCAAAAAAAAACTCTTTATTCAAACAACACAGCTAAGTTATATACAAAGGGAAATTTACATAATAATAATAATTCACACATTCAATAGAAAATCTACATTTCCAATCATACATTCAAAAGATATATTTACATAGTGTATGTTACGACTTTCAACACACCCCCACCTTTCCTTTCTGTAAAACAAGAAAGAAAAACCAGAAAATGTACTTTCCCTTTTCTCACTGATTCAAAACATCAAGTGCAAAACCTTATTGGTTTGCGGACTTCACGTCCGGATCTTGTTTTGATCGTTAGAGGTTTTTCCCTTCCTTTATCCCCAGAGGTCTTTTTGGGAGTTTCCTCAGAGGAAATTTCAAGGGGAAAGAGTCTTTGTACAGGGCGTAGCCATTCGCCTGTTGATGTCTTGACTTTGGCAACCCTGTTCACCTCATCTTTTCCTAAGTAAAGTTTTATTATTCTTCCAACAGGCCAGAGAATTCTTTTAGTGTTGTCCTGGCCTATAAGGACTAAATCTCCTTCCTTTAGGCATCGCTCCCTTTTATTTTCGGCCCGTTGTATCAGTACCCCTAAGTATTCCTTGCGGAATCTCTGTTTAAGTTCTTCATTTAGTTTACTCAAAATTTTATACTTTCTGGTGAAAGAATTCGCTCTTATTTTTTCCAGCTCCGGGAACTCATTGTTTTCGTTAGTCTGCAGAAACATTTGAGGGGTCAAGGGAATGAGGTCTTGGTCATCTTCCGATATATATGAAAGAGCTCTATTGTTGATAATACTCTCTACATCACATAAAGCAGTCTCAAGTTGCACATAACTCAATTTACTAAATCCAAGCATACGAACCAATAACCCTTTTACAACCCTTACCAATCTCTCCCAAAAACCCCCCCACCATGGCGCTGAGGAAGGGATAAAAATCCATTGGATTCTTTTCACACTCGATTCCCTTTCAATTTCCCCCCAATCCAAGCGTTTAAGTAATTCGTTTGCCTTTGAGAAATTTGTCCCGTTATCACTATATATTTTTCCGGGGCGTCCACGCCGACAAATGAATCTTTTTAGAGCTAACAAAAAAGTGTTTGCCTCTAAAGTTCTCACAATCTCTAGGTGTACAGCTCTATAAACCGCGCAAGTAAATAAGGCCACCCAAACCCTGCTGCCACCTTTAAGATGTAGCGATCCCAACAGATCCACACCTGTCACCTCAAAGGGTTTGCCTAACCCTATTCTATCAGTTGGTAAAGCTGCGCCAGGAGTCCATATAGGTCTCTGATTATACCTCCTACATATTACACATTTTCCAATTATCTGTTTAATCAATCTGCGACCTCCAATGATCCAGAATTTCTCTCTCAATCGTGAAAGAATGAATTGGGCCCCTCCATGCCCATTTTGCTGGTGTATTTCACGAACCATCTGTTCCACCAAAGGATGATCACGAGGTAGTAAAATAGGTCGCTTGAACACTTCTGGATCTTGTCCATGTAGCAGTTTCGTCTCAACGCACCACAAACCTTCGACGGATTTAATAGTTTTTAATCCATTCCGCGGAGCCTGTTCTCCCGGGAAAGTCTCGTGTTGAATCAACCTCAACAGCTTCCTTTCAGCCCTTTCCAACTCTATTACTTTCAAACTTCCCTTTTCAGCGGGTATTCTTCTCGCATTGTCCAAGAATCTTAAAACCCAAGCTATAATCTTAATGTTTAGGCTGTACCTGGATCTTCTATCTAGGAACCATCGCTTTTCCCTGACGACGAGAGTGGTGTGGGCCTGAAAGGTTTTCCTTTTTTCTTTGAGGATCTCTTCCTCATCAATAGTTGGTTCAAAATTAGGCCAACTCTCCTTTTTCCCTTTGAGCCATTCAGGACCCTCCCACCAGTTGGTCGAGACGAATTGTACGATAGAGCATCCTCGAGAAGGCAGATCCGCTGGATTTAATTTTCCGTAAACAAACCTCCAGTTCTTATTATTGACAGTGTCTCGTATTTCCTTTACTCGGTTTCTTACAAACACATTCCACTCATTCTTTCTCCCTAGCCAGGCTATAACGGTTGAAGAATCAGTCCACAATGTAACAGGACAACTCTCTGTTAAGGCAGTCGAAATAGACCCAACAAGCCTAGCTCCCAAAACGCAGGCCAAAAGTTCTAACCGAGGAATGGTTACCCTCCTGGTTGGCGCAAGCCTAGATTTGCTCCAAAGTAGAGACAAATGTACTCTCCCCTGCACTTCACTTCTCATATATGCCACTGCTGCGTAAGCTGATCTACTGGCATCGCAGAAGACGTGTATTTCATTCTTATTAGTTTGATCAAACCAAATATGCCTGGGAATTTTGATTTCACTTAATAGCCCAATTTGGGAGTACCAGGTTCTAAACTCCCGATCCATCTCTTCGGGTAATTGAGAATCCCATCCGATTTTCAACTCCCAGGATCTTTGTAATAATAGTTTAGGAGGCAAAAATATAGGACTGTAAACTCCCAAAGGATCAAAAACTTGTTGAATTTTAGAAAGAACAATCCTCTTGGTTAGTCTCCGGGGGAGATCCTTTTCAATAGAAACATCACAATTAAGCATATCTTCTACTTTGTCCCACACAAGTCCCAACACCTTGGTAATAGTTCCCTTTTTCTCCTTTGAATTCCTCTCTGGTAAATTAAATTCCCACTCACGCAAGTCCATTCTCGCCATTTCCATGATATTGACAGCTGTATTCTGGAATTGTAGGACTTCCTCCTGAGACGAGAGGGATGTTACCAAATTATCCACATAAAAGGATCTCACCATAATCTTTGCGATTTCAGCTGCCGGACCTTGTACAGAATTCAGATGATGATCAATAACTGCACCCAAGATGAATGGACTACAATTAAGCCCAAATACCACGCGTTTATGTCTTAAAACGGTTACCTTCATAGGGTCAGTTTGATCCCACCAAAGGAAGCGAAGAAAATCCTGGTCTTGAAGCTGCACTGAAATCATCTGAAACGCCTTTTGAATATCGGCTAGAACACCAATACCCCTCTCCCTAAACCTAATCAATATTTCAGGTATTTTTTCCAAAAGGTTAGGTCCCTTTTCTAGATAGTCATTCAGAGAAAGACCATTATACGACTTGCAGGAAGCGTCGAAAACAGGACGGAGAGGTGTCGTCCTACTCTCAGCCCTGAACACCGGCCTATGCGGCAAATAATGGCCCTTCCTTTGAGGCCTAGTCTCCTCTATCCTCTCAATTAGGCCCTCCTGCTCCCATTCTTGAAGAATAGTAGAATACTCAACAATCTTCTTCTCCTTCCTTAATTTACTGGTGCATGCTTCCAATCTCCTCTGCGCTATTTCTAAATTCGAGGGTATATTATTTCTTTCACATTTCCATGGTAGCGCGACTGAATATTGTTGATCCCCATCCCTCCTTATATTCTTTATGAAATGTTCCTCTAGTTCAGTTTCCCTTTTCTTTTTTGAGACAGCTTCAATGGGATCTTGGATTCCCAAGACATCCAGCTCCCAAAGATCTCTCAAGTTACCCCTGGCAACCAACCCATTCAATGCAATTTGGACCTTATCCTCCTTACACACCACCGGAGATTGCCCCATAAGCGTCCAGCCCAACCTTGTTTCCATCGCAGTTAAGTCTGCTCCAACCTGTTGAACTCTCCCCGTCAGCAGTTTACCCAGATGGTCAGCGCCTATTAGAATGTCTATATCCCCCGATTTAAAGTTCTCTGGTGCAATGCTCACCCCTTTATCTCGCAACTTCGTTAACCAATCTCCTCTTGGTAAGGGCGGTACCTTCTCGCAGATCTTAGGTTGGTCCAAAGCTTCCACTCGAACATGATCTCTGTTATTCAAGCTTTCAAGATCCAGGCTGTATTTCCCATGTTTTACCTCTTCAACCCTGGTACCTCCAAACAGGCTTTTGGCTATAGCCACCTCTCCTTCTTTCTCCAGTCCTAAATATTTTATCAAAGCTTTATTGACGTAAGAATATTGGCTTCCTGTGTCAAAAAGTAGCCTTACACAACTAGTAGCTTTCGAACCCCTCAACAGAGCCACTGTGGTCATCATCATAATTTGGCCAGTACATGCTTGGCTCGAAAAAGTAGCTGCTGGTTCAGTTGATTTTTCCTTTATAGGATCTCCTGTTTCTTTTGATGAACTCCCCCGACAAAAAATGTCTAAGTGGTCCCTTCCACAATTCTTACACCTAAGTTGGGCTCTGCAATGTTGCCTAAAGTGCCCATTATTCAAACATCTGAAGCACAAACGTGCATTCCTGATCCTTCTGTCTGTCTTCAGGCGAGAGACGATCAATATTGCGACATTGCCAGCTATGATGGTTTGTTCTCTCACAAAAGCAACATTCTACTGTTCTATGGCCACTGAACAAACCAGACACTGTCGCAGGTATAGGGCCATTCCATTTTCTTTCCTTTCTTATGTAGTGCGACTTTCCCGGAGGCTCTTCTAGTTTGAAGCCTTTCTCTATAACTTTCAATCTCTGCGCACTTTTTACCTCTGCCCTTAAGAAATCCATTAAGGCTTTTAACCTCTCAGGGATCTCCCCTTTCCTATCCAATGGGTCTTCCATTTTAATTCTCTCTTGCCCATAGCCCGATGAAGGATGTCTCTGCCATATCCTTAAAATCTCCGTTGGTAAGGATGACTCCACTAAAGAATATAAAAAGATACCGGACAACTGAGGATCTATGCCAAGAGTTTCTAAAGATCTCAAATGACTAGATAAATCATCATATAAATTGCTCAAATTTTTATTTTCTTTCCTGACATTTGTTATGACTAAATTTAATAGTCGCCGAACATAAAGCTCCGTTAACAAATTTGGATCCCCAAAACGTTCTTGTAAGGCTTGAACAGCCAAATTATAGTTATCTCCTGTAACAGGGTAGCTGTCTATAACTCTATATGCTGGGGAACCAGGCAAAACTGCCTGCCTTAAGTACAAGAATTTGTCACTATTAGACAAATCCTCATTGTCATTTATCTTGGCAAACTGTGCCCACCAAGGCAACCAGTTCTCCAAAGAACCATCGTAAGTTTTTAACTCCAATTCGGGGAGCTTTACATGTAAGTTAGCCTTCCTGCTGCCAGTTGAGACAGCCTCGTCTTTATCCTGACTACGGATTATGCAAATTTTTTGCTTTACATCAAATCTTTCTTGTATATATCTCTCACAGTCCTCGAATTCCCTATTTACCTCCTCATCGGTAGTGGCCTCTTGGTCCAATAAAGTTGCCTGGCATCGCTCATTCAATGCCACCAGCTCCAAATGGAGAGCTTCCATTCTATCAAATCTTTCATATATCCTATTTTTATCAACGGGAGAATTCCTTAACTCCGCATTTATATCATTTACCACTTTGGTAAAAACGCCTCTTATGGCCTTTCTACGCCTTCTGCTAGCATCCTCCATTTTTGGTCTTGTCTTCCTAGATTTATCTTAGCTTTTTTGAGCTCCTTAGATTTTCCTTTATCCTCTTGAGAATTCTTCAGCTTCCGTTCCCTTGAGCTCCTGAGCTTCCTCAGCTTCTGTTCCCTTGAGTTCTTGAGCTTCTTCAGCTTCTGTTCCCTTGAGTTCTTGAGCTTCTTCAGCCTCTGTTCCCTTGAGCTCTTGAGCTTCTTCAGCTTCTTTTACCTTAAGCTTCTTTTGCTTCTTGTCCAACCCATGCAGCCCACCCGGGGACGCCACTTAATGTTAAGATTACGCAAGGTCAGATTGAAGAAGCCTCTTCTTAACAAGGCAAAACTTTGACCTAAAGTTTTGATGTAGTTTGGGCTGCCACAGGTGAATCAAGCAAGAAAATAACGAAGACAAAAACCAGCGGCTACTTGGCGTAAAGCTCTCACTCTACCAAAAAAAAACTCTTTATTCAAACAACACGGCTAAGTTATATACAAAGGGAAATTTACATAATAATAATAATTCACACATTCAATAGAAAATCTACATTTCCAATCATACATTCAAAAGATATATTTACATAGTGTATGTTACGACTTTCAACACCACGCTGACGAGCGCCAACAGCGCGAAACACGTTCGTGGATGGCTTTTCTTGATAAATCAAGAAATTGGGTTGGCCAAATATCACGGAGCAAGCTAAATAAACGTTTAGTTTATTTTTGCTCCACTAGATGGCGCTCCCATCTAAAAAGCACATGTGCTCGTGGTCAGGAGATGCCTTTTTTATTTTTAATATCAACACCTGACCCACTTATTTTTTTCTATTGTTTTTTCACACATATATATATCGTTTTGAAAATAGAGCAATCCATATTTAATTCATTAGATAATAAAAAGACATATATTGGATTTAATAAAATATTTATTTTGCCAATATTTCAGTTGGCTGAACGCCAAACCTTTATCAAGGCATTACATCTTTGTATACACAAACTCAGCATCACATAGTGTTATAATATCACAGTTGAAATCATTTAAAATACAAAGTAGGTGGGGGAAATTTGTGCATGAAAAAATATTCAAAAATTTCAATCAGAATAAGTTAAATATCTTAAAATATATATATTAATAATAATATTGGCAAAATAAATATTTTATTAAATCCAATATATGCCTTTTTATTATCTAACACATATATATACACAGTTAAACCTGTCTATAGCAGCCCCTCTTGGAACTCACCAAAATAGGGTACTATAGAGAGGTCACTTTTAATGTTTACATTTTAATGTTTAAAATCGGGCACTTTAGAGAGGAAGGCGCTATAGACAGGTTTAACTATATATACACCAATACCTCGCTTTGCGTCGTTTCATTTTGCATTTTTTTCGAAGTTGCGTCGCTGCTTAATTTTTACTGATTTTCACTGTGCGTCTTTAGATTTTCGAAGTTGCGTTGTTTTGGATTTGAGTCTTTAATTTTTTTTTTTTTTTTTTCCTAAAATATGGCAACACCTTTATTTTTGATTGCACCTTCACATATTTTCACTTTGCGTCATGTTTTTTTGGAAAGTAACCCCGACGCAAAGCGAGGTATGGGTGTATATATGTTCAATGATATGGTTAATATGTAAATCTACATTTGTTATCATAAATCTGAGCATAAAACACATTTCTTGTTCCAAAATCACTCTATTAGGTACCTAGAACAACCTAGTTTATGATATTTACAACAATGAATAATATATGAAGGTTATTCACATATTAAAACAAAATGTTAACGTGGGATTCAATCCCCGGTTCATGACTGTTGGGAATCGAGGGTGTTACCTACTCGTCCACCAACTATTAAAACACTACTTTCTCTTTTTTTTTAAATAAAAAAACATTATTAATGAAATTGATAAGGCACAATTTGGATTATAGACAAAAGTACTGAAGTGGTAACAACACTGTTACCGAAACGTCACACACTATTTATTTGGATTTGGTCTTATTACCTTGTGATTCAGTACTTTTGTCTGAAGATGGTAACAAAGCTGTTAGAGAAACGTCGCACACTATTTATTTATTTGGATTTGGTCTTATTACCTTATGATTCAGTACTTTTGTCTGAAGATGGTAACAACGCTGTTACCGAAAACTCACACACTATTTATTTATTTGGATTTGGTCTTATTACCTTGTGATTATTAATGAAGTGATTGTATGGTAGCACCAAAATGTGATAGCATTTTACGTATATCTACTGAGGGTGTTCCATTTTTAAAATAACCATTTTTGCAATCCTGCAGCTTGTAAAAGAAGTGTGCGATTCGCGTGATATTATATTTATTCAAAAGAACAAGCATTGATTTATATTTCATCAAAAACTATTTTTTAAATATTCAAAATATCTAAAATATAAGTGATTTTGTAAAAGGTTACGTTTTCAGACTTTCTGAGGAGAAATACTCTTTTATCCAAATTATTAAAATTATGAAAGAATATTGATATTACTAAGTTCACAATCAGTCACATAATGAAGGAAAACAAAGAAATTTTTGATATATATGAAATTTAGTGAAAAAATTCCTCTGAAAAAAAAGGTGCCTGAAGAAACCTTTAACTCTAACTGAATGAAAAATAAAGGAAATGGTTGTCAGAGAGAATCCACCTTCTCAAAGGAACATTTCCAAAAAATAACCAACGTACCACTTTCTACTGTTAACCGTATTATTAGAGAAAAAATCAGCTTAAAAATTTGTAAAAAGGTGAAAGTTTATGTCATCAAGCCGTACCATATCGAGGAACGAAAGACCTGCAGCAGGGCCCTTTATGAAAATACCTGGCAGGTGAAAAATGGTAGAATGTTGTTATACTGGACATGGGTTTACCTCAATGATAGCAACCAACCCTGTGCCATTTACTCTGCTAACTCTCAAATAAACATCTTTCAGAACTGAGTCAAGCAATTCAAGGAAAGTTTCTCAAAGGGCTTCATGATCGTTGTAAGTTTCTGCTACAATGGGAAGCTTCCTATGAAGAAGGTGGACCCAAATGTCAATATAAATTTGCAAATCTACCAAAGACTTGTCTTAGACCCATTATTCAACAACGAGGTCCCGTTTTTGTATCCAATTGACTCAAGATCTGTGTGGCTGCACCAGGATAAAGCCACGAGTCATACATCACATTCAACACATCAATACCTGGACGAAAAGATGGAGGAAACCGGAATTTCATACATCCCTTTTAAGCACATTCCTGAAAAATCCCCTGACTTAGCCCCTATGGATTTTTGTGTCTTTAGCTTACTGAAAACTGCTTTTAGATATAGAAAAACGAAGAAGCTAGATGGTCTCTGGAAAGTTGTTAAAGACTGTTGGGATGGTCTTGATCAAAATATTCTAAGACAAAGTCTTATTTCCTGGAAACATCGATGCAGGGCTGTTGCCAAACGTCAAGTGGCATACACATTTAAGACAATAAGTTGTAAAAACATTAATAAATTATTTTTGATAAAGCAACTAAAAAAACAAAAAAGAAACAAAAAAATGGAACACCCTCTGTATATCTTCATATATATAAAAATATATTTGTTATATTAATAAAAAGATTTCTGTTTGATTTTTGATTATCTTGAGGATTATGCTATGGTAATGCAGTCGTGGTTAAAATCTTGAAAGTATAATAAAAATAGTAAAGATTAGAAACAGCTTTAATTGAACTAAAAGAATATATATAAAAAAAACATAATTTGATAAAAGTACTGCCTGGCTTAAGAATAAAAAAAAAAAAAGAAAAACTTATTTACATAATGTACAAATGAGCCGGCCATCTGGAAACAACAACAATGAGTTTTTATAGGGGAAGCATGACCTCTGGCGGTCGATTTAACAGAGTATTTGTATCTATGAAATATAATTTTAAATAAAATAATATTTCAATATATGGTCATGACCAAAGAGCAGTTTTGATCATTCCTGTAGATTTGTCATTCCAACATGTTCATACAGTAAAGTTCTGTAGAGACTCTGGTTTCTCTGCCCAGAATCCCAACCTTGGTTTTAAAATGGACCATGCTTTGGTGTAGTTGTGTGCTGCTCTTTTACATTCCCCATAGGTATCTGGGAGAGGTTCCGTAGGAGGTTTTAGAATGTTGAGATGTTTGAAATTCTTGAATAGAGCTCTTCTTGTTGTTGCTAGACAGCTTTTGGGATTGCTTCGAGCCTTTTTAGTAAGGCCTTGTGCATAGCCCTCTACAGCTATCTGTAAGCTTGTTGGGTCGGGAATATTGCTCCATATGGCAGATTGTGCTGCGGGTCGGCAACGAATCATAGATCTGGTGTGAGGAAACTCCATCTTGGTTTGCTGGATGGTTGGAGAACTCTGGGTATATCCTGATGGTAGCTCTGGTAAGTTTGGGATACGAGATACCAATGCTCTGGTAGCGATCTCCAGCTGGAATGGACATGGCCCAACTACAATGTAATCCAGGTAGATGGGTTGTGAGATAATGTGAGAAAGCAGAGCTCCCTGGAGGCCGCAAACATTCCACTTTGCAATCTTGTCGCTGCAAGACATACACGAAGTGGGAGCCCCTCGACCAGGTTTAGTACGGGTGACTCCCACTAGGTGATAGCTTTCTCCAGGCTCCATAGGATCCAAAGGATTCTTGGCACCTGTCCTATGAACATCATTGCCCTCTGTACGCTGCCGCTTATCTCCTACGTCACAAGTTCCAAGTTTCCGCTTGCCCACCAGCCTGAAGTCTTCGGCTCCAACCTCCTCCTTGGGAATGATGGAACAGTCTCCACAGGGAGTATGGCTGACATACATACACCATTTGATACCAGGCTTGACATAGCATCTTCTTCCATCTTCCTCAAGGACCAGAACTTCAGATTGCCTTCCTTCATAGAGGTTGAGCAGCTGAATACACACACACCCATTGTTAGACAAACTGGCTGGTTTTAAAGTATTGGAGGAGAAGCTTGAAAGATGAAAAGATTGAAAGACAATCAGTGAATGTTCCAAGAGAGGATTCCTTACAATGTGGTGGTGAAATGGAAAGTGAAATGCAGAGATACAACCAAGTCATATTTTTTCTCACTCACAGCGCATGGAAGCTACTTTCCCGGGAAGGATGAGACTGGGACCACTCTGGACTACATGACTACTCTCCTGATGTCCTGTCTGTCTGGGTACTTCTCCGTCTGGTTCCTCAGAGAGCCCCAGCTTATATCATATTGGTGACATCAGAGGGGAAAGACATCCAATCAGGGACCGCTATGACCAATATCTATAAATCTCTCTTGTTTATATTATCCTTTCCAGGCTCACCATCCCTTTCTCTCCCGAATATCCTTTTTATTGACGCCGTTTTGTAGTTACACATGAGTTTGAATTTATATACAACATATACAAAACCACATGTATATGGATTTGACACACAATAAGCCTTAGATGTGTGTCATTGGGAAAAAAACTAGATGCTCTATTCGAAAAGTGTAACCCCTCAAAAGAACCTAACATGGAGAAACTTCTAATGTATAGAGAGATCAACTAGGTCTTCTAAACTTTTTATCGCCACTAACAACAGCAATCTTTATTAAGAACTTTTGGTCTTATACAGATTTTCTGAGTAGAAGAGGGTATATATACAGAAATAACAGTAATAGTAACAATAATCAGCAAAACAGGACTAAACAGGACCTTTGGGAGAGGCCGCTGCTTATCATAAAACAGCTCAAGGAGCATGGATTCATGAAATTGGTGTAATCTTTACACAAGGGGATAAGAAACAACATAATCAGTAATATATCAAATAGGGGGAAAAAAGAAAGAAAGGGCTTGGTATAAACTTATTGAAATATAAGAAAATTGTGATATACTTTTATAAAAATATCTAAAAAACCTTATTGTGGAAGGTTTTTCGATATTTGAATTAACTTATATGAAGCAATCGAGAACAAGCAGTTCCTTTTCTTAAAAAAAAAAAAAACAATACAATAATTAGTAGTACAATAGAACCTCCATGAGAGGACACCCGCGCTAGCAGACACCTCTCTATAAAGGACAGTTTTTATTTGCAAAATTACAATTTTTACTACTTTTCAACTCTCCAGTAAGAGGACAGCTCTCTCTAAAGGACACTTTAGCTCTGTAATTAGGTGTTGTCCTTTACAGGGAGGTAGTTCTACTGTATTTATTAACTCTCTGGTAAGAGGACATCTCTCCCTAAAGGACAATTTGGCTCTGTAATTAGGTGTTGTCCTTTACAGGGAGGTAGTTCTACTGTATTTATTAACTCTCTGGTAAGAGGACATCTCTCCCTAAAGGACACTTTGGCTCTGTAATTAGGTGTTGTCCTTTACAGGGAGGTAGTTCTACTGTATTTATTAACTCTCTGGTAAGAGGACATCTCTCCCTAAAGGACACTTTGGCTCTGTAATTAGGTGTTGTCCTTTACAGGGAGGTAGTTCTACTGTATTTATTAACTCTCTGGTAAGAGGACATCTCTCCCTAAAGGACACTTTGGCTCTGTAATTAGGTGTTGTCCTTTACAAGGAGGTTCTACTGTATATTGACAGAAATTTATATTAATACAAGTGAAAAAGGAATATAACAACAAGGAATATAAACATAAGGTAATAAGACCAAATCCAAATAAATAAATAGTGTGTGATGTTTCGGTTACAGCGTTGTTACCAACTTCAGACAAAAGGTACTGAATGAGAAATTTTACCACAGCATGGTTTAAATAGTTACTGTTTCAGTACTTTTGTTTGAAGATGGTAACAACGCTGTTACCGAATGTCACACACTATTTATTTATTTGAATTTGGTCTTAGTACCTTGTGTTTATAATCTATAATCCAAATTGTACCTTATCAACAAGGAATATAAATAATGATCAAGTATCTTTATAGTTTTTTTCATGAATGTATCAATTTAATTAACAATGAGAAGCCAGTATAAAAAGCACACAAACTGTCAGTTGAATATACTTACTTGATAATAAAGGTAACGTAAAAATCCTCTTCTAGCCAGTACTTCTGCATGGCAATCACTAAGGGCTGATGGATTGACTTCAGAAAGTCCTAAACACTTGGTTCCTGTTGCCATTGATACTAATTGTAGCAAATTATTGGATTCTTTCATATAACCAATAGTTGCCAATGTAGTCCACTCGTTTGGCCGTATACATAATTTCTTTGATAACTTTTCATATTGCTGAAGGCATTTCTCGACAAATATCGTACCGATTTCTTCCATTTTATATTTAAAAATTGAAGATTAAATATAAACTAAAACACAACAAAAAAATATGTTTCCCCTTTTTAAAAATAGGTAAATAAAGTTTTAAAAATATATATTATAATATTATTATAATAATATGTTGTTTACTATTTTTTTTACGAAGCATCACTTGTATAAAGTTAGTGTGAAAATAATATTTATCACAAACTTGATCGTCTGTTGTTCTGTTTGTATATTGTATATAAACTTTTAATTATTTAACAAAGTATATTTTAATTATTTTTTTTTAATTTTCAAAATGTAAATTTATAAATATCAGAGTCTAAATAGTCTATATATAAACAATAAAAGAGAAAGCGCTACCGTTCCTCGGTAGTATAGTGGTCAGTATTCCCGCCTGTCACGCGGGCGACCGGGGTTCGATTCCCCGCCGGGGAGTTTTTTTTTTTTTTCTTCTTCTTCTTACATTTATCGATTTTCGATAAATAGGAAAAAAAAAAATAAAAATTGAAAAAAAAAAACTACATATAAAAAATTCTTTTTGCCTACTATAAATTTTATTTATAAAAAATAATAATAATAATAATTAGCGAAAAACGCATATTTGATGCTTAATTTCTTAAGTTTATTAATTTTGCTGAGGAAAAAAAATCCTGTTAGTTAACGGCAAATCAACATTCTAGTTACGTAACCATTGTTAAAATATACCGTCTTAAGGGTAAAACTGGGATGCTCCTGTGGCCTAATGGATAAGGCGTTGGCCTCCGGAGCCAAAGACTGTGGGTTCAAGTCCCACCAGGGGCGATCATTTTTTTCCGCGTCAATTACTAAATGATTTGTTTCGTTAACTTATTATTATTTTTGAACACATTTTTTTGCATAATTTTGAAATAATTTAAAAAACAATATTTTTATCGATCTATACAACTAAGTATTTTTTAATTTTAATCAAATAGGTATCTCTCTTTGTAGAGAAGTTGTACTAATTACGTTAAATTACATAATACGAGAAAATATGTTATGATTTAAATGTTAAATATATATATTTTTTACATTTTTTATAAATAATTTGGAAGAAAGTAAAGGTAAAACTTACCTATAATGTTTCATTCTAATTATTTTTTTTTTATATAAAATGGCCTATTATAATTATTTAAACATAATTTACGTTTAGTAATTTTCTTTTGAAAACTATAGCCATGCTTTCGAAACATAAACAAGGAAAAGTGTTTAGCCAAACGTAATATTTTTGGTCGGTAGATGGCGCTTGCGATAAATTAATTGATTTTGACTATACTTTTTTTTTTATTTATATGTTTTTTTTTTTATTATTATTATTTTATATATTTATTTTTTTATCAACTTAGAGAAGCGCAAGATGAAAAAATAAATAAAAAGGTTTAATATATATTTTTTTCTTTTATATTTATATAGTATTCATCATTTTCCTGTTTATAGAGTTTTGTAGTTAATATTAAGAATCTATACTACATCTAGAAATTGTTTGATCTTTCCTCATGGGATTGCCTTCGCTATTGCAAATAGGTCTTGTGGATTTGCTTTGTTAACAAGATTGAATTGTATATTCTTGAAGGGTAGAAAGGGGGATGATTTTACCCTAATGGGAGTATTTTCTTTGACACAAAATCAATAGGCTTTTGTCTTCTATGAGGAGAGTAGATATCATTGTTTAAATTAAAATTAATACATGAAAATTCTTCCTATATTTGTAGAAAATAACTTTTTTTTTCCCCTTAAAGATAAATTTAAATAACCACTCATCTAAAGAAAAACCTTTGCAATAAAATGAAGATTAAATTTTATTATATGAATTCAAAAATCTCTAACCTATGAATACCTTGGTTTCAAGTTATGCCAACATCATTTCATGTTTGATTAAATTTCAAAAATTAAAGAAGCATCTTTTCTATTAAAAGGGGATTATAGGTGGAATATAAAATAGGTGAAACAGATCCAAATTGATCTCTTTTTTTTTTTTTCATTAATAGGATTGTTAATTACACACAAAAAACACAGAATCTGGGTATCTGAAGATGGAAATAATTTTCTAACCAAGACACCACAGATCTGATTTTTTTTTTTTCTTGGAAGGAGGTAAATTGGGATTACTTTCTCAAAATTTCCAATCAATATTTCAGCTCTAGAAGCTTTTTGTATGAAGTTTAACTTCTAAGTTAGCTGTTTGATTTCATGAAATCTAAGCTACCCTGGATTTAAAAATACCTAAACCCCTATTAAAATTGGTTCTTATTTTCCAAAGTTGTTATTGTCATGTCCAATGAAGAGCCTCAGATATCTCTGTGCATCTCTATCAAAGCAATCAATGTTCTCTATCTTGGGTATATAAAGCTGCTGTTCTGGGTCCATGTCAATTTTCTTCAAGGCTGCGGCCATTGCTAGAAATGATAATATATGAATAGGTGTTAGTTCCACACCAGGACAATTGTTAGATGTCCTGTAGGTTCTTGTGTCATCTGGATGTATTGTTATTCCTATATAATGTTCTAAAGTTGGCATATAGTAATAATAGTATAACAAACTAACACTCTTGATTTATTTGGATTAGGTCTTATTTTCTTATATCTATAATCCAAATTGAGCTTTATCAAGTATAACAAATTATAATTTCACATTTTCATAATGATAACTGCCATGGGACCAAATTTCCTTGAGCATTGATGTTATTAGGCAGCACTATTATTGGAATCCATTTTAATAGGAGATGTGGCATTCTTTTGCAAGATTTGCACACTCCTTAAGGCAAAATGTCCATCAAATCCTTCTCTGTTGTTACCTTTACTCAAATCTCTAACCCTACATGAATTATGTCATTTAACCAGAACTCTCCATCATTATATTATCATGCTCAGAACTGACAATAGAGGACCTATTTTCCAGGCCTATAACTACCATTGCAAAATTGGAGAGGAGTGGACTTCAGGAATTGGTTTAACCATGGAGATAAACACCACCACTGATGAGCCTGGACTATATAGTAATACTTGGAATGCATTAGTGCAGAAGCTTCTCCGGAACATATCATGCTCAGAACTGACAATAGAGGACCTATTTTCCAGGCCTATAACTACCATTGCAAAATTGGAGAGGAGTGGACTTAAGGAATTGGTTTAACCATGGAGATAAACACCACCACTCTCTATCAGGTTAAGATAGATTTGTTTGGTTGATAATCTACTCTATTTGATGAAAATTTTGTCTAATACACATTCAATAATTATAATGATTATTTTTTTAAAGCTATTCAGTTTTGGGAGTTTGTCAGATTGACTCTTTTGTCCATTTATTTTTTACAATAAAGTTAATTGCATATGAAATATTGTTATAGGAATTATAAATTTATATCCTTCAAATAGGTGCCTACAAAAAATAAACATTCAGGCAAAAATACAGGAATCAACATTTTATCATTGGTATCTAAACCAAAAGGTGAACTATTCTGGAATGTGGGATGAACTGATAGGCGGCAATCTGTATTTCCAGACTCAAAATTGGCCATACAAGACCACTCTTTTTCCAAGATGATGTCAACACCATTTTTAAAATATTAACATATATCATAAATATATTCTAAAATTTGGTTTCTAGTATATTCTTCATTTTTGTTTCTTTCTTACATCTTAAACAGTACCATACAATAATGATAAGGTACAATTTGGATTATAGATTATAAACACAAGATAATAAGACCAAATCTCCAATGCTAAGGTACAATTTGGATTATAGATTATAAACACAAGATAATAAGACCAAATCTTCAATGCTAAGGTACAATTTGGATTATAGATTATAAACACAAGATAATAAGACCAAATCTCCAATGCTAAGGTACAATTTGGATTATAGATTATAAACACAAGGTAATAAGACCAAATCTCCAATGATAAGGTACAATTTGGATTATAGATTATAAACACAAGGTAATAAGACCAAATCTCCAATGATAAGGCACAATTTGGATTATAGATTATAAACACAAGGTAATAAGACCAAATCTCCAATGATAAGGTACAATTTGGATTATAGATTATAAACACAAGATAATAAGACCAAATCTCCAATGATAAGGTACAATTTGGATTATAGATTATAAACACAAGGTAATAAGACCAAATCTCCAATGATAAGGCACAATTTGGATTATAGATTATAAACACAAGGTAATAAGACCAAATCTCCAATGATAAGGTACAATTTGGATTATAGATTATAAACACAAGGTAATAAGACCAAATCTCCAATGATAAGGCACAATTTGGATTATAGATTATAAACACAAGGTAATAAGACCAAATCTCCAATGATAAGGTACAATTTGGATTATAGATTATAAACACAAGGTAATAAGACCAAATCTCCAATGATAAGGCACAATTTGGATTATAGATTATAAACACAAGGTAATAAGACCAAATCTCCAATGATAAGGTACAATTTGGATTATAGATTAGAAATACAAGGTAATAAGACCAGGCCTTTGATACTGTGCCGCACCATCTACTTTGGAAAAAATTGGCATCAAGCGGGAGTATTGCAGGGAGAGCCGTTGTCGCCTTATTTGTTCATTCTCTTCCTAAACGATCTGGTACACCTGTTCGATGAATCAGAATTGCCAGGCATAAATCTTGAGAATTATGGAACTATGCACCTTTTACTGTATGCAGACGTCATAGTGATCCTAGGAGAATCGAAAATAAATTTGCAACTGAAGATGAATTTACTTAAAAGTACTTAGAAGAGGACTGCCTAACCTTAAACCAAAATAAATCTAAAATAATGGTGTTTAGAAACGGTGGAAGGACAGCTCGTTCCGAGACATGGTTTTGGGGTCAGCAACCCCTGACAATAGTAGCTAAGTATACATATCTGGGTTACCCTCTGACTACAAAAATTTCAACCCAATATGCTTCCCAATACTTTAGAAACAAAGCACTGAATGGAATTAATGCACTTTGGAGAATCCTTACAAAGGCGCGAATGAAGTCCTTTACCTCAGTGATGAAACTTCTTGACACTATTGTTCTCCCTACGTTACTATATGCGGCACCAATGTGGGCAATTAACCAGCTGAAGACAGTCAATAATACCCAGGATGCATTTCTTCGTCGTCTCTTAGACTTACCAAACTTCACACCAGGATATATCCTCAGAAGAGAATGTGGAAGAATATCAACTGAACTTAATGCTGTAAAACTCACATTAAAGTTTTGGGTCAGGATCTTAAAAATGGAGACGAGCAGATTACCACATGCTTGCTTAAACTATCTCTGGAAAGTCACAGCGAAAAAGGAAATAGAAAACAGTTTTACTCAAAATTTAATAAAAATTTTGACTCTAAGGGATATTCCTTTCTTAAGGGCTGCGAAGACTACTTAGCCATACAGAAAGAACTGCCAGGCATAATTAGAACCACCACAGACCAACTATTTCAAAACGATCAGATGAAAATCATTGATTCAACCCACTTTGCTCACTACAAATTTTTGAGTGAATCATTCATGACAGAGGAGTACCTACGATTAAATATCCCGCTTCCCAACAAAAGACTAGTTGAACAACATAGAGTTTTATGGCAATTCTTAAGGGAAGAAAGAAAAGACTTCTGGAAAGTAAAATGGCTGGAACTGTTTACTTTGTAAGGATCTCATGGATGATAATTTGGTTCACTATTTCTTCCAATGCCCTCTCTTAACAGAAAAACGTACTGAAATTTTCCCAAGCCCTAACTTTGGTCAATTTAGATACCAACGCATATGTCAACTTCTCTCTTCAGCTCTGGATGATGAATTACTGATTGTTAGATACTTTAAGTTCTGCACAGAAGCTGGGCGCATAAGAAAGAATGCAGGGCAAAGGATACTGGAGGATGACCTATCTGTAAATAGGTAACTGAATGTGAGACAAACTTTATTTTGTGGTAAATGTTTCCTCTTCCCTCTCCTCTTGTTGATGTATAAATACGGCGAATCCTATATGGGGCGGAATGCCCTAAATAAAGGCTTTTGTTGTTGTTGTTTGTAATAAGACCAAATCCAAATAAATTTTTATTGTTTGACATTTAGGTAACATCATTGTTACCATGATCAGACAAAAGACTTAATAAAATGTTTAGTCTTTTGTCTGATCATGTTAAAAATGCTGTTACAGAAATATCACACACTATTAATTTATTTGTGGATTTGGTCTTATTATCTTATATAAACTTTCTAGACTTTTTCAGGAAATGACTTTAACAAAAATCCATCACAAAGTTCATTTCCAGACTTGAGTCTGGTCATCTACGGACTGTTTGATTTGTTAGTGTCTTGTACAAAACAACGAATCACTAACCTATCATGAAGACGTAACTTTATTTACTAGCTTTGTTGTGATATGTTATTTTTACATATCCTACATGAACCAAAACATTAACTTGTGATGATGATATATTCAATCACTGAATAACCTAACATCTTCCCTTTTTTTACTAGTCTTTAAATCTACTTGGTTTTTTCACCAGTCGACCTGATCTGGTTCTAGTCTCTGATGCAGCATTCTCAGGTTCACTTACCGTGGGGCTGTCACTCTTTGATTGGATTCTGCATTCGGTAGTTTCAATTCGGGTTCTTTTCACAATGTTGTCTCCTCCTGCTGATGAAGTAGATGGTAAGCAATTTGATACAGTTTGTTCTTGATCAATGCTTTCTTTTCTTCCTTCTTCTTGATTGTTTGTAGATTTTTGATTTGCTGAAGCCTGTTGTGGTTTAATCCAGGTTCTATTTCTTCTGTAGGTCCTACCATGAATATTCACATCATAGGATCTTGTGTTGTGTTCATTTGTGATGTTAGCTTTGGACCATGATGGGGTGGTATTGGGTGTTCTGACATACACTTCTTGTCCTATGTCTAAGTCTGGTAAATTTTTAGATATTCTATCATAGTAGTATTTTGCCTGTTGTCTTTTGATGGATATTTTATCTGGAATATTTTCTGGAATTGATGGTTTAAGTAAATTTGGGTGAATTGGCAGTATAGCTCTCGTTCTTCTAGACATGATTCTTTGTACTGGGCTTGAATCTATGTCTATAGTGGGTGTATTTCTCCAATTTAACAAATTTTGCCAAAAATCACTATTTTCTTGTTTAGATTTCTTCAGTAAGTTTTTGGCTATTTTAACTGCCGCTTCAGCTTTTCCATTTCCCTGACTGTGAAGTGGTGATGATGTAGAATGTTGAAATTGCCATTCTTTGCTGAATTTTTGGAATTCAGTCGATGTAAATTGCCTTCCATTGTCTGAGACTATAATTTGAGGAATTCCATATCTGCTGAATTGTCTTTTGCAGCATTCAATTATGTATTCAGATGTTGTATTTTCTAGGCATTCAACTTCAAAAAAATCTGAGTAATGATCCACTATTATTAAGTAATTCTGTTTGAAGATTTCGAATATATCAAGAGATATTCTTTCCCAGGGATAATTTGGAATTTTGTGAGATTTCATTGGTTCTCTCACTTGATTCTGTGAATATTTTGGCATTTTGAAGATTTGGTATTATCTCCTCAATTGTCAGTATTGGGTATTCAGCTCTTTTCAAGGCGACATTTAATTCTTGAGGATCAATGCATATTCTTAACTTCTTAGTTGACTTTACTAGTACTAGATTGCTAATCCAGTCTGTTGGATAATCAACTTTGGCAATGATATTTTTCTTTTCCATGTCAATCAATTTTTCTTTTAATTCTTTTCTTAAGGTAATAGGTACTCTTCTAGGTGCTTGCTTGATGGGTTTGATTGTAGGATCTGTTTCTAGTTTGTATTCCCCTTGTAAGCATCCAATGCCTTCAAATATGTCTTTATATTTATCTAGAAGGTTATTTTGTTTTGTCCATGTGGATTCAATTTTGCATAAGTCAGCTTTAATTTCTATTAAATTCAATTTCTGGCAAGTTTCAGCACTTAGAATAGGTTTTTCCCAATGATCTATCACTTGGAACACTATAGGATGTTGCTTGCTTTGGTGGGAACAGTTGATTTTGATTTGTCCTCTTGGCTTTAATATTTCTCCTCCATAGCATCTTAGTTTGATGTAGCTTGGTTTAAGAGAAGGATTGCCATCTTGCATGATTTTGCATAAATCTGCAAAATTTAAAACATTGACAGTTGCTCCTGTATCTATTTGGCAAATTATGCTTTCCTTGTATCCATTCAATTCTAATTCTAATTTAGTCATCAATTTTCTAGCAGAAATTTCTGAGACGTATTCTAAAGAATAACAATCTTCTTGTTCATCATTGGAGTTTTGAGATTCAAGGCTTTGAACTGTTCTCATTCTGGATTTGCAAACTTTTGCCCAATGATTCTTTTTGTTACACTTTCTGCAGGTTTGATTCCATGCAGGGCATTTTTGTCTGTTGTGCTCATGGAATGTTGCACAATATCTACAAGGAATGTTCTTTTTCATTTTATTTGGTTCATGACTTGATTTGTTTGGTTGAAAATTGATCTTTCATAAATAATGTTAATTTTTGGTGTATAATGCTGAGTCAATGCATTTATTATCTCATCTGAGTTATTTCTTTGTTCATCTGAAAGATCGAGATGTTCAAATATATTATAAGCTTCTTTGCCTATAATAGACAATAAGGTTGCAACTTTTAATTTGTCTTCTTTATTGTCCAACCCTGTTGCTATTGAAAAGTTACGCCAATGCGATTTGAAATATCTCCAGTTTTCTTCTATATTTCCTCTGAAATTAACTGGTTCAGGTGGCGGTATTTGTAAATACATATCTTTTGTCTATTTAATATACGATAAGGCTTATTTATTATTTTATTAGTCTTAACGTAAAATTGAACTTACCGCGATATTTTTTTTTCGTTTGTTTTCAAATCACTTTTCTGACACCATGTTTGATTTGTTAGTGTCTTGTACAAAACAACGAATCACTAACCTATCATGAAGACGTAACTTTATTTACTAGCTTTGTTGTGATATGTTATTTTTACATATCCTACATGAACCAAAACATTAACTTGTGATGATGATATATTCAATCACTGAATAACCTAACACGGACAATGACTTTCCAGAATGGTTGCAAGGTACTATGTACTAAGTGTCAACCTGCAACCCCAAAACACATTATTGACTGTATTGACTCATTCATTGATGAGCTCTACTCTTCCCCAGCAGACACCAGCAACAAGCTTTACAAGCTTGATACCTTAGTGTGATTGAGTGGAGATAAGAAAGAAGAAGAAGACAAAGTTGACAAATTTATCAAGCATCATAGACAAGATAAATGTAGATTTCATGGAATGGGGTGTGGGGGTGCAGCTTTCGTTGATCATGTCACCATGGCACACTTTGGTGAAAGTCTGACTTTGCCTGTAATTTGAGGCTGTTCCTAACATGGAAGCAGACGCCTTTGCTGCCGACTCTAACATTAGTACAGACGCAGCTCCTCTGTATCCCTGGAGTGGGATCCTTGCTGAGGTCTATCAACTGGGTCAGTTGAAGTCAGGATTTTTAAAGAAGTCTACTCCTCTTCTAACAATGTTGCTGTTGGTCAGCGACTGCTTATTCGTCAGAGTTATTCTGCTTGTTTCACAGCTGGCCTTCATATCTGAAGGTCGTTCCCCTATCTGCCACCTGGGGACGCGCCCTATAGCAGTCAGCTCTGCCAAGGGTCAAGATTAGATATGAAGGCCCAATGTAGAGAAAAGCTGTGTGTATCAATGAGATGGTGGCTAATAAATATAGAAACAAACAATTTATTCTCACAGAGAATTTCAACAGGTTGAGTAATACAGTAACGATATATATATATTCATCTATTCTGAATATAGAGCAATCCATAATATATGTATATTTTAAAAATAAGGCTTATTTTGGATTGTAATAAGATTATTTATTAATCTGATATTTCGATGGACCAATCTTTCATCTTTTATGAGGTATTTTGCCGTGGTGAAGCACGTAGCAGGTCGCGTGCCCCAGACATCTGGTGGCTCACCTGGGGCAAGCGACCTGCTACGTGCTTCACGGCAAAATACCTCCTCGTAAAAGATGGATGATTGGTCCATCGAAATATCGGATTAATAAATAATCTTATTACAATCCAAAATAGCAGCTCGAGGAGCATGAACTCATGGAATTCGTGTAATCTTTACACAAGGGGATAAGAAACAACAACAACAACAATCCAAAATAAGCCTTATTTTTAAAATTATCATCTATCTACACAGGTAATTAAAACACTACACAACTATATATCATTCTGAAAATAGATCAATCCATATATATATAGCAATAACACGCCATCTATATATAGTAGAACCTCCATTAAAGTACACTTGTGATAGAGGACACCTCTCTATAAAGGACAGTTTTCATCACCAATACAGTAGAATCTCCATGAGAGGACTCCTCTCTATAAAGGACAGTTTTCATCGCCAATACAGTAGAACCTCCATGAGAGGACACCTCTCTATAAAAGACAGTTTCCATCACCAATACAGAGGAACCTCCATGAGAGGACACCTCTCTACAAAGGACAATTTATATCACCAACATAGTTGAATCTCCATAAGAGGACACTCACTCTTGAGGACACCTCTCTATAAAAGACAGTTTCCATCACCAATACAGTAGAACCTCCAAGAGAGGACACCTCTATATTAAGGACAGTTTTCATTTGCAAAATTACCATTTTTACTATCTAGCAACTTTCTGGTAAGAGGACACCTTTCTCTAAAGGACACTTTGGCTCTGTAATTAGGTGTTGTCCTTTACAGGGAGGTTCTACTGTATATATAGAAAATGAAAACATTGAATGTATCTTTTACATATAAAACAAACTTCTACTATCCTTACTGCGATGAAAAAAATATTGGGAGGTTTTGACTCCTCAGTAGCGAAACCTCCCAGCAGTTTCACCAATTTAATCTACCAGGCCGCTTCTTAGAGCTCTAATACTGTATTGGACGATCCTGCTTATATAAGCCATTGAAGATAGAAAACAACAACAAAATATACCCCCACTTGCCCAGAATGTAGCTTGGCACCTGCAGCTCCAGAACACATTTTGGCTTGTATTAGATGTACTAAACAGGACCTTTGGGAGAGGCCGCTGCTCATCATAAAACAGCTCGAGGAGCATGAACTCATGGAATTCGTGTAATCTTTACACAAGGGGATAAGAAACAACAACAACAACTGAAGGGTGGAATCTCAGAAATGGAATTTAAGCAAACTATTGACATTAACTTATAGGGCAGTAAAAGGAGTCATCCATATTTAGATAATAAAAAGGCATATATTGAATTGAATTAAAAGATTTATTTTCCAATTTGCCAAAGGTTGGTACTCAAGCAAACAGAAATATTGTCAAATAGATCTTTTTATTCAATCCAATATATGCTTTTTTATCATCTACAGCTACAAATGATGTATTAAACAGGACCTTTGGGAGATGGCCGCTGCTTATCTTCAAACAGCTCGAGGATCATTGATTCATGGAATTCATGTAATCTTTGCACAAGGGGGATAAGAAACAACAACATAAATGTGCTTAAGACATGAATGTTTCTTTTTACAAATAAATCAAGAAATAAGCCAAGCCCTACTAATATTTTTCCATTGCAGTAAGGACAATAGAAGTTTGATTTATTTGTGAAAATAAACATTCATGTCTTAATGTCTTTATTCGTTGTATATAGATGGCGCATTATTGCTTTGTATTATGATAAAGCACAATTTGGATTATAGATTATAATAAAATCATTTTGATAGACTTCAATGGACCTAAGAAGTTATTCTTCCTATGAGCTGAAGAATTCCAAAGTGAACATCAATGTTGATGCCATCACTTGAAGATTCTATTTTAAAGAATTCAGAATCTGAAGTTCTCTACTTGGATTAGGTCTTATTTTCTTTTATTATGCTTTATATTAATGAATGTGCTTGCCATATATAAAATGAAGAGATATAAAATAGTAAAAGATTATGATATAATACAAGATAAGTTTAAGTACAGTAAGAGAACCAAGGTAACATATAAGGCTGTTTCAAAAGTTCATGTTTTTCTTATTACTTGGTGAATAATATTATTACGGCGAATACATAATAATACATAATACAGATAAGGCACAATTTGGATTATAGATTATAAACACAAGGTAATAAGACCAAATCTCCAATGATAAGGTACAATTTGGATTATAGATTATAAACACAAGGTAATAAGACCAAATCTCCAATGATAAGGTACAATTTGGATTATAGATTATAAACACAAGGTAATAAGACCAAATCTCCAATGATAAGGTACAATTTGGATTATAGATTATAAACACAAGGTAATAAGACCAAATCTCCAATGATAAGGTACAATTTGGATTATAGATTATAAAAACAAGGTAATAAGACCAAATCTCCAATGATAAGGTACAATTTGGATTATAGGTTATAAAAACAAGGTAATAAGATCAATAACAATGCTGTTAATGAAGTGTCACACACTATTTATTTATATGGATTTAGTCTTATTACCTTGTGTTTAATACATAATAATACAATTACTTTATACATAATATAAAGACATTATACATAACGGTGAATAATATTGGTATTTCAATTTTTTTTGCAAGTGTTTACAAACTCTTGGAACAACCTTGTATTATATATATATGTACACCTATTCCCCGATTTACACAGTACTTGTTTTACACATTTTCGCTTTTACATGGTTTTCCAAATAAGTTTTTTTTTTTTTGCTTTTATCGCACTATACTAAATGCTACTGTGATTGAACACATGCGCTGTGTACACATCTCGCGAGGAATCCCGAGCTTATGTGCTGACTACATATTTTAAACTGTCAATGCATTTTATTTTTATTTCTGTGTACACCTATCCCCTGATTTACACGTTTTTCTCAGGAACGTATCTACCGTGTAAATCGGGGGATAGGTGTATATGAAAAAATAGTACAAATGTGATATTGTACTGGAATAAGGTGCATAAATTATGAAAAAGGCATCTCCTTATCATGTAACTGAAGCCATCAGCAACTTTCAGTTGCATGATAAGGAGATGCCTTGTATTAATAGTTGGACTGACAGAAATCATTCAAATTGAATTTGCATAAATAAATATAAAACTTTTTTGAATGTCAGTTTTTTCTTTAAAGGTGAATTTATAAAAAACAATAACAATTTTGATTGAGTATAGAATCCTGTGTGTGTTGTGTAATGTTGCTTAAAGACTGATAAACAGCAGATGGAAAAATCAAAACATCCCCAAAATGCCCCAAATACGATTACCAACCAGCCAATCCTGAACATCTATTGAATTGTATCAAATCCTCCAAAAAAGACCTCTGGGAAAACCCCAGGACTATAATACAAAAGCTGAGACAATGGAACCTAATGGAGATTGTTTAAACGACTTGAGGAATAAGCAACAACAGATTCACAAAGAAAAAGACCTCTGGGAAAACCCCAGGACTATAAAAGAAAAGCTGAGACAATGGAACCTAATAGAGATTGTTTAAAGGACTTGAGGAATAAGTAACAACAACAGTAGAGTTTTTATCGGCAAAATTTCCCTCCCAATGAAACTACGTCCATGCTAGCGAACATTTTCACTAGTAAACATCTCTAAACAATGGACACTTTCCCAATGTATCATTTATTAATTTTACATATACAGTAGAAACTCCCTTTAGTGGACACCCCACTAGTGGACACATCTCTACAAAGGACAGTTTTCATTTGCAAAATTATCATTTTTACTATTTGGTAACTCTCCGGTAAGAGGACACCTCTCTACAAAGGACAGTTTTCATTTGCAAAATTATCATTTTTACTATTTGGTAACTCTCCGGTAAGAGGACACCTCTCTACAAAGGACAGTTTTCATTTGCAAAATTATCATTTTTACTATTTGGTAACTCTCCGGTAAGAGGACACCTCTCTACAAAGGACAGTTTTCATTTGCAAAATTATCATTTTTACTATTTGGTAACTCTCCGGTAAGAGGACATCTCTCTACAAAGGACAGTTTTCATTTGCAAAATTATCATTTTTACTATTTGGTAACTCTCCGGTAAGAGGACATCTCTCTATAAAGGACAGTTTTCATTTGCAAAATTATCATTTTTACTATTTGGTAACTCTCCGGTAAGAGGACATCTCTCTACAAAGGACAGTTTTCATTTGCAAAATTATCATTTTTACTATTTGGTAACTCTCCGGTAAGAGGACATCTCTCTATAAAGGACAGTTTTCATTTGCAAAATTATCATTTTTACTATTTGGTAACTCTCCGGTAAGAGGACATCTCTCTACAAAGGACAGTTTTCATTTGCAAAATTATCATTTTTACTATTTGGTAACTCTCCGGTAAGAGGACACCTCTCTATAAAGGACAGTTTTCATTTGCAAAATTATCATTTTTACTATTTGGTAACTCTCCGGTAAGAGGACATCTCTCTATAAAGGACAGTTTTCATTTGCAAAATTATCATTTTTACTATTTGGTAACTCTCCGGTAAGAGGACATCTCTCTACAAAGGACAGTTTTCATTTGCAAAATTATCATTTTTACTATTTGGTAACTCTCCGGTAAGAGGACATCTCTCTACAAAGGACAGTTTTCATTTGCAAAATTATCATTTTTACTATTTGGTAACTCTCCGGTAAGAGGACATCTCTCTACAAAGGACAGTTTTCATTTGCAAAATTACCATTTTTACTATTTAGCAACTCTCTGGTAAGAGGACACCTCTCTATAAAGGACAGTTTTCATTTGCAAAATTACCATTTTTACTATTTAACAACTCTCTGGTAAGAGGACACCTCTCTATAAAGGACAGTTTTCATTTGCAAAATTACCATTTTTACTATTTAGCAACTCTCCGGTTAGAGGACATCTCTCTACAAAGGACAATTTTCATTTGCAAAATTACCATTTTTACTATTTAGTAACTCTCCGGTAAGAGGACACCTCTCTACAAAGGACAGTTTTCATTTGCAAAATAACCATTTTTACTATTTAGCAACATTCTGGTAAGAGGACACCTCTCTATAAAGGACAGTTTTCATTTGCAAAATTACCATTTTTACTATTTAGCAACTCTCCGGTAAGAGGATACCTCTTTACAAAGGACAGTTTTCATTTGCAAAATTACCATTTTTACTATTTAGCAACATTCTGGTAAGAGGACACCTCTCTACATAGGACGATTTTCATTTGCAAAATAACCATTTTTACTATTTAGCAACATTCTGGTAAGAGGACACCTCTCTATAAAGGACAGTTTTCATTTGCAAAATTACCATTTTTACTATTTAGTAACTCTCCGGTAAGAGGATACCTCTTTACAAAGGACAGTTTTCATTTGCAAAATTACCATTTTTACTATTTAGCAACTCTCTGGTAAGAGGACACCTCTCTATAAAGGACACTTTGGCTCTACAATTAGGTGTCGCCTTTACAGGGAGATTCTACTGTACTAGACATTCCCGTTAGCAGACAATTCATAAATTTGAAATTGAATAAAGAATATATTAATATAATTTTTTTTTTATAAAATTTATTTTCAATGTTTAATGTTATTTATAACTAGTTAACTATAACCATTTACTAAGTGTTTAAAAAAAAAGGATATAATATGCTATATACAGTAGAACCTCCCTGTAAAGGACAACACCTAATTGTAAAGCCAAAGTGTCCTTTAGGGTGAGGTGTCCTCTTACCGGATAGTTGCTAATAGTAAAAATTATAATTTTGCAAATGAAAACTGTCCTTTGTAGAGAGGTGTTCTTTAGCGTGAGCATCCTCGCATGGAGGTTCTACTGTATATATATAATTTTTTTTAAATAAAATTAGTTTTCAATGTTTATTGTTATTTAACTCTAGTTCACAATAACCATTTACTAAGTGTTAAAAAAGATATATAATATATGCTATATAATAATAATTAAATATAATATACTTATAAAGATTTTTCAAAATAGTTTATCATATAAAAATAAATAGCAACTCTCTGGTAAGAAGACATCTCTCTATAAAGGACACTGGTTCTGTAACTAAGTGTTGTCCTTTACAGAGAGATTCTAATGTGATATAATTGTGCCATCAGACAAAGATATTATATACAAGATAAAATTGTGAAAGGCCTTTTAAAAACTACTAAAATTCTCTTAAGCTCTTTAAAGCTTGCATTCTAAAATAAAAAGAAACTTGTAAAATGACATTTGAAAACTATCCTTTTCAACGAAAAATAAAAAATTTATTTTAAGGAGAAACAACGATTATTTCTAACCTTAGGGATGAAATATGAAAGGATGAATTGTGAAGAATAATGATAAATGGAAAAATAAAGGTGTCCAGGGATGGGAATCGAACCCACAGTGTCCCGCTTAACAGGCAGATGCCATGTCCACTAGGCTACCTTTTATTTTTCTGTTTATCATTACTCTTCACAATTCATCCTTTCATACTTCATCCCTAAGGTTAGAAATAATCGTTGTTTCTCCTTAAAATAAATTTCGATTTTTCCTTGAAAAGAAACTTATGTGGGATAATTTTTAAATGTCGTTTTACAATCACAAGCCGCATTATATTAGTTTTTTATATTTATTTATATTATATTTTTTTAGTTTTTAAAAGATATTATATACAACCAGCGGTGTTAGTATATAGCAGCCGTGGAACATTACACATCTTGTTTCCCCTCAATCAATGGTGTTAGTATATAGCAGCCATGGTATAATCTTGTTTCCCCTCAAGATGAAAAGGAGAAAGAGAGAGAGAACATAAGAGAAGGCTGAGATAGAACAAGTAGGAAGAAAAAGAACAATTTGCATATATAGGTACCAAACACACAGGTAGTGGAAATTGCTAACTTTAGCATGGGGGCTGCTGCTTATCATAAAACAGCTCAAGAAGCATGGACTCATTGAATTCAGGTAATCTTTACAAGCGGATAAGAAACAACAATTAGAAGAACTTCAAAAACTCAATAGAAATCAACAGCTTTAGCAAGTCTAAGAAGTGGCCATATAAAAACCTTAAAATTTAAAAATGGACAAAAAAAAAACCTTTTTTCAATAACTGCTTGAAATGTAATAGTGCAGAAGCTTCTCCGGAGCATATTATGCTCAGAACTGACAATAGAGGACCTATTTTCCAGGCCTATAACTACCATCACAAAATTGGAGTGGACTTCAGGAATTGGTTTAACCACCAACACCACAACAGTACTTGTTTTTAGGTAAAATGTTATCATTTTGTATCTGTAATGATTCCATATATACTGATTTGTTCATAGATAAAATAAGTAGGAAGAAATATCAATTAACATAACCCCTCTAAAAAAAACCCTCTATAACAAACCCCAATGGGACTGAACTTGTGGTTCACTATAGCCATGGTTTGTTATAGCCATAGTTTACTGTATAATATAATACACTGCAGCCTGTGATTATAAAACGACACTTGAAGTTACACCGCATGAGTTTCTTTTCGACGAAAAATCAAAATTTTATTTCAAGGTGAAATATCGACTATTTCTATCCTTTTAGATTACTCTTCATAATTCATCCTTTCATACCTCATCCAAAAAGGAGAGAAATAGTCGATATTTCACCTTGAAATAAAATTTTGATTTTTCGTCGAAAAGAAACTGATGCGGTGTAACTTCAAGTGTCGTTTTAGATAGTTTACTGTATTATAAAATGGGGATTATTTCAGGTTTGTTATAAGGTAAAGTTCACTATAACCCAGGTTCATTTTGGCGAGGTTTTACTGTATATAGGTGCCAAACACAATGGGGACTACACAGGTAGTTTCAAGTTAAATCTGTAAAAATTCACCCATAAAACTTTCCTATTAAAAATCTTGAGAAAAATATAGATTTGGCAGATTAAATAAACATAAGGTAATAAGGCCAAATCCAAATAAATAAATAGTGTGTGACGTTTCGGTAACAGCGTTGTTACCATCTTCAGACAAAAGTACTGAATGAGAAATTTTACCACAGCAATATCATACAAAATCTTCAGTACTTTGGTCTGAAGATGGTAACAACGCTGTTACCAGAAACGTCACACACTATTTATTTATTTGGATTTGGTCTTATTACCTTATGTTTATAATCTATAATCCAAATTGTGCCTTATCAATTTGGCAGATTAAATAAAAAAAGGTAAATGTTGTCTTTAGTGGTTGAATGTTTGGTATTTTTTCTTTAACACAGATTGAAGCTGCCTTTTGCTTTAGTGTATATATTGAAAATAAAAAAGCATATCCTGACCATTCACATGAGAGAATTGTAGATAGCAGAGCGCCATCTAGTGAAACAAAAATCAACTAAATGTTGGGTCAGGATTTACCTTTTTTTTAATATCACATCTGACCTTTTTTCTATTCTTTTTCCCTTAATTTTCACATATATATTGAATTGATAATAAAGCTTTCTAAATACAGTTGAACTTGGATAATTTGGAGCCCAAGGGACCAAAAAAAGATATATCCAAAAATTTGAATTAAAAATGTTTTGAATACAAGGATTAAAAGTCTAGGGACCAAGATAAATATTCAAATTAAAGACGTTATTGAATTGTCCAAGTTCTACTGTATTAGATTTGCTTTTAAAAAATGTAATTATGTTCTAATGACTAGATTTTTAAGAAAATGCCTAAATAATCAATAATAATAAAGAGTCAGTCTCCTAGTTGCCTTGAGAAGAATTAAGTTGAATCTTCATTCGTAATTTACATAAGGAGACCCACTATGTATATAAGATAATATAGTCTTGCATAATGAATCTGATTACAAAATCTACCCCACTTGCCCAAAATGTAGCTTGGCACCTGCAGCTCCAGAACACATTTTGGCTTGTATTAGATGCACTAAACAGGACCTTTGGGAGAGGCCGCTGCTTATCATAAAATAGCTAGAGGAGCATGAACTCATGGAATTCGTGTAATCTTTACACAAGGGGATAAGAAACAACAACAACATGAATCTGATTAGCACAATTTGAATTATGGATTATGTACACAAGGTAATAAGACCAAATCCAAATCTGAATAAATAAATAGTGTGTGATGTTTCTGTAACAGTGTTGTTACCATCTTCATAGGGTAACAATGCTGTTACTGAAACGTCATACACTATTTATTTGGATTTGGTTTTGATAAGGCACAATTTGGATTATAGATTATGAATTAATTAACAGAATGGAAGAAAGAGGAAATATAAATGATATTTATAGATATGCTTTTAATTATATTAAAAAAAAAAAAACTTTTCAACTTTTAATTCTAATATTCTGTGTTTATCAGAAAACTATCTTCTTCTTATCTGCTATCTTGTGTACACACTTAATAACATTATAAAACTATTTTAGAGGCGTAATATTCTTTTTAAAATAAAACAATTTCTACTGTCCTTACTGCGATGGAAAATTAAAGGAAGTTCTAAAAATGCAATATAACAGCGGTATGGTAGATTAAACTGGCGAAACCGCTGGGAGGGTTCACCACTGATGAGCCAGGCCCTCCCTTTAATTTTTCCATCGCAGTAAGGACAGTAGAAATTGTTTTATTTTAAAAATAATATTACGCCTCTAAAATAGTTTTATAATTTGATAACAGATGGCGCGCTAGTGCATCGTAACTTAATAACAGTAACTATTTAAAACATGCTGTGGTAAAATTTCTAATTCAGTACTTTTGTCTGAAGATGGTAACAACGCTGTTACTGAAACGTCACACACTATTTATTTATTTGGATTTGGTCTTATTACCTTGTGTACATAATGAATCAGTTAAACATTGTCATTTATTAGCTTGCTTCTTATAGTGAAAAACTAAAGAATACCAATTGACAAATATAGTAGAACCTCCCTGTAAAGGACAACACCTAATTGCAGAGCCAAAGTATCCTTTAGGGAGAGGTGTCCTCTTACCGTAAAGTTGCTACAGTAGAACCTCCCTGTAAAGGACAACACCTAATTACAGAGCCAAAGTGTCCTTTAGAGAGATGTGTCCTCTTAACAGAGAGTTGTTAAATAGAAAAATTACAATTTTTACACTAATTAGCAACTTTCCTGTAAAAGGACACCTCTCCTAAAAGGGAAAATTTTGCTCTACAACTAGGTGTTGTCTTTTACAAAGAGGTTCTTGGGAGAGGCAGCTGCTCATCATAAAACAGCTGGAGGAGCATGAACTCGTGGAATTGGTGTAATCTTTACACAAGGGGATAAGAAACAACAAAGAGGTTCTAACTGTATTGGGTTTTAGTATTTTCTCTTTAAGAGTATTTTCTAGTAAAAGGTCACTGTGCAAGTTACTAACACATCAAATTGGAGAATATTTGTCCATAGTCACCAAAAGTCAAATTCAACTTAATGGACACTAACAACAACAATCTCTAGTATAGCTCAAGGAGCATGAATTTATGGGGAATTTACATGAATTTTTAAACAAGGGGATAAGAAACAACAACAACAGAATCTCTAGTAATAGGAGGAAACAAAACTATTACTAAAATATGGTCACAGATACAGTAGAACCTCCCTGTAAAGGACAACACCTAATAACAGAGCCAAACTGTCCTTTAGGGAGAGTTACTAAATTGTAAAAATGGTAATTTTGCAAATGAAAACTATCCTTTATAGAGAGGTGTCCTCTAGCAGGAGTGACCTCTCATGAAGGTTCTACTGATTTGGTAATGAAAACTGTCCTTTATAGAGAGGTGTCCTCTAGCGTGAGTGCCCTCTCATGGAGTATGTTCTACTGTATTGGTGATGGAAACTGTCCTTTATAGAGAGTTGTCTTCTAGCACGAGTGCCCTCTCATGGAGTATGTTCTACTGTATTGGTGATGGAAACTGTCCTTTATAGAGAGTTGTCTTCTAGCACGAGTGTTCTCTCATGGAGGTTCTACTGTATTGGTGATGGAAACTGTCCTTTATAGAGAGTTGTCTTCTAGCACGAGTGCCCTCTCATGGAGTATGTTCTACTGTATTGGTGATGGAAACTGTCCTTTATAGAGAGGTGTCCTCTAGCACGAGTGTTCTCTCATGGAGTAGGTTCTACTGTATTGGTGATGGAAACTGTCCTTTGTAGAGAGGTGTCCACTAGCACGAGTGTTCTCTCATGGAGTATGTTCTACTGTATTGGTGATGGAAACTGTCCTTTGTAGAGAGGTGTCCACTAGCATGAGTGTTCTCTCATGGAGGTTCTACTGTATTGGTGATGGAAACTGTCCTTTGTAGAGAGCTGTCCGCTAACATGAGTGTCCTCTCATGGAGTATGTTCTACTGTATTGGTGATGGAAACTGTCCTTTATAGAGAGCTGTCCGCTAACATGAGTGATCTCTCATGGAGTATGTTCTACTGTAATTGCAAATTAACTTTCTACCATCTCATGATTTATTTCCTCAATTTCATTCCTTCATTATGATCCATGGAAGACTCTCAAAATTTGTTTCTCATGAGAGAAAGAGAGGACTTCATCAAAATCCTGGATACTGTTATACAATATCATTGGAGTCTTTTCTATAGGAGTCAAGTACTTTAAGGAAAATCACAGTTTAGTGCAATTGGTAACAGATGCAATCAATAAAATCAATCCATAGTTAATGGAAAGACAGTTTTAGGTATAAATAACTGAAAGTCAAATTCAGAGGAAAAAAAAAACACCTTGATGTGGCATCAATCAATAGTTTATTTCAACTCCTGACGTTTCAATGTCTTCTTCTTTCTTATCTCCACTCAATCACACTATGGTATCAAGCTTGTAAAGCTTGAGACTTTTGATGGTGTCTGCCGGGAAAGAGTAGAGCTCATCAATAGATGAGTCAATACAGTCAATAATGTGTTTTGGGGTTGCAGGTTGACACTTAGTACATAGTGGGAAAACCCTGTAACCATTCTGGAAAGTCATTGTCCATAGATGACCAGACTTAAGTCTGGAAATCAAAGACTGTTGTTCTCTTGGGAGGACAGAGCCGATGCTTGTCCCTCCTGCTCTGTATCATTAAGACTGGGAGCACTACTCAGTGGTAGGCCAACTTAGCTCCAAAAGAAATGGCCGCCTCTGACATGAGGAACAGACACCATGTGCAGCCATTCCTAACATGGAGTACAAACGTTGCTCATCCTGTATTCCTGGATCAGGAGCCCTTACAGGGTACTATCAGTATGGCCAGCTAAGCCCAGGTTTTGTTAGTGAGCTTGTTACTGCTCCCTCTCCTCCTTTTTCATCCGGGCTTGGGACCGGCAAAGGTGGAGACTTCCTGTCACTCTCTTCAGGGGAATGATGTGTCTGTGTTTTTTTTTTCTCTGAATCAAATTCCAACCAAAAAAATAATCTTCAGAATGAAAGTCCATTCTCCAAAGTCCAACTCCACCAGCGAGTGCAAATAACCAAATGGGGCTCTGGCATATTTTAAAGTACAAAGTCAAACTGTTTTTCACATATGTAGACATGTGGTGCATTTACAGTAAAAGCAGTCACCTACTTCTACCCACCGTAAATTATCATGGACTATACCATGTGTACTAGGGATTAAAAAAAAAAAGAATGAAAGACAAATGTAAATTAAACTCATAACTTTT
>CP092863.1:77013027-77037345 GCA_030710605.1 Cordylochernes scorpioides | reverse complement strand
CTGTAAAATCTTCAAAATTTAATATACATATATTAGTTCATATTTATACAATATATCTAATTAATAGGTATTCTTCTAATTTGGTTTCTAAAAGATTACAATGTTTTGAAAAATAGAGCAATCCATAAATAGAATCTTTAATTAAAAAGGTATATATTGGATCAAAATACAGTTAAACCTGTCTATAGCGCCCCCTCTCTGTAAATAGCGCCTTCCTCTCTATAGCTACCGATTTTAAATACGTAGTACGATGCGATTTACATTAAAAGTGACCTGTCTATAGCACCCCCTCTAAATAGCACCTTCCTCTCTATAGCTACGATTTTAAATACGTAGTACGATGCGATTTACATTAAAAGTGACCTGTCTATAGCACCCCCTCTAAATAGCACCTTCCTCTCTATAGGGCCTGATTTTAAATATGTAGTACGATGCGATTTACATTAAAAGTGACCTGTCTATAGCGCCCCCTCTAAATAGAACCTTCCTCTCTATAGGGCCTGATTTTAAATACGTAGTACGATGCGATTTACATTAAAAGTGACCTGTCTATAGCGCCCCCTCTAAATAGAACCTTCCTCTCTATAGGGCCCGATTTTAAACATTAAAATGTAAATATTTTACATTAAAAGTGACCTGTCTATAACACCACCTCTCTATAGCACTATATTTTGGTGAGTCCCAAGAGGGGGCGCTATAGACAGGTTTAACTGTACAATTTATTTTACCAATATTTCAGTTGGCTGAAACGCCAATTTTTATTATCAACAACAAACTCAGCACTACATAACGTCAATAGAATTAAATTCTTAATTCTAAACTTCTATTGATATTATGTGGTGCTGAGTTTGTTGTTGACACACATTAAATATGTTAAAATACCTTGATAAAGGTTGACGTTCAGCCAACTGAAATATTGGTAAAATAAATGATATTTTGATCCAATATATGTCTTTTTAATTAAAGATTAGAATGTATTGAGCTATTTTGAAAAGTGGCATCAAACAAGTATCATTATTAAAGTAAAAGATATGTACAGATGCAATAGCTCAGAGAGACCTGGCAATCCTATACCAGATACAGTAGAACTTCCATGAAAGGATACCCATGCTAGAAAACATAACTCTATAATGGATAGAAGGAAATTTTGCCGGGAGGATATTGATCTAAAGAGACAAGGGTCGCCTCTCCCATCAAAATAGACATCAAAACCAGACAACATCTATTGACCGTTAGCCATAGAATTGGCCCAGCCACTTTGCCAGCTAAACACCTCTTTGGCAGATTGTGTAGATTCCATTAGACCCCGTGTGGATCTCATGGAATAAAGTCCGTCCTAGACTGACGAGGGCCATTAGCCCGAAACCATGGTCTCTAGGTGGACACTTCTCAGTTTGCCAAAGCTGGTGTTGTGGCTTTGTTACTGACCCTAAGCTGCTAGTTTGCGGCGACGGCCAATAGATGGCATCTGGTTTTGACGTCTATTTTGATGGGCAACCCATGTCTCTTTAGATCTATAATGGATAGTTTTCATTTGCAAAATTACCATTTTTTTTATTATTTAGGAAATCTCCGTTAAGAGAACCCACCTCTTCTTAAAAGACACTTTAGCTCTGCAATTAGGTGTTGTCCTTTACAGGGAGGTTCTACTGTATTTAGAGAGAGCTGCGCAAACAAGATGATCCAAGAGCTGGAAGGAAAAAAAATGGAGATGTCAAAGGTCAGTTTCGTTGTTAGGTCTGGCTTGAGGAGAGTCAGGAAAAGTGTGGAATGTCTGAGTGGAGTCAGAAGTGAAATGGGGAGATTGAAAAGAAGAATGAAGAGCTTGAGGGATTTCAAGATGAGAATGAAGGCCTTGAGGGGCTTCAAGATGGGTTTGAAGGCTTTTAGGGTTTTCAAGATAGGATTGGGGGTTTTGAGGGGTTTCAAGATGGGATTGGGGGTTTTTAGGGGTTTCAAGATTGGAATGAAGAGCTTGAGGGATTTCAATATGGGATTGGGGATTTTGAGGGATTTCAATATGGGATTGGGGGTTTTGAGGGATTTCAATACGGCATTGGGAGTTGTGAGGGGTTTCAAGATTGGAATGAAGGTTTTGAGGGATTTCAATATGGGATTGGGGGTTTTGAGGGGTTTCAAGATGGGAATGAAGTCCTTGAGCGGTTTCAAGATGAGAATGAAGGCCTTTAGGGGTTTCAAGATGGGATTGAAGGCCTTTAGGGGTTTCAAGATTGGAATGAAGAGCTTGAGGGGTTTCAATATGGGATTGTGGATTTGGAGGGGTTTCAAGATGGGAGTGGGGGTTTTGAGGGATTTCAATATGGGATTGGGGGTTTTGAGGGGCTTCAAGATGAGATTGAAGGCTTTTAGGGGTTTCAAAATGGGAATGAAGAGCTTGAGGGGTTTCAAGATAAGAACGAAGGCCTTTAGGGGTTTCGAGATGGGATTGAAGGCTTTTAGGGGTTTCAAGATAGGATTGGGGGTTTTGAGGGGTTTCAAGATTAGAATGAAGGTTTTGAGGGGTTTTAAATTGGGAACGAAGGGCTTGAATGGCTTCAAGTTGGGAATGAAGAGCTTGAGAGGTTTTATGGTAGGAATGAAAGCCTTGAGGGGTTTGAAGATAGGAATGAAGAGCTTGAGGGGTTACATTTTGGGAATGGGAGGCTGGAGAGCTTTCAATAAAAGATTGAAGGGCTTGAGGGGTGTCAAGAAGGGAATGAAAGGATTGAGGTTGGTCTGATGAAGAATCAAGAGATATAAAAGAGGAACAAAAGGCTTGATCAGAATGGAAGGATTCTTGAGTAGGGGAATGGAGACCAGAGGAGAGAATATTGAAACAGGATTGGACTCTGGTCACCAAGGGGGTTGAGGTGAGAGGAGTGGTCCCAAAAGTGGAGCAGGAGCGAGCCCGACGGAAGCCATGTTTGGCTAGCACCTTCCATAGAAACTTGCGGTGAAAGTGGGAAAAGGATTCTTCGCTGCAACGATGGATTAAAGTCTCTCCAGGAGATTGTTGATCAAGTAGAGGCGGAGATCTACCGAGGTCTTGGAGTACTGTACAGGAACAAGATACCCGGCCGTTGTTCATAGCTCTGAAGTTGTAGTTAACAACACGGTGACGGCTGACAGGAGGTAACACTGGTGTAGCCATGACACTACAGTTGAGGGAATGGCATGTATGATCATCCTGGATACATTTCAAAGAGCAGCCTAGGTCTACGGATAGATCTGAGGATCTACTGCTGGTAGTAGAGCTGTCAGGAGAATTTTCTCTTCTCACCACTACAGAGGGATGGTGACCAGCCACTTTCACAGAGTGGCTGTACTTGAGGGTATGACGTAGGGTGTCACCAGGGGCCACATCACTCTGGAACCACAAACATGGTCAATGGCAAAGTAAAATAACCACGGGAACATATAAGGGAACAAATTGTTTTCAATACAAGAAAATAAGAGATAAGAAACTCCGCCTTTGCCTGTCCAAAGCCCGGATGAAATAAGAGGAGGGGGAGCAGTAACAAGCTTACTAAAAACCTGGGCTCAGCTGTCCTGGCTGATAGTACCCTGTAAGGGCTCCTAATCCAGGTATACAGGATGAGCAGTGTCTGTACTCCATGTTAGGAGCGGCTGAACATGGAGTCTGTTCCTCATGTCAGAGGCAGCCATTTCTTTCGGAGCTAAGTCGGCCTGCCACTGAGTATTGTTCCCAGTCTTAATGACAAAGGCGGACGCATTCTACTTCACCCAATCATGATGGTTGTCAAATCTCCCCATATCCATTGATGTGCTCTACTCATCACCGACAGACACCATCAACAAGCTCTACAAGCTTGATACCCTAGTATGATTGAGTGGAGATAAAAAAGAAGGTGTTGCTGAGCAAATTGATACAGTGTACACTGTGGATCTCATGGAATAAAGTCTGCCCTGGGTTGACGAGTTCATTAGCCCGAAACCATGGTCTCTAGGTGGATGCCAAACTCTGTAGAGGTGGCAGAGGCGCCATATTCATTGTACATAGTATCATCTATATATATAATTGCCTTATTCTGTCTGAAGCTCACGGATAGAATGCGCGCCCATTGGCTGCCGGCGAACACGTGTCCTCCCTGCCCCCCTCTAGACAACCCTGTTATCAGTTGTGTGATACATACACCTGTCTATAGCGGCCATTCTAGACAACCCTGTTATCAGCAGTGTGTTACATCCACCTGTCTATACAGACCACCCTGTCTATAGCGACCACTGACCACCCTGCCTATAGCGACCACTCTAGACAACCCTGTTATCAGCTGTGTGATACATCCACCTGTCCTTACAGACCACCCTGTATATAGCGGCCATTCTAGATAACCCTGTTATCAGCTGTGTGATACATACACCTGTCTATAGCGGCCACTCTAGACAACCCTGTTATCAGCTGTGTGATACATCCACCTGTCTATACAGTCCACCCTGTCTATAGCGGTCACTTTAGGCAACCCTGTTATCATCAGTGTGTTACATTCACCTGTCTATACAGACCACCCTGTCTATAGCGGTCACTTTAGGCAACCCTGTTATCAGCAGTGTGATACATACACCTGTCTATACAGACCACCCTGTCTATAGCGGCCACTCCAGACAACCCTGTTATCAGCTGTGTGATACATACACCTGTCTATACAGACCACCCTGTCTATAGCGACCACCCAAGACAACGTTTTTAAAATATATTCGCACTCGGGTAAAACCCGGGCGTTGCCCGGGCCATTCGTCTAGTGTATATATATACAGTTAAACCTGTCTATAGCGCCCCCTCTAAATAACTCCTTCCTCTCTATAGCGCCCGATTTTAAATACGTAGTACGATGCGATTTACACTAAAAGTGATCTGTCTATAGCACCTCCTCTCTATAGCACCCTATTTTGGTGAGTCCCAAGAAGAGGCGCAGGTTTAACTGTATATATATATAATTATCTTTTTAAAATAGTGAAGACTGTGCACTTTTGATTGTATTGACAAGATGTCAATAAAATTATTATAATTTTCATTCGTCTAGGTGAACACTTTCCAGTTTTCCAAAGCTGGTTATATGGCATTGTAGAATGAAATTTGACAATTATACCGCAAATTTTTCTTCTGAACGAAAAATCGAAATTTATTTTAAGGAGAAATAACGACTATTTCTATCCTTATGGATGAAGTATGAAAGGATGAATTGTGAAGAGTAATGATAAACGGAAAAATAAAAGTGTCCAGGGATGGGAATCAAACCCATAGTGTTCCGCTTACCGGGCATCTGCCCCCATCTGGACATAGCATCTGCCTGGTAAGCGGAACACTGTGGGTTCAATTCCCATCCCTGGATACTTTTATTTTTCCATTTATCATTACTCTTCACAATTCATCTTTTCATACTTTATCCCTAAGGTTAGAAATAATCGTTATTTCTCCTTAAAATAAATTTTGATTTTTTCGTTCAAAAGAAACATTTGCGGTATAATTGTCAAATTTCATTCTACAATCATAACCCGCATTATATGGGTTTGTCACTAGATGGTGTGATGAGAGAGGTGTGTACACTGAACCTACCGGGATTTGTGGAACTGCAGCTGGCCTCCATAGAGTGATTGGACCACTGGGATGAAAGAAGCGGAAATACACTCCCATGCTGGCCAGACCTGTGACCCACACCAATATCACTTCTCTGCTTATATAATCCACCAGTCTCTTAAATAGGACAACAACAAACTCTTGTGAAAAAACTCAAGTGGAAAGAAAGTCTTTGATGTCCCCGGTTTTGTTCACACTAGGTTATCTCGTGTGTCTTCAATAAAGGTCATTGTAATATCTTTCAGAGTTATTGTCTGAATCCCGATATACATGCTAAAAGGTACAACTTCCTTAAGTTTTGTCCATGAGTATGTCTTCAATAAAAGTCACTGTAATATCTTTCAGAGTTATTGTATGAATCCTGATATACATGATAAAAGGTATAACTTCCTTAAGTTTTGTCCATGAGTATGTCTTCAATAAAGTCACTGTAATATCTTTCAGAGTTATTGTCTGAATCCTGATATACATGCTAAAAGGTACAACTTCCTTAAGTTTTTTCCATGAGTGTATCTTTCAGAGTTATTGTCTGAATCCCGATATACATGCTAAAAGGTACAACTTCCTTAAGTTTTGTCCATGAGTGTGTCTTCAATAAAGGTCACTGTAATATCTTTCAGAGTTATTGTCTGAATCCCGATATACATGCTAAAAGGTATATACAACTTCCTTAAGTTTTGTTCATGAGTATGTCTTCAATAAAGATCACTGTAATATCTTTCAGAGTTATTGTCTGAATCCTGATATACATGCTGAAAGGTACAACTTCCTTAAGTTTTGTTCATGAGTATGTCTTCAATAAAGATCACTGTAATACCTTTCAGAGTTATTGTCTGAATCCTGATATACATGCTGAAAGGTACACTTCCTTAAGTTTTGTTCATGAGTATGTCTTCAATAAAGGTCAAAGTAATATCTTTCAGAGTCATTGTCTGAATCCTGATATACATGCTGAAAGGTACACTTCCTTAAGTTTTGTTCATGAATAGATTTATAAAATGTGTTTAGACACACACACGCACAACACAGCTTTTCTCTGATTGGTTATCACAACTAGTTAACAAACTATATCAGTAAGATTTCTTCTTCTTTCTTATCTCCACTCAATCATATTAAGGTATCAAGCTTGTAAAACTTGAGACTTTTGATGGTGTCTGCTGGATGAGTCAATAAAGTCAATAATGTGTTTTGGGGTTGCAGGTTGACACTTAGTACATAGTGGGAAAACCTTGTAACCATTCTGGAAAGTCATTGTCTGTAGATGACCAGACTTAAGTCTGGAAATCAGACTGTTGATCAGTAAGATAAATTGTCTATATCACAACTAGATAAACAAAACAATCTAGATGACAGTAAGAAGAATAGTACCAACCTGCTTGGTTTGAGAAGGGCATAAGAGAGGAAGGAAGTGAAGAAGAAGAAAGGAATTTCTGTGGCATAGAGGGTTTAGATTTGTGCTGAATAGAGAACAGGAGCATGGTGGAATTGTAGATAGATATCTTAATTAAAATAGGAACATTAAGCATCCAGGTAAAAGTTTCTTTTTCTGTGTTACATGAACCAGAGTGAGGGGAAAACCTACAGGGGCCAAGTAACAGAACCAGAGAAGGGGTGAGGGGCCAAATAACAGAAGGAAGAAGTAGGGA
This sequence comes from Cordylochernes scorpioides, assembly GCA_030710605.1. Taxonomy (NCBI): domain Eukaryota; kingdom Metazoa; phylum Arthropoda; class Arachnida; order Pseudoscorpiones; family Chernetidae; genus Cordylochernes; species Cordylochernes scorpioides. Next base: position 77,030,103 of record CP092863.1, on the reverse strand, counting down.
CCAGAAACTTTTCCCTGAAAGCATAATGTTCTTATTTTAATATTGATTCAAGGGATTATTTTATCGAAGATAGATCTCTACTAGGTTACAATATTATAGAGGGTCAGTGGAAGTATGGTCTAAACCGTTGGTTTTTGACCGCTACGACCTTGATCAAATCCCGCATTGGGCACTTTTTTCTGATTAAAAAAATATGCTCCAATAGCCCTGATTCTTGCAAAAATCCAAATCCACCAGTGAGTACAAGTAACCAAATGGGGTCCTGGCACATTTGTAAGTGCAAAGTTGAACTGTTTTTCACATGTTTAGACATGTGGTGGACTTACAATAAAAAGCAGTCGCCAACTTTTACCCACCATGATTATCATGGTCTATACTACGTGTACTTGGGATAAGTAGAAAAAAAAAGTTTACAGTATTACATGAACCAGAGTGAGGGGAAAACCTACGGGGGTCAAGTATCAGAACCAGAGAGGAGGAGAAGACCTACAGGGGCCAAGTATCAGAACCATAGAGGGAGGAAGACCTACAGGGCCCAAATATCAGAACCAGAGAGGGGGAGAAGACCTACAGGGACCAAGTATCAGAACCATAGAGGGGGAGAAGACCTACAGGGGCCAAGTATCAGAACCAGAGAGGAGGAGAAGACCTACAGGGGCCAAGTATCAGAACCATAGAGGGGGAGAAGACCTACAGGGGCCAAGTATCAGAACCAGAGTGAGGGGAAAACCTACAGGGGCCAAGTATCAGAACCAGAGAGGGGGAGAAGACCTACAGGGGCCAAGTATCAGAACCAGAGAGGAGGAGAAGACCTACAGGGGCCAAGTATCAGAACCAGAGAGGGGGAGAAGACCTACAGGGGCCAAGTATCAGAACCAGAGAGGGGGAGAAGACCTACAGGGGCCAAGTATCAGACCCAGAGTGAGGGGAAAACCTACAGGGGCCAAGTATCAGAACCAGAGAGGGGGAGAAGACCTACAGGGGCCAAGTATCAGAACCAGAGAGGGGGAGAAGACCTACAGGGGCCAAGTATCAGAACCAGAGACGGGGAGAAGACCTACAGGGGCCAAGTATCAGAACCAGAGAGGGGAAGAAGACCTACAGGGGCCAAATATCAGAACCAGAGACGGGGAGAAGACCTACAGGGGCCAAGTAACAGAACCAGAGAGGGGGTGAAGACCTACAGGGGCCAAGTAACAGAACCAGAGAGGGGGTGAAGACCTACAGGGGCCAAGTAACAGAACCAGAGAGGGGGGGTGAAGACCTACAGGGGCCAAGTATCAGAACAAGAGAGGGGGGTGAAGACCTACAGGGACCAAGTGTCAGAACCAGAGAGGGGGTGAAGACCTACAGGGGCCAAGTATCAGAACAAGAGAGGGGGGTGAAGACCTACAGGGGCCAAGTAACAGAACCAGAGAGGGGGGTGAAGACCTACAGGGGCCAAGTATCAGAACAAGAGAGGGGGTGAAGACCTATAGGGGCCAAGTAACAGAACCAGAGAGGGGGTGAAGACCTACAGGGGCCAAGTAACAGAACCAGAGAGGGGGGTGAAGACATACAGGGGCCAAGTGTCAGAACCAGTGAGGGGGTGAAGACCTACAGGGGCCAAGTATCAGAACAAGAGAGGGGGGTGAAGACCTACAGGGGCCAAGTAACAGAACCAGAGAGGGGGTGAAGACCTACAGGGGCCAAGTATCAGAACAAGAGAGGGGGGTGAAGACCTACAGGGGCCAAGTAACAGAACCAGAGAGGGGGTGAAGACCTATAGGGGCCAAGTATCAGAGCAAGAGAGGGGGAGAAGACCTACAGGGGCCAAGTATCAGAACAAGAAAGGGGGTGAAGACCTACAGGGGCCAAGTAAACAGAAAGAAGTAGGGACCAGAACAGAATCAGTCAACAAGGTACAGACCTAAGATGAAGCTGACTAACACCACCACACCAGGCCAAGGAGTTGAGCCAGCAGACAAGTAGTAGTAAACGGCCACACAAGCCAAGTTCTCGGCAGCTGTAGACATATAGAACTTGGTGCAGCGGGTTCTGGAGCGGCCCTCTTGTACATTGAACCAGCAGAAACAGTAGATGGCCCCTATTACACCATTGTACAGCCGCTCCTCCCACCATGTGGGGCAGAAGTCTGTGCCCTGGAAGTAGGCCCAGGTTGTCATGGCTACCCATCTCACCACTGCACACAACAGTTCAAAATTAATAATACAATATAATGCGGCTTATGATTGTAGAATGAAGTTTGACAACTATACCACAAATGTTTCTTTTGAATGAAAAATTGAAATTTATTTTAAGGAGAAATAATGACTATTTCTAACCTTAGAGATGATGTATGAAAGGATAAATTGTGAAGAGTAATGATAAACAGAACCTGGACACTTTATTTTTCCGTTTATCATTACTCTTTACAATTCATCTTTTCATACTTCATACCTAAGGTTAGAAATAATCGTTATTTCTCCTTGAAATGAATTTCGATTATTTGTTTAGAAGAAACATTTGCGGTATAGTTGTCAATCTTCATTCTACATCAGTTTACATTGGAATATTTTTCTATAAACAGTAGAACATCTCTTTAAAAGACACCTGTTGTTGTTGCTTATTCCTCAAGTCATTTAAACAATCTCCATTAGGTTCCATTGTCTCAGATTTTCTATTATAGTCCTGGTGTTTTCTCAGAGGTCTTTTTTGGAGGATTTGATACAATTCAATAGATGTTCAGGACTGGCTAGCGGGGTGTCCAGTAAAGGGAGATTCTACTGTAGTACTATTTTAAAGTGGGGGTCGGTTGAAGAATGGTCTAAACTGTTGGTTTTCAACCGCTACGACCCAAGTTCGATTCCTGCATTAGGCACTTTTTTATGTTAAAAAAAAAAAATGCTCCAATGGCCCCCGATTCTTGTAAAAGTCCAACCCCACCAGTGAGTATAAGTAGCCAAACAGGGTTCTGGCACATTTGTAAGTGCAAAGTCAAACTGCTTTTCACATGTATAGACATACTAGCCGAATGACCCGGGCAACGCCCGGGGTTTACCCGATTAAATGCTTTTATTAAAATACTATTCGTTACAATTATATATTGGCGCCGTGGATGTCATTCTTTTATAATATATAAATGAGTTTTAAATATTGTAAAAAAAAATGCATCGGCCGGGAATCGAACCCGGGGCGCCTGCGTGGCAGGCGAGCATTCTACCACTGAACCAAAAGCAAACGGTGACAGAAGTGTCTCGCACATTGGCGGCACCAAATGATGGGGGGGCAAAGGTGGCGTGATCGTAGCCGACCAATAGGAGGGCGCCATTCCAAAAAAAAAGCAAACCGTGACAGAGGCGACGAAGAATGACGCTCGTAACTGTATATAGAATGGTGCACTTACAGTAAAAGCAGTCGCCTGCTTCTATCCTCCATGATTATCATGGCCTGTACCACGTGTACTATAGATAAGCAAAAAAAAAAACTATTTTAAAGTTCAGGATGTTAGACATAGCTTGGTAAGTGTCACCCAGTGACTGGCAGAACTCACTGAGAAGGAGGAAGGCTGTGAGTCCAAGGGCCCGGCAGAGCAGCACCAAGGATAGCACTCGCGATGTCAGGGTGCCCAACCTCCAGAAGAGTACAGCCAGGGATCCCACCCAACTGAGTCCTCTACCCCCTTGTTCTCTAAGGGCACGTCCATAGGACATCACTCCTAGTCCTAAGGATATCAAGGATGCCACTACACATACACCTGACAACACCACAGCTATCAACAACAACAACAAAAAGCCTTTATTTAGGGTCACTGACCCTATACAGGATTCACCAGAGGTATGCATAAGAACAAAGCAGTGAGACAAAGGAAACAACGATATAGACAGAAGAAAAAGAAAAAACAAGAAAGAGGGAAGCAAGAAAAACAACACAAAAAGAGTAGCAGTAAGAAAGTAAGGAGTGAGTGTCACTTGGCCTTCTTCTGAGATATGGACTTGTGGAAACCATAAAATGCCGTAGCAATATACTTATTCTGGGTCATATTGTCAATTATTGATGGAAGTGAAGCACAGAGTTGCCCAGTTTTGAGCATAAGGGTTCTTCTTTCAGAGCAGAGCAATCAAAAATATAGTGAGTGATTTCATTTTTTTAGTTTTGAATTACAGAAGGTACAAATCGAGTCCTCACCGCAGAACACACAGCTATCTACACTACTGTATTTTGAATTGATGTTAACTCACCAGTCCATGATAACCATGAGGTTTCAGGTACCAGGAACATGATGTAAAGTTGAAGTACTAGCTGTGGAGCTGCTTCTAGGAACGACTCAAACAGTCTCAGCATGCATAAATCACTACATTGCTGGTAGTACTCCGCTCTCAGCTGTGGGTTGTCTAGTTTGTCTCTACGGCGACGCATACCCCATCGTTCCCAGTACCTGATACACACACCCAACAATTGCACTCTGTCACAGAGATATGGGATGACAAACTAACCTGTAGAAGAGACCAAGCTGTAACCAATGGGTCAACTTAGCAGAGGAAGTTAATCTGCTATCTTCCAATAACCAACGTAGACTGAAGATATTGATGGTAGCGGAAGAAAGCGCAGTGAAGAACACTGTCAACAATCCCCAGGCTAGATGACCATGTAGGAAATACTTCAAAGCTACCACTGTGTCTGTAAACACACATTCACAGAGTTGTAACAACCATACATAACACACTTTATTTGGTCTTATTACCTTGTGTTTAGACGATAAAAACATGGCGAAGGAAGACGAGTTTCTTTTATTGGTGCACTAGAGCAAGCTTTATCGTCTAAATTCAATCCAGGAAGAATTCTTTATCTATATTTGTAAATTCGTTATTACCTTGTGTTTATAATATATAGCTCTACAGACTTGAAACCCTGATATGATTGAGTGGAGATAAGAAAGAAGACTCATTCCCAGCAGACACCATCAACAAGCTCTACAAGTTTAATACCATAATATGATTGAGTGGAGATAAGAAAGAAGAAGACACATCCCCAGCAGACACCATCAACAAGCTCTACAAGCTTGATACCCTGATATGATTGAGTGGAGATAAGAAAGAAGAAGACACATCCCCAGCAGACACCATCAACAAGCTCTACAAGCTTGATACCATAATATGATTGAGTGGAGATAAGAAGGAAGAAGACACATCCCCAGCAGACACCGTCAACAAGCTTGATACCCTGATATGATTGAGTGGAGATAAGAAAGAAGAAGACACATCCACAGCAGACACCATCAACAAGCTCTACAAGTTTGATACCATAATATGATTGAGTGGAGATAAGAAAGTGGAAGACACATCCCCAGCAGACACCATCAACAAGCTCTACAAGCTTGATACCCTGATATGATTGAGTGGAGATAAGAAAGAAGACACATCCCCAGCAGACACCATCAACAAGCTCTACAAGCTTGATACCATAATATGATTGAGTGGAGATAAGAAGGAAGAAGACACATCCCCAGCAGACACCGTCAACAAGCTTGATACCCTGATATGATTGAGTGGAGATAAGAAAGAAGAAGACACATCCCCAGCAGACACCATCAACAAGCTCTACAAGCTTGATACCCTGATATGATTGAGTGGAGATAAGAAAGAAGATGAAGACACTGTTGGAAAAAAAGAAGAATAGTAAATCAATGATCTTGAAATACTTTTAGACTGACAACAATGTAATATAAAAACTAGAACAAAGGCGTGTTGGTTTTGTTTACAAAATTAGTAATTGTAATGTAAATTGTTAAATGTTCTTTTCTATCTCTCTTTGAAAATAATAAATTAAAAATACTTTCATAAAAGGTAAAATCGCCTAATTCTTTAAAACCACTTCAGCTGTAAGTAAACTTGTTAATTGTTGTTTCATTGTCTGAACCATAAAAGATTCCCAACATGGTAGCAGAGCGTGGTTCTTTTTTAATCGCGGTAAAATATATATATAAAATATAAATAAAAACAAAAATGGCTGTCAGCGAAGATATCGCAAATATTGTGAGGCTTAAAAATCCTGAAAATTTTGATTTATGGAATTTTCAGATAACAATTATTTTCAAAGCAAATGGCCTTCTAGATATTGTAAATGGAAAATCGTTGTTTGAAGACTTGAAAGATGAAACTGGAAAAGATAAATGGAGCCTAAAAGACGCCAAAGCACAAAAATACATAATGTTAACCATTGAAAAGAATGTTTTAACACACATTCTAAATTGCAAAACTTCAAAAGAAATGTATGAAAAACTAGTAGCCATTTATCAAAGAGAAGATGAGCAATTAAAATGCAAATTACTACAAGAATTTCATGGATTCAAATTTGACAAAAATACAGATATGGCAACAAATATAAGCAGAATGCAAAATTTAGTATTCAAACTAAATAATGTAAAACAAGAAATTGATGAAAGCTTTGTAATTTCTAAAATATTGAGCATTTTGCCAGACTACTTTAATTACTTCAGCACAGCATGGGACTCGACACCAAAAAGTGAGAAAACGTTAACAAACTTAATATCAAGGCTATCACTTGAAGAAACTAAACAAAAAGTAAAGCCTGAAGAGGGAATAGCCATGAGTGCTACTAAAGTAAAGCAGTGCTTTAACTGCAAAAAGAGCGGGCACTTAGCAAAATATTGTAGACTAAATAAAAAATGGTGTACCATCTGTAAAAAGACAAATCATATTCAAGACCAATGCTTCTTTGAGAAATCTCAAAATAAATTCCAGGAAAATATTCCTTGCCGAATTTGTAAAAAGACAAATCATAAAGAAAAGGATTGCTTTTTCAGAAACAAAAATGAAGAAAAATTGTCCTTTTTTGCAGGAGAGACTTTAAAATGTAAAAATGAGGAATTGCTAGAATTCATTGTAGACAGTGGCTCAACAAGCCATATGATAAATAGTAAAAAGTTTTTACTAGATGAAGTAGATTGCAACTCAAAAATATCAATAGCAAAAAAGGAAGAAACTCTAATAGCAAAATCAGTCGGAAAAATTCAAGGGAAAAAATGTGATCTCAAGGAGGTGATGTTTGTACCAAACTTGACAAATAATTTACTATCGGTAAGTGCCATTACCAGAAATAAAGGCAAAGTCGTCTTTGAAGATGAAAAGGTATTTGTCGTAAAAAATGGAATAAAAGTTTTAGAAGGAGAAAAACAGGAAAATGGACTCTATACAATAAATATAGAAACAGAAAACCCCGAAATTGAAGAATCTCACCTAACAGCTACCCAAAATGAAGAAATGCTAAAATGGCACAGAAAAATGGGTCACATAAGTTTTTCAAGCTTAAAACAATTAAAATCTATGGTTAATGGAATAAACATAGAAAAAATAAGTCAAGATGAAATTTGTGAAACATTCATTAAAGCTAAACAGGTAAGAAAGCCATTCAATTCCATTAGAACAAAATCAAAAAGGCCTTTAGAAATAATCCATACAGATGTATGTGGACCTTTAGATCCCACTACCCGTGACAACAAAAACTATCTTCTAACATTTCTTGATGACTACACACATTTTTGTCATGTGTATTTGTTACAAAATAAATATGAAGTAAAAGGATATTTAAAAGAATTTATTACAGAAGCAGAAAACCAAATGAATCTAAAAGTTTCAAAAATAAGATGTGACAATGGCGGAGAATATGTAAATGAAGATATAAAATCCTGGTGCAAAGCTAAAGGAATCATTATGGATCTCACCATACCTCACTCACCTCAGCTAAACGGCAAAGCCGAAAGATTAAATAGAACCCTGATGGAGAAAACTAGAGCTCTTTTGATTGATTCTGGTGTAGAAAAATACATGTGGGGAGAAGCTGTAAGGGTTTCAGCCTATTTGCTGAACCGAAGCCCTACTCAAGAATTAGAGAAAACCCCTGCAGAACTTTGGTTCAACAAAAGACCAAATTTGTCAAACTTACAACTTTTTGGTTGTGAAGCTTATGTCAAAACCCTAAAACACATAAAGAAATTGGAAGACAGAAGTAAAAAATATACCTTTATAGGTTATGCACCAAATGGTTATCGCCTTTGGGATGAACAAAGCAAACGAATCTTTACAGCTAGAGATGTAATTTTTTTAGATAAAGGATGTATAAATAAAGAAGAAAAAATACCTATTGTCGAACCAGAAGAAGAATCTGAAGACCAACTAGAATTAAATGAAGAACCAAGTCTACCAGAAGTCTCTGAAGACAAAGAAGATATCCCTACAAAACCAAGTACTTCAAAATATAATCTTAGACCAAGAAGTAGTTTACAAACACCATCAAGATATGAAGACTTCTATTTAGAACGGGATGGAACAACAGAATCAGCTCTTCTAACTTACTCGGAAGCTATATCTGGTCCAAATCAAGAAAAATGGAAAAAGGCAATAAAAGAAGAAAAAGAGTCTCTTGCCAAAAATGAAGTTTGGGAAATAGTAAAAGAAAATGAAGCGTCAAACAAGAAGATTCTGACCTCTAAATGGCTCTTTAAAGTGAAAGAAGATGGCCGCTACAAAGCAAGACTAGTTGTAAGAGGCTTTGAACAAGAAGCAGGCATTGATTATGATGAGACATTCAGTCCAGTTATAAGCACTGTCTCTTTAAGGATATACTTTGCTCTAATGGCTAAGAGAAGGTTTGTTTTTAAAACATTTGACATAAAAACAGCTTTTCTATATGGGTTTTTGGATGAAGAAATATACGTTCAATTGCCAGAAGGTTATAAAGGGAACATATGCAGGTTAAGAAAGGCATTGTATGGTTTAAAGCAAGCCCCATTAAAATGGAATGAAAGATTAAAAACCTTTCTCAAATCCCAAGATTTCATACAACTAAAATCAGAGCCATGTCTTTTTAAAACCAACAAAGGAAATATGTACCTTGCAATATATGTAGATGATGGTATCTTAATGGGAGATAATGAAGAAGAATTAAATAATATTTTAGAAAAACTATCCCAAGAGTTTGAAGTTAAAATAAACAATGATCCAAGAATTTTTTTGGGAATAGATTTGTGTTTTGAGGAAAAAAATAAAATTTTACTTTCACAAGAAAATTATGCAAAATCAGTTCTTGAAAGATATAATATGCAAAACTCAAAACCAGTACCCACTCCCATTACAGATGTAGTAAAAGAATTAGACAAAAACTTAGAAATATCAAATGATAACAAATTTCCCTACAGACAAGCAATTGGAAGCCTTTTATATTTGACAAACAAAACTAGACCAGACATGACCTTTGCCACAAATTTTGAAAGCAGGTCAATGCATGATCCTACAACTCAAGATATTATAAACATCAAAAGAACCCTAAGATATTTAAATCACACCACCAATTTAGGCATATCATATGATGGAGAGATGCCATTTGAATTAAATGTGTATTGTGATTCTGACTTTGCTGGAGATATTAAAACTAGAAAAAGTACCACAGGATATGTAGTTTACTTATGTGGAGGTCCCATAAGTTGGTGCTCCAGAAAGCAACCTGTAATTGCCCTTTCAAGCACTGAAGCAGAGTTCATTGCTGCAGCAGATGCATGCAAAGAAGTGTCATACATAAGATCCCTATTAGAAGAATTAATTCCAGATAATTTTGATATAAATCTCTATGTTGATAACCAAAGCACTATAAAAATTATAAAATCAGGCCAATTCACCAATAAAACTAAACATATTGATGTCAAATATTATTTTGTGAAAGATCAAGCTCAAAAGTTTAACCTGATATATTGTCCAACAGAACACCAAATTGCAGACTAACAAAACCTCTAGCCAGACCAAAGTTTGACAAATTCAAATCCCTTCTTATGACAACCATTTAAAACATAAGTCAAGTGAAGAAACTGTTGAATGTGATAAGATCACTGATTTAAGAGGGAATGTTGGAAAAAAAGAAGAATAGTAAATCAATGATCTTGAAATACTTTTAGACTGACAACACTGTAATATAAAAACTATAACAAAGGCGTGTTGGTTTTGTTTACAAAATTAGTAATTGTAATGTAAATTGTTAAATGTTCTTTTCTATCTCTCTTTGAAAATAATAAATTTAAAATACTTTCATAAAAGGTAAAATCGCCTAGTTCTTTAAAACCACTTCAGCTGTAAGTAAACTTGTTAATTATAATAACGAAAAGATTCAAAAAGGATAAGTTTCTTTATTTTTTTACTTGTTAATTGTTGTTTCATTGTCTGAACCATAAAAGATTCCCAACAGACACATCCCCAACAGACACCATCAACAAGCTCTACAAGCTTGATACCCTGATATAATTGAGTGGAGATAAGAAAGAAGAAGACTTAAGGAAGTGGAAAGTCTTTGAAGTTGCCTGCTGTCTATTTTTTTAAGGAGACAGAGGAAATTTTGTTCACACTTGGTTATCTCATGTGTCTTCAATAAAGGTCACTGTAATATCTTTCAGAGTTATTGTCTGAATCCCGATATACATGCTAAAAGGTACAACTACCTTATAAGTTTTGTCCATGTTAATAGATCCATGGAAGTTATTTTCAAAACTATATCCATATAACCTGATTTGACACTAATGCTTTTCATTAAACTTTATTAATCACAATCACATGTTATTTTGATAAACTTTAATTTTTGAACTTTTTATATATATAACGTTTTTTTACAACGTCTCTAAAAACATTAGCTAAATATTCATGAACATCAAATACATTACAAATGAGAATATTACCTACATAAATAATTGTCATTAAAGATAAACATTATTCATATATCGATTTATGTTTAAAAGTTGCAACAATGGATGATAGCTAACAATAATAAGGGAAAAAAACTATTGACACGTCTGAATTTCAAAGATATTGCTCAACATTTTATAATCTGGTAAGTCTTTAACACCTTTCGTTATTTATTCCCACTGTTTAAAATTAAATAAATTATCGAGATATATAAATTATTTTTTCTATTCGTTTATTTTGTAAACATTATATACCGTCAAAAACTTACCTGTTATTATATCTGTCAAAAGTGTAACAATAGAAACTGAAATGAGAACGTAATCCCATCTTGCTTCAATATATTTATATATTTTATAATACAAAGATTCGGTATGGATACAATTTGTATTTGAAATATCTACATCTTGGTTTAAAAATCCCGCCTTCATATTTCTCTATTCAAAACAAAATGATAAGACACCCGGTTGCTTAACCAAAACAAACATTTAACATTTGAAAGTTGTGGGAACAAAAATATTTTTTTCAACTTAAAAATTCGTATTTCTATAAAAAAAATATATAATAATTTATTTTATTTTAAAAATAATTTTCTAAATTTTTATGAAGCTTTAATTTTATCAATATAATTATTAAGATAAAGAACTTTTTTTTTTTTCAAAATTCATACATATTAAATATATATTTCTGAGGCTACAAAAATGCTTTATCTAAATCTGAAAATAATTATATATATAAAATATAATTATATAATAAAAATATATAATATTAATTACAAATGTATTAAAAATGCATCTATTAAATGTATTAAAACAAAGCAATTTCTTTGACTTTTTCTGTTCAAAACTAGCACATTCCATCAATAGTATTAACATGATGCATTAGCGCGCCATCTGTTATATGAAAATGTAAATGATTCATTATAGTATTCATTATATATAATCATTGCAAAATTAAATGATAAAACGGGGCAACTTTGTCCTTCATTTCCGGCACTGATTAATGAAATATCAAGGAATAGGTATATAGCGATGGCGATATTTGGATTCCACAAGACTATATCCCAGAAAAAGGCCTCACAGTGTTCTCCCTATCCCTTGTGAACTGGCGAATCCTGTATAGGGCGAGTGGCCCCAATAAAGGCTTTTTGTTGTTGTTGTTGTATAATCATTGCAGCAAGGGCAGTAGAAAATTGTTTCATTTTAAAAATAATCAATAAAAAGGCCCACTTAAAAAAAATCATCCTGTTTACAATTGTTCATATCTTTTATATTATTCAGTAAAATTATTGTTATAGCATATTCATTGATCAGAATTTGCGCGATAGAGAGATAGCTGGGTGATATGGCTTCTCGCATGAAAAAACACTTCACATTATACACACATTTTTTGACCTGAAAATCTCTGCGCAAGATGGATACTGCGTTTGCTGACTTTGAATTAAAAATATCAGAAATTGGACGTTTCAACTGATAACTTTGCTTTGTTATAAGCATAGCCATTTTGCACAGAAGGTGTTCCATTTTTAAAAGAACGATTTTAGTTCTTTATTAAAAATTATTTACGAATGTTTATAAAATTTATCGTTTTCTATGTGTAAGCCTTGACATTTAAAAACAGCCCTGCATCGATGTTTACAGATAATACGACTTTGTCTTAGAATATTTTAATCAAGACCATCCCAACTGTCCTTAACAACTTTCTAGAGACCATCTAGCGTCTTCGGCTTTCTAGATCTAAGAGTAGTTTTCAGCAAGCCAAAAACACAAAATTCCATAGGGTCAAGCCTGGGGATTTGGCAGGGGTGTATGAAATTCCGGTATCATTTCTCTTTTAACCAGGTATTGACGTGTTGAACATGATGTATGACTAGTGGCTTTATCCTGGTACAGTCACATGTATCTTGAGTCACTTGGATATAAAAATGTGATCCTATGGTTCTAAGACAAGTCTTTGGTATATTTGAGAATTTATCTTGACACTTGGGTTCATCTTCTTTATAGGAAGTTTCCCATTGTAGAAGAAACCAGCAACGATCATGAAGCCCTTTAAGAAACTTTCCTTGCATTTATTGACTCAGTTTGAGAGTTGGCGTAGTAAATAGCACGGAGTTGGTTGCTATCATTGAGGTAAACCCATGCCTCGTCCAGTGTAACAACATTCTTCAATTTTTCACCTGCCAGGTACTTTTCATAAAGGGCACTGCTGCAGGTCTTACGTTCTTGGATATGGTGCCACTTGAGAACATGAACTTTAGCTTTTTACATATTTTAAAGCCAATTTTGTCCTGATAATACAGTTAATGGTAGAAAGAGGTACTTTGGTTAAGAGGATTTTAAGAGGATTTTTTCCCGTTAATTTCACAGATATCAAAATGTTCTTTGTTTTCCTTTATTATTTAAGTGATTCTGCACTTTTTATTTTAGTTACAAAGATGTCTAAAGGTTCTACTCGCTTTTTTACAATCAAAATAAACATCTAAAAAGCGAATATGGAGATGGTTGAATTTGTGGCATTGAAGCATCTTGCGCCTAAAGCATTGATAATCTACTAGAATATAATAAATGTATAATTTACATATATGCATATCTTAGGTATTACATAGGTATTCTTGTGAACCAGTGTAATAGTGATATATATTTTATAAACAACAACCCAAAATAACATCTATATTGATAGGCTATATATAAATGACTATTATTGATTCAAGTTATTACAGGTATCTCTTCCTGAGTGAACGTAATAGCGATAAAAATGAAAGGAACTACGCATGCGCTATTAGATTATTTAGATATTCTGAAGCGAGGATTCAGTTTCTTCCCCTGCTTCTCATTTCTTTTTAGATTTATTTCTCACAGGAGAATTGTCTGTATAAGACGGAATGTCTTAATAAAGGCTTGTGTGTATGCTTATGTTATTTACAATGAATAATATGTACAGGTCTTCACATATAAAAATAAGTGTACAATGTGGGATTCGATCCCGGTTCATGGCTGTCGGGTTTATACCTCCGTCCACCGACTTTTTATTTACATATTGTGAGATTTGCATAGCTTAGTATAATAATACAAATCTGACGTTTGAGGCCAAAAACTTAATATGTACACTGTGTGACAGAGAAATTACTGAAGAACTCCCCTATTACCTGCTTAATTGTACAGCCCTTGATGCAGAGAGGAAGGTCCTATATCAACAAATTAAATGTATCAACACTTCACCCTACGTATTGCTTTCAAAAATATCAGCAAACAAATCTAATGCAATAGCTTACTATGAATTTTTTAGATCATCATTATGTAAGGACTAGTCAACAAGTGAATGACTTTGAGACGAAGAGTAAAGCCAGTTCAATTTCTATGTAAATAACACAAGATGATTATTACCTTACCCAATTGGGAGAATCTGTATGGGGCATGTCCCTAATAAAGACTTTTGTGTGTGTGTGTGTGTGTGTGTGTATGGTTCTTTACATATTAAAAAAAAGTGTACGATGCGGGATTCGATCCTGGTTCATGGCTGTCGGGAGTCGATGGTTTATACCTCTCGTCCACCGACTTTTTATTTACATATTGTGGGATTTGCATAGCTTAGTATAACAATATAAAGTTGCGGGGGGATGATATTGTCACTGAATAATTATTGTAAATACTCTGTTGTTAGTTTATCATCATAAATATTTAACTACTTCATTACCATGCTTGTTTGTAAGTGCAAAGTCGAATTGCTTTTTACATGTGTAGACATGTGGTGCTCTTACAGTAAAAGCAGTCGCTAACTACCCACCATGATTAGCATGGCCTCTGGTTCTGGTTCAAAATCACATTAATAGGTACCGCTCAGCAAGAGCAACCTAGTTGATGATAATTGAAACAGTGAATAATATGTGAAGGTTATTCACATATTAAACAAAATGTTAACGCGGGATAAAATCCCGGTTCATGACTGTCGGGACTTAGCATGGCCTGTACTTGTCATCACTACCATGACAATATTACCAAGAGGAAAATTAGGAAAGACAAACTTCAGAATGATATAGCAATTTTATTTAAGGCAAGAACAAACTATGAGTGATAAAAAAAATCAATGAGGGAAGTTCACAGAGCAGCAAAATATAAACATTAAAAATGATACTCTGTTAATAAAATTATAAATACTTTGCTACAATATTTATTAATATATACAGTTATCAGCGTCATAATCAATTCTTTCTTAATCAATTCTGTCACCGTTTGCCTTTGTGAATGCAATAAATACCCAAATATGGCCATTTCTCATACCCATCGGTGGTTCAGTGGTAGAATGCTCGCCTGCCACGCGGGCGGCCCGGGTTCGATTCCCGGGCGATGCATTTTTTTTTTACAATTTTTAAAACTCATTTATTTATTATACAAGAATGACATCCACGGCGCCAATTTATAATTGTAACGAATAGTATTTGAATAAAAGCATTTAATCGGGTAAACCCCAGGCGTTGCCCGGGTCATTCGGCTAGTATAACATAAGTGGAACCTC
Source organism: Cordylochernes scorpioides (assembly GCA_030710605.1). NCBI lineage: Eukaryota > Metazoa > Arthropoda > Arachnida > Pseudoscorpiones > Chernetidae > Cordylochernes > Cordylochernes scorpioides. The sequence continues at coordinate 77,014,870 of CP092863.1, read as the reverse complement.
TCTCTTCAATAATGAACAATTATTCATCATTAGAACAAAGATCATTAGAACAAAGCCGATGCTGTAGCTAATTCATCACCACTTTTACGTTTTGTGCTGAAATGACGAACAAAATGTATTGTTTGCATTGTTTTAATGCATATTTAAAGGGAAATGTAATACGTTTGGTACATAGTATAGTAAAAAGAGTTGCGGGAAAATGATATTCATGTACAAAAAGAGGCATCTCTTCCTTTAACGACGGATCAGAATGATGAACTGTACATCACCCTAGTAAAAAACATTACTATTGATGATAAAGAATGAGCCATAACACCAGTTTTGACAAATTGAGACAAAAGCCAACAACCTGTATACCATGGTTTCTGGCTTTGACACTCATCAGTACAGGGACGAACTCCGCCTTTGCTGGTCCCAAGCCCGGATGAAAAAGGAAGAGGGGGAGCAGTAACAAGCTCACTAACAAACCTGGGCTCAGCTGGCCCGGCTGATAGTACCCTGTAAGGGCTCCAGGGATACAGGATGAGCAGCGTTTGTACTCCATGTTAGGAGTAGCTGTACATGGCGTCTCTTCCTCATATCAGAGGCAGCCATTTCATATTGGAGCTAAGTCAGTGGCCTGCCACTGAGTAGTGCTCTCAGTCTTAATGACAAAGACAGACGCATTCTACTTCACCCAGTCATGATGTTTGTCAAGTCTCAAGCTCTACAAGCTTGATACCCTAATATGATTGAGTGGAGATAAGAAAGAAGAAGAGTACAAGGGCGTCTTTGATTTCATAACATCCTATGAGAGAGGTTTACAAAATCAGTCAAATTTACCAAATTGGTGTTGTGGCTCATTCTTTTTATCATTACTAGTAAAGTTTTTTACTATGATGATGAACAGTGCATCGTTTTGATGCATAAATAAAGAGAGAGCTGTCTCTTTTTAAACATGAATATAAACCTCCCGCCACTTTAGGTTGTATTCGTGCCTGAAAATCGGTCTATGTCACTTGACTAGCTTAAACATCTGTTTGGTATATTCGACAGATTTTGTAACGCCTCTCTCGTAGGATGTTATGGAATCGAAGCCGTCCCTGTATTGATGAGGACCAAAGACCAAAACCATAGTATACAGGTTAGCTTTTTGTATGAATTTGCTAAAAATGGTGTTGTATTGCTCATATATTGCTTACTAGCTCATTCCTTATCATTACTAGTAATGTTTTTACTTCTGGTGATGCATAGTGCATCGTTCTGTTGTATAATTTAAAGGAAGAGATGCCTCTTTTGCTACATATCTTAGTATACCCATTTCTTGATTTCTCAAGAAGCCTCTGGGACCAAACATCTTTTTGGTCGCAGTGGTTACAGCCTACTCCACGCTGACGAATGCTAACAGCGCGAAACGCGTTCCTGGATGGCTTTTCTTGATTTATCAAGAAATTGGGTTGGTCAAATATCCCGGAGCAAGATAAATAAACGTTTAGTTTATTTTTGCTTCACTAGATGGCGCTCTGCCATCTAAAAAGCACATGTGCTCGTGGTCAGGAGATACCTTCTTTATTTTTAATATCCTAGTATGTTTTTAAAAGTTGTCGAGAGAGTGATATGCTCTAGACAAAACGCAAGATTCTCAGATTTTTGAATCAATGATGTGGCATGATAGCTAGCCATCTTTTTCAAATTCTCACTTCTAATCAGCCAAGAAGGAAAAGAATGTTCCTTTGACCGGTCAATCCCTTTACTTGAATGTTAGCTAAATGATCAACACGTCAATACGCACTTTTTTCCGCGACAAAAAAAATCTCAGACAATTTTACTATGAAGCTTGAAATTTCACATAAAAAAAAAAATC
>CP092863.1:76945397-77006576 GCA_030710605.1 Cordylochernes scorpioides | reverse complement strand
ACTAGTCCTTACATAATGATGATCTAAAAAATTCATAGTAAGCTATTGCATTAGATTTGTTTGCTGATATTTTTGAAAGCAATACGTAGGGTGAAGTGTTGATACATTCAATTTGTTGATATAGGACCTTCCTCTCTGCATCAAGGGCTGTACAATTAAGCAGGTAATGGGGGAGTTCTTCAGTAATTTCTCTGTCACACAGTGTACATATTAAGTTTGTGGCCTCAAACGTCAGATTTGTATTATTATACTAAGCTATGCAAATCTCACAATATGTAAATAAAAAGTCGGTGGACGGAGGTATAAACCCGACAGCCATGAACCGGGATCGAATCCCTCATTGAACACTTTTTTTTTATATGTGAAGAACCTGTACATATTATTCATTGTAAATAACATAAGCATACACACAAGCCTTTATTAAGACATTCCGTCTTATACAGACAATTCTCCTGTGAGAAATAAATCTAAAAAGAAATGAGAAGCAGGGGAAGAAACTGAATCCTTGTTCAGAAAAGAAAAAAAAAGGTTGAAGGAGATTTATAAATAACATAAGCTAAATTGCTCTTTTAAGCGGTATCTAATAAAGTTATTTTGAAACAGGAACAGAAACAATTGGTAAAATCTTCTATTGTCCTAATCTCTACAATTTAAATTTTTTTGGATATATCCTAGCACAAGAATTTGAATGTCTAAGACGAGTGGTTAAAACCCTCGATTCCCAACAGCCATGAACCAGGATCTAATCCCGTATTGGACACTTTGTTTTAATATATGAATAACCTTCACATTTATTATTCATTGTTGTAAATATCATAAGCTAGGTTTTTCTTTTTGAGCGGTACCTAATAAAGTGATTTTGGAACCAGATACCAATTTGAATGTCTGCCATTTTCCAGCAAAAGTTATATGCTATCCTTAAATAGAAAAACTTGCTCGGCCATTCAAGTTCCATAAAGATGGACCTAATATATTAGTCTTTTTATTAGATTACCCATAAAATACTAAACCGATCTCTTTAATCAAAAGAAAGATTTAAAAAATTCAAAGGAAGAGACCAGTTCAAAAATGTTAATATAACATCACTATATTCTATATTCAATAGGGTTTATATATAAATAAAGAGAGAATTCGAGTTTCTCATTGGCTTCTTTCTGCTTACAAGTTGAAAACGCATGCGTAGTTCGTTTCATTTTTATCGCCGTTTTGTTCACCTGTGAAAATTTGAATCAATAATAACCATTTATATATAGCCTATCAATATAGATGTTATTTTGTACTGTTGTTTATAAAATATATATCTCTATTACACTGGTTCACAAGAATACCTATGTAATACCTAAGATATGCATATATGTAAATATTACATTTATTATATTTTAGTAGATTATTAGTGCTTTAGGTGCAAGATGCTTCAATGCCACAAATTCAAGCATCTCTTTATTCACTTTTTAGATTATTATTTTGATTGTAAAAAGGTGAGTAGAACCCTCAGACATGTTTTTAACTAAAATAAAAAGTACAGAATCACTTAAATAATAAAGGAAAACAAAGAAAATTTTGATATCTGTGAAATTATCAGAAAAAATCTTCTGAAAAAAAGGTGCCTGAAGAAACTTTTAATTCCAACCAAAAGAAAGATATAGGAAATGGTTGTCAGAGAGAATTCACTTTCTCAAAGGAGCATTTTCACATTAACCAAATTATCACTTTCTACCATTAAGTGCATTATTAGGACAAAATTTGCTTTGAAATACATAAAATGGCTAAAGTTCATGTTTTCAAGCCGCACTATATCGAGGAACGCAAGACCTGTAACAGAGCCCTTTATGAAAAGTACATGGCAGGTGAAAAATGGAAGAATGTTGTTACACTGGACGAGACATCGGTTTACCTCAATGATAGCAACCAACTCCGTGCCATTTACTACGCCAACTCTCAAACTGAGTCAATCAATGCAAGGAAAGTTTCTCAAAGGGTTTCATGATCATTGCTGGTTTCTGCTACAATGGGAAACTTCCTATAAAGAAGATGAACCCAAGTGTCGAGATAAATTCTCAAATCTACCAAAGACTTGTCTTAGAACCATTATTCGACAATGAGGTTCCATTTTCATATCCACGTGACTCAAGATACATGTGCCTGTACCAGGATAAATCCACTAGTCATACATCATATTCAACATGTCAATACCTGGACAAAAAGAGGAATGTTACCGGAATTCCGTACATCCATGTTAAGCACATCTCTACCAAATCCTCAGGCTTGACCCTATGGAATTTTGTGTTTTTGGCTTGCTGAAAACTGCTCTTAGATCTAAAAAGCCGAAGACGCTAGATGGTCTCTAGAAAGTCGTTAAGGACACTTGGGATGGTCCTGATCAAAATATTCAAAGGCAAAATCATATTCTCTGTAAACATTGATGCAGGGCTGTTTTTAAATGTCAAGGCTTACACATAGAAAAATAAATTGTATAAACATTTGTAAATTATTTTTAATAAAGGATTTAAATCGTTCTTTTAAAAGTGGAACACCTTCTGTACAAAATGGTTAGGCTTTTAACAAAGCAAAGTTATCAGTTGAAACGTCCAATTTCTGATATTTTTAATTCAAAGTCAGCAAACGCAGTATCCATCTTGCGCAGAGATTTTCAGGTCAAAAAATTTGTGTATAATGCAAATGGTTTTTTCACGTGAGAAGCCATATCACCCAGCTATCTCTCTATCGCGCAAATTCTGATCAATGAATATGCTATACCAATAATTTTACTGAATAATATAAAAGATAAGAACAATTGTAAACAGGATGATTTTTTAAGTTGGCATTTTTATTAATTCTTTTTAAAATGAAACAATTTTCTACTGCCCTTACTGCAATGATTATATAATGAATACTATAATGAATCATTTACATTTTCATATAACAGATGGCGCGCTAATGTATCATGTTAATACTATTAATGGAATGTGTTAGTTTTGAACAGAAAAAGTCAAAGAAATTGTTTTGTTTTAATACATTTAATAGATGCATTTTTAATACATTTGTAATTATTATTATATATATTTTTATTATATAATTATATTTTATATATATAATTATTTTCAGATTTAGATAAAGCATTGGTAGCCTCAGAAATATATTTTTAATATGTATGAATTTTGAAAAAAAAAAAAGTTCTCTATCTTAATAATAATTATGATATATTATTAAATAAAATTAAAGCTTCATAAAAATTGAAAAAATTATTTTTCATGTGAAAATAAATTATTATATATTTTATAGAAATAAAAAATTTTAAGTTTAAAATATTTTTGTTCCCAACTTTCAAATCTTAAATGTTTGTTTTGGTTAAGCAACCTGGTGTCTATCATTTTGTTTTGAATAGAGAAATATGAGGGCGGGATTTTTAAACCAAGATGTAGATGTTTCAAATACAAATTGTATCCATACTGAATCTTTGTATTATAAAATATATAAATATATTGAAGCAAGATGGGATTACGTTCTCATTTCAGTTTCTATTGTTACACTTTTGACAGATATAATAACAGGTAAGTTTTTGACGGTATATAATGTTTACAAAATAAACGAATAGAAAAAATAATTTATATATCTCGATTATTTATTTATTTTAAACAGTGGGAATAAATAACGAAAGTTGTTAAAGACTTACCAGATAAGAAAATGTTGAGCAATATCTTTGAAATTCAGACGTGTCAATAGTTTTTTTTCCCTTATTATTGTTAGCTATCAACCATTGTTGCAACTTTTAAACTAAAAATCGATATATGAATAATGTTTATCTTTAATGACAATTATTTATGTAGGTAATATTCTCATTTGTAATGTATTTGATGTTCATGAATATTTAGCTAATGTTTTTAGAGACGTTGTAAAAAAACGTTATATATATAAAAAGTTCAAAAATTAAAGTTTATCAAAATAACATGTGATTGTGATTAATAAAGTTTAATTAAAAGCATTAGTGTCAAATCAGGTTATATGGATATAGTTTTGAAAATAACTTCCATGGATCTATTAACATGGACAAAACTTATAAGGTAGTTGTACCTTTTAGCATGTATATTGGGATTCTGACAATAACTCTGAAAGATATTACAGTGACCTTTATTGAAGACACACTCATGGACAAAACTTAAGGAAGATGTACCTTTTAACATGTATATTGGGATTCAGACAATAACTCTGAAAGATATTACAATGACCTTTATTGAAGACACACGAGATAACCAAGTGTGAACAAAATTTCCTCTGTCTCCTTAAAAAAATAGACGGCAGGCAACATCAAAGACTTTCCACTTCCTTAAGTCTTATTCTTTCTTATCTCCACGCAATTATATCATGGTATCAAGCTTGTAGAGCTTGTTGATTGTGTCTGCTGGGGATGTGTCTTCTTCTTTCTTATCTCCACTCAATCATATCAGGGTATCAAGCTTGTTGATGGTGTCTGCTGGGGATGTGTCTTCTTTCTTATCTCCACTCAATGGGGGTCGGTGGAAGGCTGGTTAAACCGTTTGGTTTTCGACCACTAGGACCCGGGTTCGATTCCCGCATTGGACACTTTTTTCTGTTTGAAAAAAAAAATGCTCCAATGGCCCCCAATTCTTGCAAAAGTCCAACCCCACCAGCGAGTGCAAGCAACCAAACGGGGCTCTGGCATTTGTAAGTGCAAAGTCGAACTGCTTTTCACATGTGTAGACATGTGGTGCGCTTACAGTAAAAGCAGTCGCTAACTACCCACCATGATTATCATGGCCTGTACCACGTGTACTAGGGATAAGCAAAAAAAATATATATATTATGGTATCAAGCTTGTAGAGCTTGTTGATGGTGTCTGCTGGGGATGTGTCTTCTTCTTTCTTATCTCCACTCAATCATATTATGGTATAAAGCTTGTAGAGCTTGTTGATGGTGTCCTGGTATCAAGCTTGTAGAGCTTGTTGATGGTGTCTGCTGTGGATGTGTCTTCTTCTTTCTTATCTCCACTCAATCATATCAGGGTATCAAGCCTGTAGAGCTATAGATTGTGTTTAACAAGGTAATAAGACCAAATAAATAAATAGTGTGTTATGTATGGTTGTTACAACTCTGTTAATGTGTGTTTCCAGACACAGTGGTAGCTTTGAAGTATTTCCTACATGGCCATCTAGCCTGGGGATTGTTAACAGTGTTCTTCACTGCGCTTTCTTCCGCTACCATCAATATCTTCAGTCTACGATGGTTATTGGAGGATAGCAGATTGACTTCCTCTGCTAAGTTGACCCATTGGATGCAGCTTGGTCTCTTTTACAGGTGGGTTGTCATTCCATATTTCTATGACAGAGAGCAATTGTTGGGTGTGTGTATCAGGTACTGGGAACGATGGGGTATGCGTCGCCGTAGAGACAAACTAGATAACCCACAGCTGAGAGCGGAGTACTACCAGCAATGCAGTGATTTATGCATGCTGAGACTGTTTGAATCATTCCTAGAAGCAGCTCCACAGCTAGTACTTCAACTTTACATCATGTTCCTGGTACCTGAAACTTCCTGGTTATCATGGACTGGTGAGTTAATATCAATTCAAAATACAGTAGTATAGATAGCTGTGTGTTCTGCGGTGAGGACCCGATTTGTACCTTCTGTAATTCAAAACTAAAAAATGAAATCACTCACTATATTTTTGATTGCTCTGCTCTGAAAGAAGAAAGAAGAACCCTTATGCTCAAAACTGGGCAACTCTGTGCTTCACTTTCATCAATAATTGACAATATGACCCAGAATAAGTATATTGCTACGGCGTTTTATGGTTTCCACAAGTCCATATCTCAGAAGAAGGCCAAGTGACACTCACTCCTTACTTTTTTACTGCTACTCTTTTTGTGTTGTTTTTCTTGCTTGCCTCTTTCTCTTTCTTATTTTTTTTTTTCTTTATCTTCTGTCTATATCGTTGTTTCCTTTGTCTCACTGCTTTGTTCTTATGCATACCTCTGGTGAATCCTGTATAGGGTCAGTGACCCTAAATAAAGTCTTTTTGTTGTTGTTGATAGCTGTGTGTTGTCAGGTGTATGTGTTGTGGCATCCTTAATCTCCTTAGGATTAGGAGTGATGTCCTATGGACGTGCCCTTAGAGAACAAGGGGGTAGAGGACTCAGTTGGGTGGGATCCCTGGCAGTACTCTTCTGGAGGCTGGGCACGCTGACATCACGAGTGCTATCCTTGGTGCTGCTCTGCCGGGCCATTGGACTCACAGCCTTCCTCCTGCTCAGTGAGTTCTACCAGCCCCCTAGTGACACTTACCAAGCTATGTTTCTTCTTCTTCTTTCTTATCTCCACTCAATCATATTAGGATATCAAGTTGTTAGCCTTGATGGTGTCTGTTTGACAACCATCGTGACTGGGTGAAGTAGAATGCATCTGCCTTTGTCATTAAGACTGGAAGCACTACTCAGTGGCAGGCCGACTTAGCTTCAAAAGAAATGGCCACCTCAGACATGAGGAACAGATGCCATGTGCAGACGCTCCTAACATGGAGTACAATGCTATTCCTAACAACCTGAACTTTAAAATAGTACTACAGTAGAACTTCCCTTTAGTGGACACCCCGCTAGAGGACACCTCTCCACAAAGGACAGTTTCATATTTGCCAAATTTCCATTTTTACTATTTACCAACTCTCTGGTAAGAGGACACCTCTCTCTAAAGGACACTTTGGCTCTGCAATTAGGTGTTGTCTTTTACAGGGAGGTAGTTCTACTGTACAATAGAACCTCCATGAGAAAACACTATCGCTAGAAGACACCTTTCTACAAAGGACAGTTTACATCTCCAAAATTACTGTTTGTGGCTTGAATGTTCAGTAAATGATATAAAGAAGCACTTTGCCACTTGTCTTGAATTATTTGATTTATTTGAGTTTTAGAGTTAGGAGTAGCTACAACATTAGTTATCTAAATTGAGTCTTTTCTTTTCCTGATAGAAATTTACATACATGTTGATTGCTTTAAAATTTACATATTAAAGATTTATATTGTACAATTGAATTTAGAATATTTTGGCTTAATTTTCATATATAAAATTGAATTTAAGGAAATTATTAACTATAGGATCCAACATACTCCCCCGGCTGGGAAGAGATGACCAGAAAATAAAAAAAAATAAAAATAAAAAAGAGTATCAATAGTATAGATGCTGGACTAATTGATTCCGACTATGTAGCTAAGATTACAATTCTCATTGTTTGAAAGGTAATGGAATCAGCTTTGTAATGGGTCTCTTGAAGACTCCTTTTGAAGTCTTTATCTGGACTACCCGGACATTCTTGTCCTCTCCTGGAAATATCTCCTAATTCCTAGCCAAAGGCCAGTGAAGTGGAGATATTTGAGCCTCTTTGAGGTAAACTAGTTGACCTATTTGGATATTGTCTTGTTTGATTCGCCATTTACCACGGCCTTGGAGGTTGCTCAGATATTCCTTGGGCCATCTTGACCAGAATGAGTTTTTTAGTTTTTGAATCAGCTTCCATCTTTGAGTATCCGATTGAGGTGAATCTTGGATGAGATTTTCAGATTCGTTGGCCAGTTCTCTTTCGGGAACTGCTGGATTATCAGACTCTGCGGCTGCTAAGTCGGATTCAATAGGATCTTCCCAAGTTTTTGATTCAGCTTTTATGCATGAGCCTTGTTCGGTCGATTCCTCTAAATGTTCTTTGGAGAGTTGTCGACTTTCTGCCGCCTTCTCAAAATCTTCCAGATTGACTGCCTTTTCTAAAGCTTCGGGTCTTAAGACTTCTTTCTTCAAGATTTCTGGCCATTATATATATGCCGATGAACTGTAATTTTCATTGTCGTCTTCAGATTCCTTGACGTCTTCTAAGCATAGAGAATCGATGGGTTTCCAGCGGGATAATTTAGCCTTTTCACCGCTCTGTAGATAATCCTTTGTTGATGTATCCACAATTTCAACAGATACAGCTTTCTCTTTGCTTGCCGATTCATTAGCTTCTGTAGAAATATTGATTATACCACTGGTAGCCTCTTTAGGTCGATTAAGATCAGCTTCAACCACATTGAGGTGAGCTGGGTCATCATGGCACAGTTCCTTCTTATCCAGAGCTTCTACACTGACCACTGGTTCTTTCGAATATTTGCCTTCCGATTTATCAATAACCGAAACTTCGGAGATTTCAATCTTTGGAGTCCCGATATCTTTGTTAGACTCTTCGTCTTCAATGACAAAAGTGGTTTCTAAAATTGAAGAATCTTCTTGATTCTCATCAATAGCCTCAGGAATGTCGGCATTCTCAGTTAAGAGATTTTTGATAAGTGATTCCTGGCGTGGGGGTTTCGGTTGTAAGAGAGGGAAGTTTTGATTTTCATTTAAATAGGAATACTTGAGTCTACCTCCAACTCTTAGAAGTCCTTGAGTGTCTAAAAAGGGATTTAGAGAAGTTAGCTTGTTGGACAGAGGTAGTTGTTTGTTTGACTTCAGTAATTTTATTTCCGTGCAGAATTCAACTTGCTGGATTGATTCGACTAAGACTTGAATTGCCTTTGTTAATTCTCTTGTTGTCAAAGGTCCTTTCTGACGAATTGGATCAAAGAGGAGGCAATTGTAGTAGAATCTCCAACACCAAGCTGTTATTCGGATCAATTTGGTCATTGTGGAATACCTTTCAATGAATTCTAGATTTAACATAGTTTCTGAATTTTGAATTAAGGTTGTTTGATCCAACACTTGACCCTCACCGACTTCTTCTTGAATGATATTGAGATTTACTTGGGTTGGTGAAGAAGGAATATATCGAACATTATTTTCTTGAAGCCAAATAGGACCCCGCCACCAAATTCTATGATTGACCAAGTCTTGAGGCATGATTCCTCTTGATGCGCAATCAGCTGGATTATCTTGACTGGATACATGGAACCAATCAGTGATTTGAGTCAAATTTTGAATTGACGACACTCTGTTCGAAACAAAGGCCTTCCATCTGCTGGCATCTGATCTTATCCAATCTATGCAGATTTGTGAATCAGTCCACAAAAAGGTTTTGTCAGGTTGAAAAGGAAATGATTCAAGAATGACTTGATTCAGTTGAGCCAAAAGCAATGCTGCACTTAGTTCAAGTCTTGGAATTGTAATGGTCTTTAATGGTGCAACCTTAGTTTTTGAGGTTATCAGATTGATTTTGATCTTTTGAATTTTGAATCTAGTTTTCAAGTAAAAAACTGCTGAATAAGCATTAAGGGATGCATCACAAAATCCATGTAGTTGTAATTCTTCTATTTCAGAAGATGAACTGTTCAGGTATCTTGGTATTTTGATTTCCTTTAGGCACGATAGTTGAGTTTGGAATTTATTCCAATTTGACTTTATATCTGATTCAATTGGTTCATCCCATGAAGTTCTCTCAGCAGGAAGTTGACGTTTTCGCCTATAATAGGGTGGTGGCTTTATCTTAGGAATAATCGAAGTTTCTTTCTTAGATGAGAGTGGTTCACTTGACTGAGAAGCGAGAGGTTGTTCTGGAGTGGATGGTTGACTTGATTCAGAAGGAAGTAATTGGTTTTGTTTAGAAGTAATTTGTGGAGTTAACTTAGAGATACGTGACTTTTTAGATTTACTTGGAATTTCTTCAGATTTACTTGGATTATCTTCGGATCTACTTAGATTTTCTTCAGATTTACTTGAATTATCTTGTAGCCTTTTTTCCAATGCTTGAGATCTTGAATCACCTAAATTGGGTGTTGATTTAAAAGGGAGATTGACTGAATATCTGCCCTCAATGTCTCTTTTGAGGTTTGACTTGAATAATATCTCACAGGCATTCTTTGTACCCAACTGGGCCTTAGAAATTGGGACATCTTCAAGTTCCCAGAATTTTCTTATGCTGGAATCAAGTTCAGTGGTACAGTGATTGATTACCGAAGTATTCGACTTAATAGTTGAATGGATTCTCCCAGAAACAAGCCAACCTAACTTGGTATTAAGTGCTATAGGATGGTGCTTTAAATCTGTTTTATGACCTAGAATGATTTCTACAAAGGTATCTGCACCCAAAATTAGGTCTATGGGCTTGGTGACATAGAATTCTGGGTCTGCCAAGAGCAAATTTTCTAAATGAGGAAAGTCTGCTGACTGAATTTGGAAGTTTGGAAGGTCTGCAGTTACCCTCCCAACCACAAATGCTCTGGCAGAAAATAATTGATCATTATGATGTGGGGTGAACTCTATTTCAACCTGCGATGTTGTCCTGTTGACAACAATGTCACCTACACCTTTTAGTGTATAAGAATTTTTCATTTTTTCAAGTCCCAACTTGTGGCAACATTGTTCTGAAATTAGGCATCTTTGGGACCCATTGTCCACTAATGCTCTACATAGCACAAATGAGCCATCCTTCGCCTTGACTTTAATAAGGGCTGTTGACAGTAGAATATTTGTTTCCGTTTCCAAAGGTATCACATTACAGATGGTATTTGTTGAAATCAACATCTCTTGAGAGGTTGTTGGTTGTGGAATGGATGGTTCAGAATTGTATCCATGCAGAAGAGTATGATGGTTCTGCTTGCAGTTTTTACATCTTGATGTGATGAGACATTTGGATATCTCATGATTTGCTCTAAGGCAATTTTGACAAAGTTTATGTTTTTTAACTAATTCCCATTTTTTAGGCAAGGGAAGATTTATGAATCTATGGCAGTCATTTAGTTTATGAATTTGATGACATAAAATACAATTTTGACCTTTGTTGACATAAAGGCCGTGAGCCATCATATTTTTGCTAGAGGTTTTTTGTTCCTGGAACAAAGGAATTCTCATACCTTGCAGGCTTCTAGCATGTTTTTCAAAAAAATTGATCAGGATTAGATCTGTTAATGTGTTTTTCTCAAGTCCTAGCACTGAGAGATTTCTAATGCCTTCATTGCAAACATCAAGGATTTCATAGAGAGAACCAGCCGAAATAGATTTTAATGGCCTTATGGAGAATATTTTGTTGATTTGTGAAAAAGCCAATTCTCTTCTGTTATTAAATCTATTGCATAAGGTATCCCATGCTTGCTGGTAGTTTTTGTCAGAAATGGGAAAACCCCGAATCAACTTTTCCGCAGGACCCTTAACAGATGCATTTAGATATTGAAATTTTTGTATTTCCGTTAGTGTTTGATTTGAATTAATGGTGGAGTTAAATATTTCTCTAAAACTAAGCCAATTGGCTGAATCACCATTGAAAATGGGTAAATTTATCTTAGGTAAATTAACATTGGATTCGGGCAGTTGTTTATCACTATGAGTATTTTCTTTGGTTTCAATCAAAGATAAGGCTTCTTCAATAGACACCATATTAAAAATATCATCTTTGGCTTTTGAATAATCCTCATATTGTGTCTCATCTAACTCTGATTCTAATAATATGTTGATAACTTGATTTAGGCTAATTTTGCTTTCATTAACTTCTTGTTGGAATAGCTTTAATCTATGTATGTTTTTGGATTCTACAATAGCTTTATTCTTTGATTCCAGATCCTTTATTTCCTGAATAATAAAGTTGAATTTGTGCCGAATTTTAACTTCTGATTTGGGCATGACTTTATTTTAAGAATTTTAAGTTTTCAAATGGCTTACCTTAATTTTTTAAAGTATCCGGCTCGAGGGACCATACTGTTTGTGGCTTGAATGTTCAGTAAATGATATAAAGAAGCACTTTGCCACTTGTCTTGAATTATTTGATTTATTTGAGTTTTAGAGTTAGGAGTAGCTACAACATTAGTTATCTAAATTGAGTCTTTTCTTTTCCTGATAGAAATTTACATACATGTTGATTGCTTTAAAATTTACATATTAAAGATTTATATTGTACAATTGAATTTAGAATATTTTGGCTTAATTTTCATATATAAAATTGAATTTAAGGAAATTATTAACTATAGGATCCAACAATTACCATTTTTACTAATTAGTACAGTAGAACCTCCATGAGAGGACACTCGCTAGGGACACCTCTCTACAAAGGACAGTTTTCATCACCAATACAGTAGAACCTCTATGAGAGGACACCCCATTAGCGGACACCACTGTCCTTTATAGACAATTGACATTTTAAATAATTTTATTGACATCTTGTCAATACATGCAAAGTGCACAGTCTGTATTTTTTAGAGAGGTGTCCTCTAACGTTATTGTCGTCTCATGGAGGTTCTACTGTAATTGTGATGAAAACTGTCCTTTATAGAGAGGTGTCGTCTAGCATGAGTGTCCTCTCATGGAGTATGTTCTACTGTATTGGTGATGGAAACTGTCCTTTATAGAGAGGTGTCCTCTAGGGTAAGTGTCCTCTCATGGAGTATGTTCTACTGTATTGGTGATGAAAACTGTTCTTTATAAAGAAGTGTCCTCTAGCGTGAGTGTCCTCTCATTGAGTATGTTCTACTGTATTGGTGATGGAAACTGTCCTTTGTAGAGAGGTGTCCTCTCATGGAGTATGTTCTACTGTATTGGTGATGAAAACTGTCCTTTATAGAAAGTTGTCCTCTAGTGAGTGTCTTCTCAAGGAGGTTATACTGTATTGGTGATGGAAACTGTCCTTTGTAGAGAGGTGTCCTCTCATGGAGTATGTTCTACTGTATATAGATAAATGTTGTGATTGTGAACTGATGTGTGCAGTGGTGAGATGGGTAGCCATGACAACCTGGGCCTACCTCCAGGGCACAGACTTCTGCCCCACCTGGTGGGAGGAGCGGCTGTACAATGGTGTGATAGGAGCCATCTACTGTTTCTGCTGGTTCAATGTACAAGAGGGCCGCTCCAGAACCCGCTGCACCAAGTTCTATCTGTCCACAGCTGCCGAGAACTTGGCTTGTGTGGCCGTTTACTACTACTTGTCTGCTGGCTCAACTCCTTGGCCTGGATTGGTGGTGTTAGTCAGCTTCATCTTAGGTCTGTACCTTGTTGACTGATTCTGTTCTGGTTGCCACTTCTTCCTTCTGTTACTTGGCCCCTGTAGGTCTTCACCCCCTCTCTGGTTCTGATACTTGGCCCCTGTAGGTCTTCACCCCCCTCTCTTGTTCTGATACTTGGCCCCTGTAGGTCTTCACCCCCTCTCTGGTTCTGATACTTGGCCCCTGTAGGTCTTCACCCCCTCTCTGGTTCTGATACTTGGCCCCTGTAGGTCTTCTCCCCCTCTCTGGTTCTGATACTTGGCCCCTGTAGGTTTTCCCCTCACTCTGGTTCTGATACTTGGCCCCTGTAGGTTTCCCCCCTCTCTGGTTCTGATACTTGGCCCCTGTAGGTTTTCCCCTCACTCTGGTTCTGACACTTGGCCCCTGTAGGTCTTCCCCTCACTCTGGTTCTGACACTTGGCCCCTGTAGGTCTTCCCCTCACTCTGGTTCTGACACTTGGCCCCTGTAGGTTTTCCCCCCTCTCTGGTTCTGACACTTGGCCCCTGTAGGTCTTCATCCCCTCTCTGGTTCTGATACTTGGCCCCTGTAGGTTTTCCCCTCACTCTGGTTCTGATACTTGGCCCCTGTAGGTTTCTCCCCTCTCTGGTTCTGACACTTGGCCCCTGTAGGTTTTCCCCTCACTCTGGTTCTGACACTTGGCCCCTGTAGGTCTTCCCCTCACTCTGGTTCTGACACTTGGCCCCTGTAGGTTTTCCCCTCACTCTGGTTCTGACACTTGGCCCCTGTAGGTCTTCCCCTCACTCTGGTTCTGACACTTGGCCCCTGTATGTTTTCCCCTCACTCTGGTTCATGTAACACAGAAAAAGAAACTTTTCCCTGGATGCTTAATGTTCCTATTTTAATTAAGATATCTATTTACAATTCCATCCTGCTCCTGTTCTGTATTCAGCGCAGATCTAAACTCTCCATGCCACAGAAATTCCTTTCTTCTTCACTTCCTTCCTCTCTTATGACCTTCTCAAACCAAGCAGGTTGGTACTATTCTTCTCACCATGATCTAGTTTGTGTTGTGATATAGACAATCAGAAAAGCTCTGTGTCTGTCTAAATACATTTGTTAAATCTACACTTATAGACAAAACTTAAGGAAGTGAAAAGTCTTTCAAGTCGCCGGTCATCCATTTTTTTTAAAGAGACAGGCAATTTTGTTCACACTTGGTTATCTCATGTGTCTTCAATAAAGATCACTGTAATATCTTTCAGAGTTATTGTCTGAATCCCGATATACATGCTGAAAGGTACAACTTCCTTAAGTTTTGTCTCTATGAATGTATCTTTCAGAGTTATTGTCTGAATCCCGATATACATGCTAACAGATACAACTTCCTTAAGTTTTGTCCGTGAGTATAATATCACACTGGATCACTATACATACATAGATGTAACAAAGTATTTATAACTATAAAAGAAGAAATACCAGTCAGGGTGAAGAGCTTCTTTTATAAGAGGATGATCATACAAGTTTTCTGGCAAGACGCTCTTCTACAGATACAAAATGACACAAGTGGCAATGGTTTATATACATTTAGTAATGTAGTTGTTGTATCTTGTTGGATGAATGCAGTATGGCATGTTGGTTGCAGTCGTGGTGGCCACAATGATTAGAGTGGGTTCAGGCGTGATTGGGATTACACAAAAGAACGAGACATGTTGGATGTCACCATAGAGATGGCGAGAGAGTAAGTGAAGCCGACGCCGGTCAGGGAAGATCTGTTTAGAGGGGTCTGTCAATCCTCGTGTCTCAAAACGGACTAATCTGTTTGCATAAGAAGGGGGCATACCCGACTTGTTTTTCGGACCCTTTTCCGGCACCGACTGTAACTCACTTGATTTTATTTGTCACCTTGGCAATTACATATACATCTATACAACACATGGAGACATAGATATATATTGGAATATATTACAACATACACTTTCAAGAAAAAAAAATCTTGAAGT
This sequence comes from Cordylochernes scorpioides, assembly GCA_030710605.1. Taxonomy (NCBI): domain Eukaryota; kingdom Metazoa; phylum Arthropoda; class Arachnida; order Pseudoscorpiones; family Chernetidae; genus Cordylochernes; species Cordylochernes scorpioides. The sequence continues at coordinate 76,991,676 of CP092863.1, read as the reverse complement.
CTATATACCATTGCCACTCGTCGTCACTCATCTCATGAGGAACTTGTATAATCTTTACACAAGGGAATAAGAAACCACATCTCATGTCATTTTGTCACGTAGTCTTGCCAGAAAACTTGTATAATTGTCATCTTAGATAAAGAAGCTCTTCTCCCCAAACTTGTGTTTCTTCTATAATTTTAAATACTTTGTTACATCTATGTGTCACATTAATGTGATATTACACTAATGGACAAAACTAAAGGAAGTTGTACCTTTTACCATGTATATCGGGATTCAGACAATAACTCTGAAAGTTATTACAGTGACATTTAATGAAGACACACGAGATAACCAAGTGTGAACAAAACTGGGGACATCAAAGACTTTCCACTTAAGTTTTTTTTTCACAAGAGTTTGTTGTTATCCTATTTATAATGGTATTTAAGAGACTGGTGGATTATATAAGCAGAGAAGTGATATTGGTGTGGGTCACAGGTCTGGCCAGCATGGGAGTGTATTTCCGCTTCTTTCATCCCAGTGGTCCAATCACTCTATGGAGGCCAGCTGCAGTTCCACAAATCCCGGTAGGTTCAGTGTACACACCTCTCTCATCACACCATCTAGTGACAAACCCATATAATACAGCTTATTATTGTAGAACGAAATATGACAACTATACCTCAAATTTTTCTTTTAAACAAAAAAAATGAAATTTATTTTAAGGAGAAATTAACGATTATTTCTAAACTTGAGGATAAAGTATGAAAGAATGAATTGTGAAGAGTAATGAAGAACAGGAAAAATAATGCCATTCATTTCAGTGTTTAGTTTAGTTAATGTGATACTCCTGTTGAATGTGTGATGGATTAATAGGTCCAAAAGCTTGAGAAAATAAAAAAATGTAATGATTCATCATTACATACAACAATTTATAGGACAACAATGGGATAGGAATCATTACTCTTCACAATTCATACTGTTGTGTTGTGCCCGTTATTTTGTCAATAATCCACTCTGAGTCGTCGGAGCTCCCTTGGTACCGGTTTTATTTATAACCAGTGCCGGAACATAAGGAGAACACCACACACAGTCAGACACGGAGATACTTCCCCGCTCGCACCCAAAACCAAAACCAAACCGCCGGTATCCAGTCTCGGCCGGTTCCCACCGCCACACTGGCGCCGTCAGGCGCGAAGTGGCGTGAGGATTCTCGCCTGAACCCTCAACACATACTTCATCCCTAAGGTTAGAAATAATCGTTATTTTTTCTTAAAATAAATTTCGATTTTTCATTCAAAAGAAACATTTGCGGTAAAATTGTCATAAATTTGCGTTCTACAAAGCCATATAACCAGCTTTGGAAAACTGGAAAGCATCCACATAGACAATTGATAATTAAAAATAATTTTATTGATATCTTGTCAATACATGCAAAAGTGCACAGTCTGTACTATTTTAAAAATATAATTATATATTATGAAAAAAGGCATCTCCTTATCATGCAACTGAAAGTTGCTGATGGCTTGCGCCATCTATCGGAATAAATATCAACTATTCTCGTTGATTTTTTCACATTGTGTCGCGGTCACACGCAATTCTGGCCTTAACTACCCGTTTCATGATTTTTCAGGATGCCTTAATGACCAGTTTTTTTGGTCGTTGAGGTACAGCTTGCACCACGCTGATGAGGGCCAACAGCCCGAAACACGTTAGTGATTAGCTTTTCTTGATTAATCAAGAATGGGTATTTGGCCAATTCTGGAATAATTAGAAATCAACGAGAATAGTTGATATTTATTCCGATAGATGGCGCAAGCCATCAGCAACTTTCAGTTACATGATAAGGAGATGCCTTTTTTTCATAATTTATGCACCTTATCCCAGTACAATATCACATTTGTACTATTTTTTCATAATTATATATGTCAGATCCTGTCGACTCTATGTCGAATTGGGGTGTTGGTGTTGACTTGGGGGATTGACTTACTGTGGGATTGCTGTGGACTCACTGTCGAATCCTGGCGAGTTGTGTGGTTGGGTGGATATGGGATGATTTTGGTGATGGGCGCAGTCTTGGTCGAATGGTGGTTTTCCACAGGGGAAGAACGAGCACACCTGGATGGGGTAGAAATAAGACCTTAGGGAAAAGGAGAATGGTGAGACTGGACTGGAGGTATTTGGCCTTTCACATGATGGAGCGGACACTACCTTGGTTGGAGCCTATGTTGAGCACAACTAGCTCGTAGCACGGTCACCTACCTTCTTTTCTAACTTCTTGTCCGAGATCATCGACTCTCTCGACTTCTCATTGGTGGAGATCCTTCCACATGCTCTCTGATGATTTGCTGTCAAGTTGTCATGCTTATATATATAAAGGTGATTAGTTGTTGATTTGTCATGCTTAAATTTGATTGGCTTAGTACCTCCATTGTCGCCATCCATGATTGCAATCCTCCAGGAAGAAGAGGGTCTTTGAACTTAAGTTTTATGGGGGTCCAGGGCAGTGACCTTTACTTCCTGGATGATGCAATCCTGTTAATTGTTCTTTTTCCCTTCTCGCGAGGCCTAACTTTTATTAAATCTTTTGACAATACATTTTACATAGATTGTGGTGGGGTTACATATTCCTATATACAAATTATCACATATATATACAGTTAAACCTGTCTATAACGCCCCCTCTTGGGACTCACCAAAATAGGGTGCTATAGAGAGGGGGGTGCTATAAACAGGTCACTTTTAATGTAAATCGTATCGTACTACGTATTTAAAATTGGGTGCTATAGAGAGGAAGGCACTATTTAGAGGGGGTGCTATAGACAGGTCACTTTTAATGTAAATCGCATCGTACTACGTATTCAAAATCGGATGCTATAGAGAGGAAGGCGCTATTTAGAGGGGGCGCTATAGACAGGTTTAACTATATATATATATGCATGATACTATGTACAATAAATATGGCGCCTCTGCCACTGCTGAAGAGTTTGGCGCCCACCTAGAGATCATGGTTTCGGGCTAATGGCACTTGTCAACCCAGGGCGGACTTTATTCCATGAGATCCACAGTATACACTGTATCAATTCACTCAGCAACACCTTCTTTCTTATCTCCACTCAATCATATTAGGGTATCAAGCTTGTAAAGCTTGTTGATGGTGTCTTGTCGGTGATGAGTAGAGCTCATCAATGGATGAGGGGAGATTTGACATTCATCATGATTGGGTGAAATAGAATGTGTCTGCCTTTGTCATTAAGACTGGGAGCACTACTCAGTGGCAGGCTGAATTAGCTCCAAAAGAAATGGCCGCCTCTGACATGAGGAACAGAAGCCATGTGCAGCAGCTCCTAACATGGAGTACAAACACTGCTCATCCTGTATCCCTGGATTAGGAGACCTTACAGGGTACTATCAGCCGGACCAGCTGAACCCAGGTTTTTTAGTGAGCTTGTTACTGCTTCCCCTCCTCCTTTTTCATCCGAGCTTGGGACCAGCAAAGGCGGAGTTTCATCTCTTATTTTCTTGTATGAAAACAATATGTTCCCTTATATGATCCAGTGTGTGTTGTACTTTGCCATTGACTGTGGTTGTGGTTCCAGAGTGATATGGCCCCTGGTGACACCCTACGTCATACCCTCAAGTACAGCCACTCTGTGAAAGTGGCTGGTCACCATCCCTCTGTAGTGGTGAGAAGGGAAAATTCTCCTGACAGCTCTACTACCAGCAGCAGTAGATCCTCAGATCTATCCGTAGACCTAGGCTGCTCTTTGAAATGTATCCAGGATGATCATACATGCCATTCCCTCAACTGTAGTGTCATGGCTACACCAGTGTTACCTCCTGTCAGCCGTCACCGTGTTGTTAACTACAACTTCAGAGCTATGAACAACGGCCGGGTATCTTGTTCCTGTACAGTACTCCAAGACCTCGGCAGATCTCCGCCTCTACTTGATCAACAATCTCCTGGAGAAACTTTAATACATCGTTGCAGCGAAGAATCCTTTTCCCACTTTCACCGCAAGTTTCTATGGAAGGTGCTAGCCAAACATGGCTTCCGTCGGGCTCGCTCCTGCTCCACTTTTGGGACCACTCCTCTCACCTCAACCCCCTTGGTGACCAGAGTCCAATCCTGTTTCAATATTCTCTCCTCCGGTCTCCGTTCCCCTTCTCAAGAATCCTTCCATTCTGATCAAGCCTTTTGTTCCTCTTTTATATCACTTGATTCTTCATCAGACCCACCTCAATCCTTTCATTCCCATCTTGACACCCCTCAAGCCCTTCAATCTTTTCTTGAAACCTCTCCAGCCTCCCATTCCCAAAATGTAACCCCTCCAGCTCTTCATTCCTATCTTCAAACCCCTCAAGGCTTTCATTCTTACCATAAAACCTCTCAAGCTCCTCATTCCCAACTTGAAGCCATCCAAGCCCTTCGTTCCCAATATAAAACCCCTCAAAACCTTCATTCTAATCTTGAAACCCCTCAAAACCCCCAATCCTATCTTGAAACCCCTAAAAGCCTTCAATCCCATCTCGAAACCCCCAAAGGCCTTCGTTCTTATCTTGAAACCCCTCAAGCTCTTCATTCCCATCTTGAAACCCCTAAAAGTCTTCAATCACATCTTGAAACCCCTCAAAACCCCCAATGCCATCTTGAAACCCCTAAAAGCCTTCGTTCCCATCTTGAAACCCATAAAGGCCTTCAATTTCATCTTGAAACCCCTCCAAACCCCCAATCCCATATTGAAACCCCTCAAAACCCCCAATCCTATATTGAAATCCCTCAAAACCCCCAATCCCATCTTGAAACCCCTAAAGGCCTTCAATTCCATCTTGAAACCCTCAAAACCCCCAATGCCATCTTGAAACCCCTAAAAGCCTTCGTTCCCATCTTGAAACCCATAAAGGCCTTCAATTTCATCTTGAAACCCCTCAAAACCCCCAATCCCATATTGAAATACCTCAAGCTCTTCATTCCAATCTTGAAACCCCTAAAAACTTTCATTCCAATCTTAAAACCCCTCAAAACCCCCAATCCCATCTTGAAACCCCTAAAGGCCTTCAATTCCATCTTGAAAGCCCTCAAAACCCCCAATCCCATATTGAAATACCTCAAGCTCTTCATTCCAATCTTGAAACCCCTAAAAACCTTCAATCCCATCTTGAAACCCCTAAAAACCTTCAATCCCATCTTGAAACTTCTCAAAACCTTCATTCTTCTTTTCAATCTCCCCATTTCACTTCTGACTCCACTCAGACATTCCACATCCTTCCTGACTCTCCTCAAGCCAGACCTAGCAACGAAACTGACCTTTGACATCTCCAATTTTTTTTTTTTCCTTCCAGCTCTTGGATCATCTTGTTAGCGCAGCTCTCTCCAGATACAGTAGAATCTCCCTGTAAAGGACAATACCTAATTGCAGAGCTAAAGTGTCTTTTAGGGAGAGGTGTGTTCTCTTAACAGAGAGTTGCTAAATAATAAAAAAAATGGTAATTTTCAAATGAAAACTATCCTTTATAGATCTAAAGAGACAAAGGTCGACCTCTCCCATCAAAATAGATGTCAAAACCAGATGCCATCTATTGACTGTTGCCGCAAACTAGCGGTTTCAGGTCAGTAACAAAGCCACAACACCAGCTTTGGAAAACTGAGAAGTGTCCACCTAGAGACCATGGTTTCGGGCTAATGGCCCTCGTCAGCCTAGGGCGGACTTTATTCCATGAGATCCACACGGGGTCTAATGGAATCTAAACAATCTGCCAAAGAGGTGTTTAGCTGGCAAAGTGGCTGGGCCAATTCTATGGCTAACGGTCAATAGATGGTGTCTGGTTTTGATGTCTATTTTGATGGGGAGGCGACCCTTGTCTCTTTAGATCAATATCCTCCCGGCAAAATTTCCATCTATCCTTTATAGAGTTATGTTTTCTAGCATGAGTATCCTTTCATGGAAGTTCTACTGTATCTGGTATGGGATTGCCAGGTCTCTCTGAGCTATTGCATCTGTACATATCTTTTACTTTAATAATGATACTTGTTTGATGTCACTTTTCAAAATACCTCAATACATTGTAATCTTTAATTAAAAAAGCATATATTGGATCAAAATATCATTTATTTTACCAATATTTCAGTTGGCTGAATGCCAACCTTTATCAAGGTATTATAACATATTAATGTGTGTCAACAACAAACTCAGCGCCACATATCGTCAATAAAATTAAGTTTAGATTAAGAACTTAATTCTATTGACGTTTATGTAGTGCTGAGTTTGTTGTCGATAAAAAAAGGTTGGCGTTTCAGCCAACTGAAATATTGGTAAAATAAATGATACAGTTAAACCTGTCTATAGTGCCCCCTCTTGGGACTCACCAAAATAGGGTGCTATAGACAGGTCACTTTTAATGTCAAATATTTACATTTTAATGTTTAAAATCGGGCACTATAGAGAGGAAGGCGTTATTTATAGGGGGCACTATAGACAGGTCACTTTTAATGTAAATCGCATCGTACTACATATTTAAAATCGGTAGCTATAAAGAGGAAGGTGCTATTTAGAGGGGCCGCTATAGACAGGTCACTTTTAATGTAAATCACATCGTACTACGTATTTAAAATCAGTAGCTATAGAGAGGAAGGTGCTATTTAGAGGGGGCGCTATAGACAGGTCACTTTTAATGTAAATCGCATCGTACTATGTATTTAAAATCAGTAGCTATAGAGAGGAAGGGTACTATTTAGAGGGGGTGCTATAGACAGGTCACTTTTAATGTAAATCGCATCGTACTACGTATTTAAAATCGGTAGCTATAGAGAGGAAGGTGCTATTTAGAGGGGGGCGCTATAGACAGGTCACTTTTAATGTAAATCGCATCGTACTATGTATTTAAAATCAGTAGCTATAGAGAGGAAGGGTACTATTTAGAGGGGGTGCTATAGACAGGTCACTTTTAATGTAAATCGCATCGTACTACGTATTTAAAATCGGTAGCTATAGAGAGGAAGGTGCTATTTAGAGGGAGTGCTATAGACAGGTCACTTTTAAAGTAAATCGCATCGTACTACGTATTTAAAATCGGTAGCTATAGAGAGGAAGGGTGCTATTTAGAGGGGGTGCTATAGACAGGTCACTTTTAATGTACAGTTAAACCTGTCTATAGCGCCCCCTCTTGGGACTCACCAAAATAGGATGCTATAGAGAGGGGGTGCTATAGACAGGTCACTTTTAATGTAAATCGCATCGTACTACGTATTTAAAATCGGTAGCTATAGAGAGGAAGGTACTATTTAGAGGGGGCGCTATAGACAGGTTTAACTGTATTTTGATCCAATATATACCTTTTTAATTAAAGATTTTATTTATGGATTGCTCTATTTTTCAAAACATTGTAATCTTTTAGAAACCAAATTAGAAGAATACCTATTAATTAGATGTATAAATATGAACTAATATATGTATATTAAATTTTGAAGATTTTTACAGAGATGGTATGCGTTTTAATTTACATTTGTCTTTCATTCTTTTTTTTTTAATCCCTAGTACACATGGTATAGTCCATGATAATTTATGGTGGGTAGAAGTAGGTGACTGCTTTTACTGTAAATGCACCACATGTCTACACATGTGAAAAACAGTTTGACTTTGTACTTTAAAATATGCCAGAGCCCCATTTGGTTACTTGCACTCGCTGGTGAAGTTGGACTTTGGAGAATGGACTTTCATTCTGAAGATTATTTTTTTGGTTGGAATTTGATTCAGAGAAAAAAAAACACAGACACATCATTCCCTTGAAGAAAGTGATAGGAAGTTTCCACCTTTGCCAGTCCCAAGCCCGGGTGAAAAAGGAGGAGGGGGAGCAGTAGCAAACTCACTAATAAACCTGGGCTCAGCTGGCCATGCTGATAGTACCATGTAAGGGCTCCTAATCCAGGAATACAGGATGAGCAATGTTTGTACTCCATGTTAGGAATGGCTGCACATGGTGTCTGTTCCTCATGTCAGAGGCGGCCATTTCTTTTGGAGCTAAGTCGGCCTACCACTTAGTAGTGCTCCCAGTCTTAATGATACAGAGCAGGAGGGACAAGCATCGGTTCTGTCCTCCCAAGAGAACAACAGTCTTTGATTTCCAGACTTAAGTCTGGTTATCTATGGACAATGACTTTCCAGAATGGTTACAGGGTTTTCCCACTATGTACTAAGTGTCAACCTGCAACCCCAAAACACATTATTGACTGTATTGACTCATCTATTGATGAGCTCTACTCTTCCCCGGCAGACACCATCAAAAGTCTTAAGCTTTACAAGCTTGATACCATAGTGTGATTGAGTGGAGATAAGAAAGAAGAAGACATTGAAACGTCAGGAGTTGAAATAAACTATTGATTGATGCCACATCAATGTGTTTTTTTTCTCTGAATTTGACTTTCAGTTATTTATACCTAAAACTGTCTTTCCATTAACTATGGATTGATTTTATTGATTGCATCTGTTACCAATTGCACTAAACTGTGATTTGCCTTAAAGTACTTGACTCCTATAGAAAAGGCTCCAATGATATTGTATAATAGTATCCAGGATTTTGATGAAGTCCTCTCCTTCTCTCATGAGAAACAAATTTTGAGAGTTTTCCATGGATCATAATGAAGGAATGAAATTGAGGAAATAAATCATGAGATGGTAGAAAGTTAATTTGCATATACAGTAGAACATACTCCATGAGAGATCACTCATGTTAGCGGACAGCTCTCTATAAAGGACAGTTTCCATCACCAATACAGTAGAACATACTCCATGAGAGGACACTCATGCTAGAGGACATCTCTATAAAGGACAGTTTTCATCACCAAAACAGTAAAACCTCCATTAGAGGACACTCACACTAAAGGACACCTCTCTACAAAGGACATTTTTCATTTGCAAAATTACCATTTTTACTATTTAACAACTCTCCGGTAAGAGGACACCTCTCCCTAAAGGACACTTTGGCTCTGTTATTAGGTGTTGTCCTTTAAAGGGCGGTTCTACTGTATCTGTGATCATATTTTAGTAATAGTTTTGCTTTCCCCTATTCCTAGAGATTGTTGTTGTTAGTGTCCATTAAGTTGAATTAGACTTTTGGTGACTATGGACAAATATTCTCCAATTTGATGTGTTAGTAACTTGCACAGTGACCTTTTACTAGAAAATACTCTTAAAGAGAAAATACTAAAACGCAATACAGTTAGAACCTCTTTGTTGTTTCTTATCCCCTTGTGTAAAGATTACACCAATTCCACGAGTTCATGATCCTCAACATGTGATGATGAGCAGCAGCCTCTCCCAAAGGTCCTGATTAGTACATCTAATACAAGCCAAAGTGTGTTCTGGAGCTGCAGGTGCCAAGCTACATTTTGGACAAGTGGGGTAGATTTTGTAATCAGATTCATTATGTAAGACGTATCATCTTATATACATAGTGGCTCTCTTTATGTAAATTACAAATGAAGGTTCAGTTTCATTCTTCTCAAGGCAACTAGGAGACTGACTCTTCATTGTTATCACTTCTCGGCCTTTTGGCTAAGATCAAAGGCTCTTCATTATTATTGATTATTTTGCCATTTTCTGAAAAATCTAGTCCTTGGAATATATATACATTTTTAAAAGCAAATCTAATATTTAGAAAGTTTTATTACTATTTTTATATACAGTTAAACCTGTCTATAGCGCCCCCTCTAAATAGCACCTCCTTCTCTATAGTGACCGATTTGAAATACGTAGTACGATGCGATTTACATTAAAAGTGACCTGTCTATATCACCCTATTTTGGTGAGTCTCAAGAAGGGGCCCTAGAGACAGGTTTAACTGTATATATGTGAAAAATAAAATTAATAGAAAAAAAAGGTCGGGTGTTGATATTAAAAAAAGGTATAGCCTTTCCACACATTCAGTTAATTTTTGTTTCACTAGATGGTGCTCTGCTATCTAAAATGCTCTTTTGTGAATGGTCAGGATATGCCTTTTTATTTTTAATATATATACTAAAGCAAAAGGCAGCTACAATCTATGTTATAGAGAAAATACCAAACATTAGAGACAACATTTACCTTTTTTTTTTATTTAATCTGCCAAATCGATATTTTGCTCAAGGTTTTTAATAGGAAAGTTTTTAAGTGAATTTTTTACAGATTTAAAACTTGAAACGTCCTATGATGACTCATCATACATATTTTTGAAACTACCTTTGTATGTACCATTGTCTTTGGTACCTATATATGTTAATTTTTATTTCTTCCTACTTGGTGGTGGTGGAGTCTTTTCCATGGAGCAGATCAGATCGGTCCATGCACCCTGATCAAAATACCTGCCAACTGAGGTGTCATCCGTATGGATGTTCTGGATTGATGTCTGCCATATAGAGGGCTGCAAGGATGGCCGGGCAACTGTATATATGGTCCGGAGTGAGTCCTACTTGTTTTATCTAATCAGTATATATGGAATCACTACAGATATAAAATTAGAATTTTCCTTAAAAATTATGATAAGCAGTGGCCCCAATGCTAAGTTGAGTTAAAGGTAGCAACTTTCACTACCTATGTAGTCTCCATTGTGTTTGGTACCTATATATGTTAATTGTTCTTTTTCTTCCTACTTGTTCTATCCCAGCCTTCTCTTATGCTCTCTCTCTTTTTTCCTTTTCATCTTGAGGGGAAACAAGATGTGTAATGTACCATGGCTGCTATATACTAACACCACTGATTATACAGTAGAACCTCCCTGTAAAGGACAACACCTAATTACAGAGCCAAAGTGTCCTTTAGGGAGAGTTGTCCTCTAACTGGAGAATTGCTAAATAGTAAAAATGGTCATTTTGCAAATGAAAACTGTCCTTTGTGGAGAGGTGTCCTCTATAGGGAGGTTCTACTGTATATATAATATCTTTTAAAAACTACAAAATTTCCTCTCACAATGAGTTTCTTTTTTTTTTTTTTTTTTAAATTCAAGTTTTTAAAGAGCGCAAGATAATTTTTGTAGTTTTTAAAAGGCCTTTCACAATTTTATCTTGTATATAATATCTTTGTCTGATGGCTCAAATTGTCACATTAGAATCTCTCTGTAAAGGACTTAGTTACAGAACCAGTGTGTCCTTTATAGAGAGATGTCTTCTTACCAGAGAGTTGCTATTTATTTTTAGATGATAAAACTATTTTTAAAAAATATTTATGAGTATATTATATTTATTTATTTTTATATAGCATATTATATATCTTCTTTTTTAACACTTAGTGAGAATGGTTATAATGAACTAGTTATAAATAACATTAAACATTGAAAATTAATTTTATTTAAAAAAAAATTATATATACAGTATAACCTCCATGAGAGGACACTCACGCTAAAGGATACCTCTCTATATAAAGGACAGTTTACATTTAAAAAATTACCATTTTTACTATTTAGCAACTCTCCTGCAAGAGGACACCTCTCCCTAAAGGACACTTTGGCTCTGCAGTTATGTGTCCTTTACAAGAAGGTTCTACTGTATATAGCATATTATATCCTTTTTTTTAACACTTAGTAAATGGTTATAGTGAACTACTTATAAATAACATTAAACATTGAAGATGAATTTTATTTTAAAAAAATTATATATGTATATGGGGGTCGGTGGAAGGCTGGTTAAACCGTTTGGTTTTCGACCACTAGGACCCGGGTTCGATTCCCGCAATGGACACTTTTTTCTGTTTAAAAAAAAAAAAAATGCTCCAATGGCCCCCAATTCTTGCAAAAGTCCAACCCCACCAGCGAGTGAAAGTAACCAAACGGGGCTCTGGCATTTGTAAGTGCAAAGTCGAACTGCTTTTCACATGTGTAGACATGTGGTGCGCTTACAGTAAAAAGCAGTCGCTAACTACCCACCATGATTATCATGGCCTGTACCACGTGTACTAGGGATAAGCAAAAAAAAAAATATATATATATATATATATATATACAGTAAAACCCCGCTAAGACGAACCATGGCTATAACGAACCTTCCCTTATAACGAACCCATCGAAAATCCGCATTCCATTCCATTAAAATTACCATCGCTATAACGAACTTTTCACTTTTCAAACTAGCGAACTATCGCTATAACGAACCCAATTTTGGTCCCAAAATGATAAAATCTATTAAAAATACTATGCTTATAACGAACTTAGAATTGTAATTTAAAAAAAAAAATTAAAAAACAAAATTTTGAGCATGTTTAAAGCTCGCGGATCGCGATTTCAAAACAATAAATTTAGCGGCATTGTTAGTTTGATTTTTGCACTTTATTTTTGCTGTATGTTGTATAAATTTTTACACATTATACTTTTTATTAATTAGAATATCTTTGCATCCATTAAATTGAAATATAAAAAATGCAAATGGCTTCCAAAATGAAGAAAACAAAGGCATTTTAAAAACAAAAGCATTATTTCAAAAAAAATATTTAAAAAAAAAAAGGCCATTTTCAGAACTTTTCAAAGTGAAACAACATAGGCAAAATGTTAAGAACATATTAAAATAAGAGAATATAACTTTTCTATTATAAAAGATAAAATATAAAGTTATTAAAAATTGTTACAAAGAGGAATCAACTTCAACTTTTGCCGCGATCGCGATCATACGTTTTAGAACTTAAAAAAAAAAAAAGTCCAAATAAACGGTCCCGTGATGAAACAAAAATTATTTTTATGCCATTAACTATGGTGATTTTAAAGTCAGCAATGTTTTGCATGGCAGGTTAAAAAAAAAACGAAATCTAGACCTAGAAGAATATGGGGAAACATGAAAGGGAAGAAAAACACTAACTTTATTTGAATGGTGCAATGCTTGGAAGAATGCTTTGAAACAACAAGGTATTAGAACCATTTTTTTCAAGTAAAAATTGTATTATATAATGTGATAATGATGTTTTAAAATCATTTCATATCTTTGAATATATATTTAATAAAACTTTGCCTAGGATTTGTCTTGATTTTTAACTTAGACATAGAGGTACATGTATGTTAATCATAAGAAGAACCTATTATCTAATGATTTCTATTATTATTCAGTATTAATATAAGGAAATTAGTCAATTAAGGGAATTAAAATAAAGTGACCACTATTAAGAGGCAGCCTCTTCTTGTGTGTATGGCTGTTTTTTAATTATACGGTCTAAAATTTTTGAAAAGTAAAAAAAAAATAGCCAAACCGTGGCTATAGTGAACCGTGGCTATAGTGAACCAAAAGCTCTGTCCCATTGGGGTTCACTATAGAGGGGTTTTACTGTATGTATATATATTCTTTGTTCAATTTTTCAAATTTCTGATTCTGAATTGTTTGTTAACAGGAATGTCTATTACAGTAGAACCTCCCTGTAAAGGACACCTAGTTACAGAGCCAAAGTGTCCTTTAGAGAGATGTGTACTCTTACTGTAGAGTTACTAAATAGTAAAAATGGTAATTTTGGAAATGAAAACTGTCCTTTGTAGAGAGGTGTCCACTAAAGGGAGTTTCTACTGTATATGTCTTCTTCTTTCTTATCTTCACTCAATCATATTAAGGTATCAAGCTTGTAAAGCATCATGAAGTAAAATGCGTCTGCCTTTGTCATTAAGACTGGGAGCACTACTCAGTGGCAGGCCGACTTAGTTCCAAAAGATATGGCCGCCTCTGACATGAGGAACAGACGCCATGTGCAGCGGCTCCTAACATGGAGTACAAATGCTGTTCATCCTGTATTCCTGGATTAGGAGCCCTTACAGGGTACTATCAGCCGGGCCAGCTGAGCCCAGGTTTTTTAGTGAGCTTGTTACTGCTCCCCCTCAACCTTTTTTATCTGGGCTTGGGACTGGCAAGGGCGGAGTTTAACCAGAGAGTTGCTAAATAGTAAAAATGGTAATTTTGTAAATGAAAACTGTCCTTTGTAGAGAGGTGTCCGCTAAAGGGAGGTTCTACTGTATATGTAAAATAAATAAATGATACATTGGAAAATTGTCCGTTGTTTGGAGATGTCTACTAGTGAGAATGTTCGCAAGCATGGACGTATTCCATTGGCAGGGCAATTTTTGTAAAAGTTCGTAAACACTTGCAGAAAAATTGAAATACCAATATTATTTGCCATTATGTATAATGTTGTATTATGTATTAAACACAAGGTAATAAGACCAAATCCAAATAATTATGTGTGTGACATTTCAGTAACAGCATTATTATTGGTCTTATTACCTTGTTTTTATAATCTATAATGCAAATTTTAACTTATCTGTATTATGTATTATTATGTATTCACCGTAATAATATTATTCGCCAAGTAATAAGAAAAACATGAACTTTTAGGACAACCTTATATGTTACCTTGGTTCTCTTACTGTACTTAAACTTGACTTGTAGTTCCCCCTTAGGGAACTAAATCAACTTCCCATAACAAATATGCAACATCTGGTCTACACTAAGGACATACACCAAAGATTCAACAAATTCTGCAGAATGTACTTAACTAAATAAGTGACTACTAATGTAATCATACTGATATGTAAATATGTATATATCCCTTTAAACTGCTTTTTCTTTTATGTTTTACATTTAAATGTATATATTTCCCTTTGCATTCGCTTTTTATAAATACTGGAAATCAGCTCAATCAAAATATTTAGCACAGATACCAGATCCAACTCGATAATTGGTTGAGGTCAATACCCAATATTTGTATATAACTATGATGCTAATTTGTTATTTATTTATTTTGTCCTACCGGGAGAATCCTGTATGGCACGTGTGCCCAATAAAGGCTATTGTTGTTGTATATATTTCACACGCAAATATCCGATTTGTGGATATAGAGTGTATTCTGCAATTGTTAAATAAAATATCACAATTAATCTTTTACTATTTTATATCTCTTTATTTTATACTAGCGGACGTACCCGGCTTCGCCCGGGTTTTACCCGAGTAAAGGTTTGTCTAACGAATCTCTCGATAAAGTGAACATTTTTCCCGGTCCCTTGAAAAATACTCGATAAGTTGAATAAAATCAATATTAATTGGTTCCCTCGGTAATTGGAAGTTAAAGGAATAGTATCTTGCCTATGAATTGTATCATTATTCTTGTCTCAAATAAATTGCCGTGTCATCCTGAATTTTGTCTTTCCTAATTTTCTACATTACAAAATCCTCGTATCATCATGATAATATTTAGAGCAGATTGTTGAATTATAACAGATAAATTAGAATATTTATCTTGATTATTTTAAAGCGAAAAGTTATTTCAAAAATTTTATTTGCTAGAAACCTTCCCAGTACTATACTAAATAACTTCCTAAAGTTTCATGGCGTTCCAATGAGTGGTTTGGTCAGGCATAAAGGACAAACAGACACACACACATACATTCATTTTTATATATATAGATATGGCAAACATATTTATTAATACAAAGCAATAACGCGCTATCCTATATATAACGAATGAAGACATTAAGACGTGGATGTTTCTTTTTACAAATACATCAAACTTCTACTGTCCTTACTGCGACGAAAAAATATTGGGAGGGTTTGATTCATTTCTTGATTTATTTGTAAAAAAGAAACATTCATGTCTTAAGCACATTCATGTTGTTGTTTCTTTATCCCCCTTTTGTAAAGATTACATCTTCTTCTCTTCTTCTTTCTTATCTCCACCCAATCACACTAAGGTATCAAGCTTGTAAAGCTTGAGATTTTTGATGGTGTATGCCGGGGAAGAGTAGAGCTCATCAATGGATGAGTCAATACAGTCAATAATATGTCTTGGGGTTGCAGGCTGAGAATTGCACTTAGTACATAGTGGGTAAACCCTGCAACCATTCTGGAAAGTCATTGTCCGTAGATGACCAGACTTAAGTCTGGAAATCAAAGACTGTTGTTCTCTTGGGAGGACAGAACCGGTGCTTGTCCCTCCTGCTCTGTACCAGTCATGTGCAGCATCAAATTTCCATTCCTGCAGGCATTGGGTTTTGATGGTATGGAGGAGGTCTCTTTCGTCTAGTTGGGTGGCAAAGATTACATGAATTCCATGAGTCAATGCTCCTCGAACTGTTTGATGATAAGCAGCGGCCATCTCCCAAAGGTCCGGTTTAATGCATCATTTATAGCTGTAGATGATAAAAAGGCATATATTGGATTGAATTAAAAGATTAATTTGCCAATATTTCAATTGGCTTGAGTACCAACCTTTGGCAAATTGGCAACTAAATCTTTTATTCAATTCAATATATGCCTTTTTATTATTGTCAATAGTTTTATTTGTCAATGCCTTTTCATTAGTCAATGCCTTTTCAATATTGTCAATAGTTTGCTTAAATTCCATTTCTGAGATTCCACCCTTCAGTTGTTGTTGTTTCTTATCCCCTTGTGTAGAGATTACACAAATTCCATGAGTTCATGCTCCTCCAGCTGTTTTATGATGAGCAGCGGCCTCTCCCAAAGGTCCTGTTTAGTACATCTAATGCAAGCCAAAATGTGTTCTGGAGCTGCAGGTGCCAAGCTACATTCTGGGCAAGTGGGGTAGATTTTGTTGTTGTTTTCTATCTTCAATGGCTTATATAAGCATATATAAGCAGAATCGTCCAATACAGTATTAGAGCTCTAAGAAGCGGCCTGGTAGATTAAATTGGTGAAACTGCTGGGAGGTTTCGCTACTGAGGAGTCAAAACCTCCCAATATTTTTTTCTTCGCAGTAAGGATAGTAGAAGTTTGTTTTATATGTAAAAGATACATTCAATGTTTTCATTTTCTATATATATACAGTAGAACCTCCCTGTAAAGGACAACACCTAATTACAGAGCCAAAGTGTCCTTTAGAGAAAGGTGTCATCTTACTGGAGAGTTGCAAGATAGTAAAAATGGTAATTTTGCAAATGAAAACTGTCCTTTATAGAGAGGTGTCCTCTAGCATGAGTGTCCTCTCATGGAGTATGTTCTACTGTATTGGTGATGAAAACTGTCCTTTATAGAGAGGTGTCCTCTAGCACAAGTGTCCTCTCATGGATGTTCTACAGTATTGGTGATGAAAACTGTCCTTTATAGAGAGGTGTCCTCTAGCACAAGTGTACTCTCATGGAGGTTCTATTGTATTGGCAATGAAAACTGTCCTTTATAGAGAGGTGTCCTCTAGCACAAATGTCCTCTCATGGATGTTCTACAGTATTGGTGATGAAAACTGTCCTTTATAGAGAGGTGTCCTCTAGCACAAATGTCCTCTCATGGATGTTCTACAGTATTGGTGATGAAAACTGTCCTTTATAGAGAGGTGTCCTCTAGCACAAATGTCCTCTCATGGATGTTCTACAGTATTGGTGATGAAAACTGTCCTTTATAGAGAGGTGTCCTCTAGCACAAGTGTACTTTAATGGAGGTTCTACTATATATAGGTGGTGTGTTATTGCTATATATATGGATTGCTCTATTTTCAGAATGATTTATAGTTGTGTAGTGTTTTAATTACCTGTGTAGATAGATGAATATTTTAAAAATAAGGCTTATTTTGGATTGTTGTTGTTTCTTATCCCCTTGTGTAAAGATTACACGAATTCCATGAGTTCATGCTCCTCGAGCTGTTATTTTGGATTGTAATAAGATTATTTATTAATCCGATATTTCGATGGACCAATCTTCCATCTTTTACGAGGTATTTTGCTATGTGCTTCACGGCAAAATACCTCATAAAAGATGAAAGATTGGTCCATCGAAATATCAGATTAATAAATAATCTTATTACAATCCAAAATAAGCCTTATTTTAAAATATACATGATACATTTTGAATGATAGAATGTAAATTTTATTTTATTTTTTTTTTACTAAAGATTTAATTAAATGGTGTATGTAAATTTTTGTTTTGTTTAAAAAAGATTTGAAAAAAAAATAAAGACGATGATTATTGAGGTGGAGACAGCCACAAACGACTGCTTAATTGTCATTTCCACACATTGAACTTTGGAAAAATTACAATACGACAAAGTAGTCGACAGGATTCGAACTTGTTCGCGGAAATTTTATTTAATCTCAGGGCATGGGAAAGAGGAAGGCAAGCCCAAAAATTACTTCATCTATTAATAAGACTGATCTTAAAGAAAATTCGAATATGGAATATTATCCCAAAGATATGATACCAAGCTTTAACCCTGAAGAAGGGCTTAAATACTTGCAATGGCTGAAGGTTTTCAACCAACAGATCAAGCTCCGGAATATCAAACAAGAAGATGCTCTTTTCATGATACCTACTCTCTTTAAGGGCAATGCTCTTGAGATTTATGCCACAATTTGTGACGAAATTGACACATTGGAAGATTTACATTCTAGGATGATGACATTCTTCCCAGAGTTTGAACGCGGCCTACATAAAAAGTTTTGGCAACTAACTAAGCAAGAGATGCAATCAGTTCGTAGTTATTATCTTGAAAAGATAAAAATTGGCACACAGCTACACATGCCAAAGGATTTAGTCTTGGAATCTCTTACATCTGGTGCCGGCCCACTCGAGAAGTTTCTGATTGCTTCCTCGCCACATTCCTTAGAGGACTGGCTTCGTATTGCCGAATCATTGGAGCACACAACTCAACAAAGGGACGGAAGATGGAATAATGGACGGAGGAACAACTTTGCTGGAGGAAATCGCCCCAACATGGCCTCGCGGTGGCGATCTATCACGCCGCAGCATGGAGATGTCAACGCCGGCCAACTCCACGAACCTGGCCATCCTGGGACTTCATCCATCGGCCTACAAAGTGCGTCGAACCCCGGTAATCAAGACCAAGTGGGATATTGACGGTGCCCGGGGATCAGAGCGGATGTGGGGACAGCAGACTCATGGTTCCTGGGTATGTTTATGATTCTGTTTGATTCAGGTAGTGAGATTAATATCTTACCTACTCATTTTTTGGCCAAGAATTTTTCAAATAACATAAATATTTCTAGTTACGATAAAATAAGTACTGTATCTAATAATGTTAACATAAAAGGCCAGATTTGTTTGAATATAAAAATTGGAATTATAACTAAAAATATTTTGTTTTATATTATTGATAATCTAAATTTGAACTTTTTGATAATGTCCACAAAGTACCTAAAATATTTTAAACTGAAGATTGATTTTGATAAAAATGTTATTATGCAAAATGATGGTGTTTTATCTAATTTTGATTATACTTTTTCTAAAGAAGAACTTGATGCCTTACAATATGATAATTCTAAAAATTATTTAAGTCTTGTTAGGTCTAAATATTGCAACAAACATAATTATTGTTTAAAACTATCAGGGAAATGTAATCGTATAAAAAATGTACATGCCATAGGTAAAACTATAAATCAATCTAACATATATTTTCCTTCTTGTTTTAAATCGAGACCTATTTATCAACCAAACTTCCGACCTTTGCCTTTACCAAACTCAGAAGATAGTTATATACATAATGACGTCAGACTGGGAAATAATTTCCATGTTTTGATGAATGACTATGATGATATTTTTGGTGAAAATAAGTATAATGTTAGACCTTTAAAGGTAGATCCCCCGAGACTAACACTCAGAGATAAGACTCCTGTTTGTCTCAGACCTTATAGACATAATCTAAAGGATAACGGAACAATTAAAGAACAAATTAGTCAGTTGTTGAAATATGGCATAATTAAGCCTGCTTCATCACCATACAGTTCACCAGTAACCCTAGCCCGTAAAAAAGGAGAAAGTGATAAGACTAGACTATGTATTGACTTTAGAAAATTAAATTCAAAATTAATGGGTGACAGTTTTCCAATTCCGTTAATTGAATATTCATCTGGATATTCATCCAGAAGGTTCAAGGGTCGAGAGTATTCTCATGTCTTGACATTTTAAGTGCATACTGGACTGTTTCCTTGCATGAAAAGGATCAATACATGACATGTTTTACCACCACAGAAGGTTCCTATCAATGGTGTAGACTACCATTTGGTCTACGTACAGCTCCCGCCATCTTTAATAGGATACTTAGTTCAATATTACAAAAATATGACCTTAAAAATGTAATTTCTTATTTTGATGATATATTGGTTTTTTCAAACGATACGCAATCCCATTTGGAACATCTTAAGGAAATATTTGAAATTCTACAAAAAGAGGGTATCCAACTTAGGAAGGAAAAGTGTTTATTTTTTATGAAAAAGATAAATTATTTAGGTTATGAAATTTTTGGAGACCAAATGTCTCCCTCGGGCATTAATGTTGATATAATTAAATCATTGCCACCTCCTCGTAATGTTAGGTGCTTAAGATCATTTTTAGGAAGCGTTACACATTATGCTAAGTTTATAAATCATTTTAATAAATTAAGAGCTCCCTTAAATAATCTTTTGAAAAAAGATATAAAATTTACATGGACTGACGAATGCCAAAAAAGTTTTGAGGCTCTTAAAGAAGCATTAGTTTCGAAACCAATCCTCCAAATTTATAATCCGTTATTAACTACGCATATCTTTTGTGATGCTAGTACTGCAGGTTTAGGAGGCGTGCTCAAACAGGAGTATCCTGATGGCACAATGAGACCCATAGCGTTTTATAGTAGGGCCTTAAGGGGGGCAGAATCCAAATATACCATTACAGAGCTGGAATTATTAGCAATAATAGAAACGTGCAAGAGATACCATCCCTACCTTTCAGGTCAGCGGGTAATAGTTCACACTGATCATCAAGCACTAATTTGGTTAAATAATTTCAAACATACAAATGGTAGACTATTTCGATGGTCATTAAGATTATCAGAATATGATTTGGAATTCAAATATAATAAAGGATGTGAAAATTATGAAGCTGACATGTTGTCCCGCTTACCATATTCTTGCTTCCTATCCATACAAGATTTAAAAGAAGGACAAGAATCCTTAGCTAAGCCTTCATCTAAATTATATTTCAATAAAGACAATATCACTTATATTCGATTAAAAAATAAAGATAGAATAGTAGTACCACCATCCCTACAACAAGAATTGATAATTAAGGCTCATGAAAGTTTAGGACACCCAGGTATTAGTGCAATGGCTAGGGTAATATCAACACAATATTATTTTAAAGGTATGATAGGTAAAATAAAAAATTATATTTTGAAATGCAGGACCTGTCAATCTGTAAAGAAGCCGACTACACCCTCATATGGACTCATGGGTACTTTACCGCTAGCTGAGAAACCATTTGATGTAGTTGCTCTTGATAGTATTTTAGGCCTAGGAGAATATAATAGTACAAAAAATTGCCTTCATGTAGTAGTTGATCATCACTCTAGATACATTTGGGCTTTTCCTTCTAAGAGTACCTCGATAGCAACGTATATAAATATTATAAATCAGTTATTAAGTATAGGTAAGCCAAAGATTATTGTTACCGACAGACATCCCTCATTTGTCTCCAAAAGATTCAATAAGTTCATACAGGAAAAAGGCGTAAAACACGTTATGACATCCCCTTCTCATCCACAATGTAACGGGCTGGTAGAAAGGGCTAATGCCACTATCATTTCGAAGTTAAGACTCCACCATCAACAAAATCCCAGAATTCCATGGCACAAGCTATTACAAAAAGCATTAGAAGAATATAGGAATACTCCCCATTCAATAACTACAATTCCTCCCGTTTATTTACTTTTCGGCATTAATCCATTTTATACCAGTGACCTAACAATAGCCTATCCCCCCATAGAAGAAGCTAGGAAAACCGCCAATGATAATACAAAAAAACTACATCTTAAATTAGTCAAAAGATATAATGAATCCCATAAAACACCCAATTTAAAAATAGGAGATAAGGTACTGTATAAGATCCCTTACCAATCAGGCCAAGGTAAACTTATGCCAGCTTTTTACCCAGAACCTTATACGATAATTGCCATACCTTCCCCCCAAACAATAGAAATAGATAAGCCATGTCAACCCGAAAATAAACGTACAACAATAGTTAATATTTCTAAAATAAGACTCTGGGAACCAGTATTTGAAGATACCGAGGAAAACCTACACACAATTTTTCCATTTCAAGAAGAGGACCTGGAACAATGCTTGGGCACTTAGCTTAACAGGCAAGTTTTTCCACTACAAACCCTAAATTTTGCATACTTCCATTCAGCAATAAAAGTTGCTATTGAATGGGATTATACCTATGTGTATGAGGGTATGTAAACATGTAGTGCTTGATATTTAGAAATTTTTCCCCAGTTGTCTGCATTATGTTAGTTAGGTTTTGTAAGGCCACCTTTTCCTGTGAATTCCCCACCTAACAGGCCTTGGTCGCCTTTTGCCTCTAACAATATAATTACTTGTGTAATATAATTTTTGTATTTTTTTTTCTTTTTTCTTTTTCTTCTCTCTTTTACCCCTTCGAAATGTATCTCATCCTTTACCTTCCATCCCCTCCCAACCTCCGTTGAGGAAGAAAATTTAATACAAATTTTTCTTTTTTTTTTTTTGTGGGGGGTAATGATACATTTTGAATGATAGAATGTAAATTTTATTTTATTATTTTTTTTTTTTACTAAAGATTTAATTAAATGGTGTATGTAAATTTTTGTTTTGTTTAAAAAAGATTTGAAAAAAAAATAAAGACGATGATTATTGAGGTGGAGACAGCCACAAACGACTGCTTAATTGTCATTTCCACACATTGAACTTTGGAAAAATTACAATACGACATACATATATTATGGATTGCTCTATATTCAGAATAGATGAATATATATATATCATTACTGTATTACTCAACCTGTTGAAATTCTCTGTGAGAATAAATTGTTTCTTTATTTTTTGGCCACCATCTCATTGATACACCCAGCTTTCTCTACATTGGGCCTTCATATCTAATCTTGGCCCTTGGCAGAGCTGACTGCTATAGGGCACGTCCCCAGGTGGCGGATAGGGGAACGACCTTCAGATATGAAGGCCAGCTGTGAAATAAGCAGAATAACTCTGACGAATAAGCAGTCGCAGACCAACAGCAACATTGTTAGAAGACGAGTAGACCTCTTTAAAAATCCTGACTTCAACTGACCCACTTGATAGACCTCAGCAAGGGTCTCACTCCAGGGATACGGAGGAGCTGCGTCTGTACTCATGTTAGAGTCGGCAGCAAAGGCATCTGCTTCCATGTTAGGAATGGCCTCAAACTACAGGCAAAGTCAGACTTTCACCAAAGTGTGCCTGGATCATGGTGCCATGATCAACGAAAGCTGCACCCCCACACCCCATTCCATGAAATCTACATTTATCTTGTCTATGATGCTTGATAAATTTGTCAACTTTGTCTTCTTCTTTCTTATCTCCACTCAATAATACTAAGGTATCAAGCTTGTAAAGCTTGTTGATGATGTCTGCCGGGGAAGAGTATAGAGCTCATTAATGGATGAGTTAATACAGTCAATAATATGTCTTGGGGTTGCAGGCTCAAAAGATGTCTCTTCTTCTTTCTTATCTCCACTTTTCACACTAAGGTATCAAGCTTGTAAAGCTTGTTGATGGTGTCTGCCGGGGAAGAGTAGACCTCATCAATGGATGAATCAATACAGTCAATAATGTGTCTTGGTGTTGCAGGCTGAGAATTGCACTTAGTACATAGTGGGAAAACCTTGCAACCATTCTGGAAAGTCATTGTCCGTAGATGACCAGAGTTAAGTCTAGAAATGAGCTTTGTGATGGATTTTGTTGGAGTCATTTCCTGAAAAAGTCTAGAAAATTTACTATAAGGTAATAAGACCAAATCCACAAATAAATTAATAGTGTGTGATGTTTCTGTAACAGCATTTTTAACATGATCAGACGAGACAAACAAATTTTGTCTGATCATGGTAACAATGATGTTACCTAAACATCAAACTTTATTAATTTATTTGGATTTGGTCTTATTATCTTGTATTTATAATATTATTATAAAATATAAATTATATAATATAATCCAAATTGTACCTTATCATTGGAGATTTGGTCTTATTACCTTGTGTTTCTAATCTATAATCCAAATTGTACCTAATATTTATAATATTATTATAAAATATAAATTATATAATATAATACAAATTGTACCTTCTCATTGGAGATTTGGTCTTATTACCCTGTGTTTATAATCTATAATCCAAATTGTACCTTATCATTGGAGATTTGGTCTTATTACCTTGTGTTTATAATCTATAATCCAAATTGTACCTTATCATTGGAGATTTGGTCTTATTACCTTGTGTTTATAATCTATAATCCAAATTGTACCTTATCATTGGAGATTTGGTCTTATTACCTTGTGTTTCTAATCTATAATCCAAATTGTACCTTATCATTGGAGATTAGGTCTTATTACCTTGTGTTTATAATCTATAATCCAAATTGTACCTTATCATTGGAGATTAGGTCTTATTACCTTGTGTTTATAATCTATAATCCAAATTGTACCTTATCATTGGAGATTTGGTCTTATTACCTTGTGTTTATAATCTATAATCCAAATTGTGCCTTATCATTGGAGATTTGGTCTTATTATACCTTGTGTTTATAATCTATAATCCAAATTGTACCTTATCATTGGAGATTTGGTCTTATTACCTTGTGTTTATAATCTATAATCCAAATTGTGCCTTATCATTATTGTAATTACTGTTTAAGATGTAAGAAAGAAACAAAATTTTAGAATATTTATGATATATGTTAATTTTTTAAAAAAGGTATTGACACCATCTTGGAAAAAGAGCAGTCTTGTATGGCCAGTTTTGAGCCTGGAAATACAGATTGATACCTGTCAGTTCATCCCACATTTCAGAATAGCTCCAGTCTTTTGGTTCAGGTACCAATGATAAAATGTTGATTCCTTTATTTTTGTCTGGATGTTTATTTTTTGTAGGTGTGCATTTGAAGGATATCTATATATATAAAAATCAATGTATGTTTGTTTGTATGTCCGGTATACAAATTCGCAGTAGTTCACTAATTCAAACCAAAATTTCCATACATAGGTAAAAAAAAATACGGGGAAGACGATAGGCTATTTTAAAAATATATATAAATCAATTATTAAAACTATATATTCAAATTATTCTACTTAGCTCACGAACAGCGCCCTCTATCAAAGATTAGATTAAATTATGCTGATGCAAACAAATAGATAATGCTAATAACAAACAATTATAAAAAAAAATCTTATCTAAATATATATCACTCTGGTAGATATACATGTAGTATATTTTGAGTAATATAGTTCACAGCCTTATTCTAATATTTATTATAACCCCATATCTGTATATAAAAATATGTATCGAACAATAGAAGTGACAATAAAACAAAAGGAGTAGAGGTAGTCCAGACGACAAAGGCCAGACGTGATAAACAACCCAGAATAACAGGTGTTTATGCTAATGAGTTCATTCCCCCGTCAGCAGGTGGCCGAACAGGTGGCGTGATTACGGGAACCAATCAGAACTCGCCGCCATCTGCGAGCGTCTCATATATAAGCTCCCCAAAATTGGGACAAGGAGAGTTGTGTTTTAGTTGTTTCAGAGCGACGCTGTCATACGGTCGGTCAGATCTCTCACCCCCCCCTTCTACCCGCGTAGGCTAGGGCATCCGTGACGTCCATGGTCCGACTACCTTCGTCCGTGGTCTACCTCTACTTCTTGGAGTTTACCATCTAGACCTGCCTCTGTCTCTTGCTGTCCCAGTGCGGGAATCCCATCACTCACCCACTACCACGACTGCCCAGTACATTCCACATCGGGATTACTACAGAACCCGTTAAAGTCGACAGGATTACTGAGGACAGCGGCATGCAGAGGATGACGGAGGTCAGGGACGACTACGTCGCGGATGCCCTCACCAACATGCAGCCCCACTACGAAGATCTAGTAAGCCGCCTAACAGACGCCATTCGGAGACTAGCCGTGCCTCGTGCGGAGGAAACCCTTATCTCCTCTTGCGACGGATCCCACACAACAAGCAGCCTTCTTCCATACAGCCATCTCCAGAGATCAACTCCAGCCAGCATCAGCCATTTCAAGGTACTTTAAACTTTGTTTCTGCCATTTTCCCCGTAAATTTTATACTTATATTTTCACTTTAAGCATTTTAAAATCAATTATAACCTTTTTTATATCATTTTTATTCAACTTTTAAAACTTTCACACTCTCATTTATCACTTTATTTTAATCAAATTATAAATGTTAATTCATCATTTTCAAGTTTATTATTAAAAATATTCAATCACGCATTTTTGCGAATTTACTAATCTTACATACCTTTCTTAAATTCACCTAAAATGGCATTATCCAAATATGCAACTTTCAATATTACATAAAAAACCATATTGTATTTTAATTACTCGAATCATATTTTCTAAACTTATTTGTGTATTTTTTTTTAATACCTTATTTATGGCCATAGTATTACGCTCTTTATTTAACTTGACCTATTGATATTCCAATTGATATTTCTCAACATTTTAAAAGTTTTTAAAAACTAGTCCTAGATTTGTATTTTTATAAGTGTCAATTTTAAATTGTCTCATCTCAAAATGTGCCTCCCATTTTTCCCACAATTACAAATACAACCATAAATGTAATATGCGAAAACTAAATAACATACCATAAAATTTCCATATCCCATTGCATTCCATTCCTGCCTGTGTTAACTTGTTAAATACGAAACTCTACCGAATTTTGTACCCATGCCATAACCTTTTCTCAGAAATATTTCGTAAAGTCATTATTTTATAATTTTTCTAAACCTAATCACCGCTAATAATCTCCAATCTAACGTTTGTCTGAACATCTTGACGCAAAACTTACTGAGAAACTAAGATTATTTCATCTAGAGAATCCCAGAACCTCGTGGACGAAGTTAATTAAGATAGTTGACAACCAACTCAAGGACGCACTGAGCTCCCCCCTAGTTTTTTTTTTTCTACTTCTAAAGGGTTGGAATGACCGTTGTACCCACCATTAGCAGCCTGTCAATCATTCAATTATAGGCCCTCCATACTTCTCTCGTCTCTTGATCATTTTCAATTAGCCTTCTATGCCTTCGTTCTAACCACCCCTCGTCCATCGCAGAGTTCCTGTTTGCCGACTTTTTTTTACTTACACCCAGGTCGTCGTCCCAGCATTATATATTTCATTCTTTTTTCCTCAAACTCGGGTTCAATCAATCAATGCCAACAGTCGAGCCCTGTTTTCACAATCTACCTCCATCCTCTAACCTCTTCAACAATTCCTGAGACTCCTGCTCGTCAACCTTTTTTAATTTTTATTTTTTAATGATTCATCGACCTGGTACGCTCTTCCTCTCCATGTTAACTCCACACGGAGAGCTTGGGTAACCAGCGAGATTTTTTTTTTCTCTAATGCTCGACCCAGTCCATCATCAGCACGATGCGCCCACTCATTTTTCGTTTAATTTTATTTTTCATCTGGTCGAGCTCAATCACCGACAGCAGCGCAACTCTTGAGGCACCATCTCTTTTTAACCTCTCTCAGAAAAATTTTCTTTCCCATATTCTCCCATTACCTACCTCTCCTTCGATCTTCACACCTTTTGCCCATCTGATCTAATGCTACTTACAGAACATCTTGAGATTGTTGAACCTTGAAAACAATACTTCGCTCCTAAGCTCGTATTGCAGGGCAGTACTCCTGAGATGTCATTTGCAGAAACCAATTCAGACCTTCTTCCTTTCTTCCTTTAAGCCTCACTGCGTCACTACCTATCGCAAACCTTTTGCTTAAGTCAATTTTCTTTTATATTTTAATTTCACTTTTATTACCTCTACTTCTCCTCCTTCCTGTATTACATCCCTGAAACTATGTTGTAAATATTCAAGGCACTTTAAGTAACAAAAAACTGTAATTAGTATACCAACTTTCCCAAATATTTACTTTCGCTATTGTGTGTGTTTACTTTAAATTTATCCTTCCTATGCACTCCTCTTATATAATTTTTGTAGTTTTATAATTATATCAGTGTGACACCACTACTCCCCTTTATCTTTATTTTTATTCTAATAACTAATTTGTACCCCAAATTGTTTACCATTTAATAGGTTTGCTAGCTTTTCTCCCATTTATTTGTAAATAGACTTAGAATTTATCTAGTTTGTGATGTTGGACTTTGTATTTTAACTTACAGATGTAGATAAAACATTTCACTATTAATCGATAATATCATTTTGTTTATTAACCATCAACATTAATGCCTTCAACTACCAATCAATCCTTTATATATTATTACCTTTAATATTTTTATTTTCTCTTTTTCTCATCATGTTCAGACTTAGCATTTCACAACTTAAACTATCTTAGGCACCATTTAAAAAACCCTACACCTAACAATATTTATAATATTTCTTTAACAGATTTTTATCATTTTATTTTTCATTTACCATTTTATTTTTCTTAATAGATTTTCAATATGTTATTTTTGACGCTTCCCTTACAACCTCTTAACTCTATCCCATGAACCTTTCCTCTCAACCTTTCCCTCCATCAAGAGTTTATTGTTCGTCAGCCATTTTCTTTTTTTTTATTGATTAAACTAACTAGAAGACCCTTCCTCGCTGTACATTTCCCAACAGTGAGCTCAGGAGACCCAGTTAGTTTTTTATTTTTTTTTCTCTCATCGTCCGGCTCATCATTTTTCATTTTTCAACTTTTTATTTTCACCACACAAGCCGGACACAATCAAAATTGACAGCAATAAATCTCTTACAGCCACCTCTCCTTTTCCACATCCTTCAAACCTCCAACCTTCCAAGGGATTCCAGTTCGCCGAACATTTTTTTTTTTTTTTTTCATTGATTAATCCGACTGGAACAATCCTTCCTCGCTATACCATTCCCGATAATGAGTTCAGGATATCCAGTGCGATATATTTTTTTTTTTCTCATCGCCCGACGCATCATATCAATTCATCATTTTTTTCAACTTTTCACTTTTTTTCACAATTCAATCGGGCACAATCATTATGGACAACAGGGATCCCTCTTACCTCTACCTCTCCCTTTTACCTCCATCAATCTTCCCACCTCTTCTCACTGTCTAAGCTAATGATGCAGACGGATTGTCTTAGGCCTTCTGTTAATGAAAACAATGCCTCACTTAAACAAGTTCGCATTGCATTGCAGGATGCTTGGGATACTACTTTTGCAGAAACATGCTCAGTTACCCCCTTTCCCTTTTTCAACCTTAGCGTCACATTATACGTTCAGTTAATAAACTAACTTAATTTTTTTTTCCTCTCATCTTTTATGCAATAAGATATCATTTTCCTTGTACGATTCATTTTAACATATTTAACATTTTGTATTATATACCTTCTCTTAATCTTTTATCATTCATTTTGTATGTTTTTATTGATACACCACCCTTACAACATCTTTCTCTTTTTAACTTGTAACGTCATAATAATTTTAACTAATTTGTATACAAATTATTTCTTTTATTTTTTATAATAGGTTTGTTAGGTTATCATTCATTACATGTCATTCCCCCAACCAAACCTTCATCACCGGGGACACATTCTGTAGTATATTTTGAGTAATATAGTTCACAGCCTTATTCTAATATTTATTATAACCCCATATCTGTATATAAAAATATGTATCGAACAATAGAAGTGACAATAAAACAAAAGGAGTAGAGGTAGTCCAGACGACAAAGGCCAGACGTGATAAACAACCCAGAATAACAGGTGTTTATGCTAATGAGTTCATTCCCCCGTCAGCAGGTGGCCGAACAGGTGGCCAGACATAATTAATAACCCAGCGCTTGACAGGTGGCGTGATTACGGGAACCAATCAGAACTCGCCGCCATCTGCGAGCGTCTCATATATAAGCTCCCCAAAATTGGGACAAGGAGAGTTGTGTTTTAGTTGTTTCAGAGCGACGCTGTCATACGGTCGGTCAGATCTCTCACCCCCCCTTCTACCCGCGTAGGCTAGGGCATCCGTGACGTCCATGGTCCGACTACCTTCGTCCGTGGTCTACCTCTACTTCTTGGAGTTTACCATCTAGACCTGCCTCTGTCTCTTGCTGTCCCAGTGCGGGAATCCCATCACTCACCCACTACCACGACTGCCCAGTACATTCCACATCGGGATTACTACATACACACGGGTCAATCCCGGGGTGAAGCCCGGGTCACCCGTCTAGTAAATTTATAATAATTCCTATATCAATATTTCATATGCAATTAACTTTATTTGAAAAAAAAATAAATGGACAAAAGAGTCAATCTGACAAACTACCAAAACTAAATATCTTTAAAAAGGTAATCATTATAATTATTGAATGTGTATAAGACAAAATTTTCATCAAATAGAGATTATCAACCAAACAAATCTATCTTAACCTGATGGAGAGTGGTGGTGTTTATCTCCATGGTTAAACCAATTCCTGAAGTCCACTCCTCTCCAATTTTGCAATGGTAGTTATAGGCCTGGAAAATAGGTCCTCTATTGTCAGTTCTGAGCATGACAAGATATGCTCCAGAGAAGCTTCTGCACTATTGCACTTCAAGTATTACTATATGGTCCTGGCTTATCAGTGGTGGTGCTTATCTCCATGGTTAAACCAATTCCTGAAGTCCACTTCTCTCCAATTTTGCCATGGTAGTTATAGGCCTGGAAAATAGGTCCTCTATTGTCAGTTCTGAGCATGACAAGATATGCTCCAGAGAAGCTTCTGCACTATTGCATTTCAAGTATTACCATATAGTCCAGGCTCATCAGTGGTGGGGGTGCTTATCTTCATGGTTAAACCAATTCCTGAAGTCCACTCCTCTCCAATTTTGCAATGGTAGTTATAGGCCTGGAAAATAGATTCTCTATTGTCAGTTCTGAGCATGACAAGATAATGATGGAGAATTCTGGGTAAATGACAATTCATGTAGGGTTAGAGATTTAAGTTTTTTTTTTTTGCTTATCCCTAGTACACGTGGTACAGGCCATGATAATCATGGTGGGTAGTTAGCGACTGCTTTTTACTGTAAGCGCACCACATGTCTACACATGTGTAAAGCAGTTCGACTTTGCACTTACAAATATGCCAGAGCCCCGTTTGGTTACTTGCACTCGTTGGTGGGGTTGGACTTTTGCAAGAATCGGGGGCCATTGGAGCATTTTTTTTTTTTTTTAAAACAGAAAAAAGTGTCCAATGCGGGAATCGAACCCGGGTCATAGTGGTCGAAAACCAAAAGGTTTACCAGCCTTCCACCGACCCCCAACAAGAGAGAAGGATTTGATGGATATTTTGCTTTAAGAAGTGTGCAAATCTTGCAAAAGAATGCACATCTATTAAAATGAATTACAACAATAATGCTGCCTAATAACATCATTGCACAAGGAAATTTGGTCCCATGGCAGTTATCATTATGAAAATGTGAAATTATAATTTGTTATACTTGATAAAGCTCAATTTGGATTATAGATATGAGAAAATAAGACCTAATCCAAATAAATCGTGTTAGTTTGTTATACTATTATTACTATATGCCAACTTTAGAACATTATATAGGAATGACAATACATCCAGATGACACAAGAACCTACAGGACATGCAACAATTGTCCTGGTGTGGAACTAACACCTATTCAAATATTCTCATTTCTAGCAATGGCCGCAGCCTTGAAGAAAATTGACATGGACCCAGAACAGCAGCTTTATATACCCAAGATAGAGAACATTGATTGCTTTGATAGAGATGCACAGAGACATCTGAGGCATTGGACATAACAACAATAACTTGGATAAATAGGGAGAACCAATTTTCATATGGGCTTTGGCATTTTTCAATCCAAGGGGTTTATATTTCTTCATGAAATAAAGCAGCCAACTTAGAAGCTAAACTTCATATAAAAGGTTTTAGTGTTATATATTGTTTGGAAATTTTGAGGAAGTAATCCAAATTTACCCCCTTAAAAGAAAAAAATGATCTGTGGTGCCTTGGTGAGAAAGTATTTTTCCATCTTCAGACACCCAGATTCTGTGTGTTGTGTAAATAACAATGTTATTAATGGAAAAAAAAAAAGAAGATCAATTTGGATCTGTTTCACATATTTTATATTCCACCTATAATCCCCTTTAATAGAAAAGGTGCTTCTTTAATTTTTGAAATTTAAGAAAACATGGTATGATGTTGGCATAACTTGAAACCAAGGTATTCATAGGTTAGATTTTTGAATTCATATAATAAAATTTAATCTTCATTTTATTGCAAAGGTGTTTCTTTAGATGATTGGTTATTTAAATTTATATTGAAAAGGAAAAAAGTCCTTTTCCGCAAATATGGATGTATTAATTTGAATTTTAACAAATATATTTACTCTACTTATAGAAGACAAAAGCCTATTGATTTTGTGACAACGAAAATACTCCCATCAGGATAAAATCATTTCCCCTTCTCTCCTTAAATAATATGCAAATCAATCATTTTAACAAATCAAACCCACAAGACCTATTTGCGATACCGAAGGCAATCCCATGAGGAAAGATCAAACAATTTCTAGATGTAGTATAGATTCTTAATATTAACTACAAAACTCTATAAACAGGAAAATGATGAAAATTATATAAATATAAAAGAAAAAATATAGATTAAACCTTTTTATTTATTTTTTATCTTGCGCTTTTCTAAATTAAAAAAAATTCTGTTCGAAAAAAATAAATAAAATAATAATGATAATAAAACATAAAGAAATAAATAAAAAAAGTATAGTCAAAATCAATTAATTTATCGCAAGCGCCATCTACCGACCAAAAATATTACGTTTGGCTAAACACTTTTCCTTGTTTATGTTTCGAAAGCATGTCTATAGTTTTCAAAAGAAATTACTAAAGGTAAATTACCTTTAGATAGTTATAAAACGATTTTTTATATGAAAAATAATCAGAATGGAACATTATAGGTAGGTTTTACCTTTATTTTCTTCCCATTTATATAAAATTAAAAAAATAATATATATTTAACATTTAAATCATAACATATTTTCTCGTATTTTGTAATTTAACGTAATTAGTACAACTTCTCTACAAAGAGAGAGATGCCTATTTGATTAAAATTAAAAAATACTTAGTTATATAGATCGATAAAAATATTGATGCTTTTTTTAATTTCAAAATTATGCAAAAAAAATGTGTTCAAAAATAATAATAAGTTAATGAAACAAATCATTTCGTAATTGACGCGGAAAAAAATGATCGCCCCTGGTGGGACTTGAACCCACAGTCTTTGGCTCCGGAGGCCAACGCCTTATCCATTAGGCCACAGGAGCATCCCAGTTTCACCCTTAAGATGGTATATTTTAACAATGGTTACGTAACTAGAATGTTGATTTGCCGTTAACTAACTGGATTTTTTTTCCTCAGCAAAATTAATAAACTTAAGAAATTAAGCATCAAATATGCGTTTTTCGCTAATTATTATTATTATTTTTTTATAAATAAAATTTATAGTAGGCAAAAATAATTTTTTTATATGTAGTTTTTTTTTTTTCCAATTCTTATTTTTTTTTTCCTATTTATCGAAGATCGATAAATGTTAGAAGAAGAAGAAAAAAAAAAAAAACTCCCCGGCGGGGAATCGAACCCCGGTCGCCCGCGTGACAGGCGGGAATACTGACCACTATACTACCGAGGAACGGTAGCACTTTCTCTTTTATTGTTTATATATAGACTTGATATTTATCAATTTACATTTTGAAAATTAAAAAATTTAATTAAAATATACTTTGTTAAATAATTAAGTTTACGATATACAAACAGAACAACAGACGATTAAGTTTGTGATAAATATTATTTTCACACTAACTTTTTACACAAGTGATGCTTCGTAAAAAAAAAAATAATAATAAACAATATATTACTATAACAACATATTATATATATTTAAAACTTTATTTACCTATTTTTAAAAAAGGGGAAAAATATTTTTTGTTGTGTTTTAGTTTATATTTAATCTTCAAATTTTAAATATAAAATGGAAGAAATCGGTACGATATTTGTCGAGAGATGCATTCAGCAATATGAAAAGCTTTCAAAGAAATTATGTATCCGGCCAAACGAGTGGACAACATTGGCAGCTATTGGTTATATGAAAGAATCCAATAATGAGCTACAATTAGTATCAATGGCAACAGGAACCAAGTGTTTAGGACTTTCTGAAGTCAATCCATCAGCCCTTAGTGATTGCCATGCAGAAGTACTGGCTAGAAGAGGATTCTTACGTTACCTTTATTATCAAGTAAGTATATTCAACTGACAGTTTGTGCTTTTTATACAGGCTTCTCATTGTTAATTAAATTAGTATCAATAATTCAGACTTTTAATAACACACTATCCATGATCCATTTATATATAAAACTGTAGATGCCTGATAATTATGTATAATACATTGTTGTATATTCCTTTTTCACTTGTACTAATGATAAAGCATAATTTGGATTATAGATTATAATACAAGAAAATAAGACCTAATCCAAATAATTTAATAGTATGTGACGTTTCAGTAACAGCATTGTCACCATCATCAGACAAAAGAATAAATCATAGATCATAGATTTATTCTTTTGTCTGATGTTGACAATGCTGTTGCTGAAACGTCACATACTATAAAATTATTTGGATTAGGTCTTATTTTCTTGCACTTGTACTAATAAAAATTTCTGTCAATACTACTAATTGTTTTTTTTTTTCTTTTAATAAAAGAACTGCTTGTTCTCGATTGCTTTTCATATAAGTTTATGCCAAGCCCTTTCTTTCTTCTTCCCTTATCAGTGTGTGTGTGATACATTGAAAATAACATTACTGTTATTTAATATACTATTTATTTGGATTTGGTCTTATTACCTTGTGTTTATAAATCTATAATCCAAATTGTGCCTTATCGTCACTGTAATATCTTTCAAAGTTATTGTCTGAATCTCGCTATACATGAAAAAAAAAAAAAAATTCCTTAAGTTTTGTCTATGAGTGCAGTTTCCTTTACTAAGGGCTTCAAGTAGCTTCTTGCTGAAAGTAGCTTCCATGCGCTGTGAAGATGAGAGAAAATTGACTTGCTTCTATCTCTGCGTTTCTCTTTCCATATCACCACCGCATTGTAAGGTTGCACTAATCAGGACCTTTAGGAGAGGCCACTGCTTATCATAAAACAGCTCGAGGAGCATGGACTCACGGAATTCATGTAATCTTTGCACAAGGGGATAAGAAACAACAACATTTTAAGGAATCCTCTCTTGGAACATTCACTGATTGTTTTTCAATATTTTCATCTTTCAAGCTTCTCATCCAACACTTTAAAACCAGCCAGTTTGTCTAACAATGGGTGTGTGTGTATTCAGCTGCTCAACCTCTATGAAGGAAGGCAATCTGAAGTTCTGGTCCTCGAGGAAGATGGGAGAAGATGCTATGTCAAGCCTGGCATCAGATGGTGTATGTATGTCAGCCATACTCCCTGTGGAGACTGTTCCATCATTCCCAAGGAGGAGGTTGGAGCTGAAGACTTCAGGCTGGTTGGCAAGCGGAAACTTGGAACTTGTGACATAGGAGATAAGCGGCAGCGTATAGAGGGCAATGATGTTCATAGGACAGGTGCCAAAAATCCTTTGGATCCTATGGAGCCTGGAGAAAGCTATCACCTAGTGGGAGTCACCCGTACTAAACCTGGTCGAGGGGCTCCCACTTCGTGTATGTCTTGCAGCGACAAGATTGCAAAGTGGAATGTTTGCGGCCTCCAGGGAGCTCTGCTTTCTCACATTATCTCACAACCCATCTACCTGGATTACATTGTAGTTGGGCCATGTCCATTCCAGCTGGAGATCGCTACCAGAGCATTGGTATCTCGTATCCCAAACTTACCAGAGCTACCATCAGGATATACCCAGAGTTCTCCAACCATCCAGCAAACCAAGATGGAGTTTCCTCACACCAGATCTATGATTCGTTGCCGACCCGCAGCACAATCTGCCATATGGAGCAATATTCCCGACCCAACAAGCTTACAGATAGCTGTAGAGGGCTATGCACAAGGCCTTACTAAAAAGGCTCGAAGCAATCCCAAAAGCTGTCTAGCAACAACAAGAAGAGCTCTATTCAAGAATTTCAAACATCTCAACATTCTAAAACCTCCTACGGAACCTCTCCCAGATACCTATGGGGAATGTAAAAGAGCAGCACACAACTACACCAAAGCATGGTCCATTTTAAAACCAAGGTTGGGATTCTGGGCAGAGAAACCAGAGTCTCTACAGAACTTTACTGTATGAACATGTTGGAATGACAAATCTACAGGAATGATCAAAACTGCTCTTTGGTCATGACCATATATTGAAATATTATTTTATTTAAAAAAAATTATATTTCATAGATACAAATACTCTGTTAAATCGACCGCCAGAGGTCATGCTTCCCCTATAAAAACTCAATGTTGTTGTTTCCAGATGGCCGGCTCATTTGTACATTATGTAAATAAGTTTTTTTTTTTTTTTTTTTTATTCTTAAGCCAGGCAGTACTTTTATCAAATTATGTTTTTTTTATATATATTATTTTAGTTCAATTAAAGCTGTTTCTAATCTTTACTATTTTTATTATACTTTCAAGATTTTAACCACGACTGCATTACCATAGCATAATCCTCAAGATAATCAAAAATCAAACAGAAATCTTTTTAAATAAATTAAAATCCTCTGGAGTAACTTGATAAAGAGAGAAAAATCAAAGATGAGGAGGATAAGTTTCTTTTATGAACAAACAATCAAGCTTTCGGGCACAAAGTCGCCCTTCTACAGGGATAAAAATATACAAAATCAAGATCCGTCTATATATATACAAATAATTAGCATAAGTAATAAATAAATATTAGAAATTAGAGAGATAACATTTAAGTTTTATGTCTGATGTACGAATCAGGTAAATCAAGTGAGACTCTCGTGTCTCGAGTGTAAGGCCTTAACAAATTATTTTATCTCTTAAAAATAATTTGTTAAGGCCTTACACTCGAGACACGAGAGTCTCACTTGATTTACCTGATTCGTACATCAGACATAAAACTTAAATGTTATCTCTCTAATTTCTAATATTTATTTATTACTTATGCTAATTATTTGTATATATATAGACGGATCTTGATTTTGTATATTTTTATCCCTGTAGAAGGGCGACTTTGTGCCCGAAAGCTTGATTGTTTGTTCATAAAAGAAACTTATCCTCCTCATCTTTGATTTTTCTCTCTTTATCAAGAAATATTTTTATTAATATAACAAATATATTTTTATATATATGAAGATATACAGAGGGTGTTCCATTTTTTTGTTGCTTTTTTGTTTTTTTAGTTGCTTTATCAAAAATAATTTATTAATGTTTTTAAAACTTATTGTCTTAAATGTGTATGCCACTTGATGTTTGGCAACAGCCCTGCATCGATGTTTCCAGGAAATAAGACTTTGTCTTAGAATATTTTGATCAAGACCATCCCAACAGTCTTTAACAACTTTCCAGAGACCATCTAGCTTCTTCGTTTTTCTATATCTAAAAGCAGTTTTCAGTAAGCTAAAGACACAAAAATCCATAGGGGCTAAGTCAGGGGATTTTTCAGGAATGTGCTTAAAAGGGATGTATGAAATTCCGGTTTCCTCCATCTTTTCGTCCAGGTATTGATGTGTTGAACGTGATGTATGACTCGTGGCTTTATCCTGGTGCAGCCACATGGATCTTGAGTCAATTGGATACAAAAACGGGACCTCGTTGTCGAATAATGGGTCTAAGACAAGTCTTTGGTAGATTTGCAAATTTATATTGACATTTGGGTCCACCTTCTTCATAGGAAGCTTCACATTGTAGCAGAAACTTGCAACGATCATGAAGCCCTTTGAGAAACTTTCCTTGAATTGCTTGACTCAGTTCTGAAAGATGTTTATTTGAGAGTTAGCAGAGTAAATGGCACAGGGTTGGTTGCTATCATTGAGGTAAACCCATGTCCAGTGTAACAACATTCTTCCATTTTTCACCTGCCAGGTATTTTCATAAAGGGCCCTGCTGCAGGTCTTTCGTTCCTCAATATAGTGCAGCTTGAGGACATGAACTTTCGCCTTTTTACAAATTTTTAAGCCAATTTTTTTCCCCTAATAATACAGTTAACGGTAGAAAGTGGTATACGTTGGTTATTGTGGAAATGTTCCTTTGAGAAGGTGGATTCTCTCTGACAACCATTTCCTTTCTTTCAGTTGGAGTTAAAGTTTCTCCAGGCACCTTTTTTTCAGAGGAATTTTTTCACTTAATTCCATAGATATTAAAATTATCTTTGTTTTCCTTTATTACGGGACTGATTGTGAACTTAGTAATATCAATATTCTTTCATAATTTTAATAATTTGAATATAAGAGTATTTCTCTTCAGAAAGTCTGAAAATGTAACCTTTTACAAAATCACTCTGGGGGTCGGTGGAAGGCTGGTTAAACCGTTTGGTTTTCGACCACTACGACCTGGGTTCGATTCCCGCATTGGACACTTTTTTTCTGTTTAAAAAAAAAATGCTCCAATGGCCCCCCAATTCTTGCAAAAGTCCAACCCCCACCAGCGAGTGCAAGTAACCAAATGGGGCTCTGGCACATTTGTAAGTGCAAAGTCGAACTGCTTTCACATGTGTAGACATGTGGTGCGCTTACAGTAAAAAGCAGTCGCTAACTACCCACCATGATTATCATGGCCTGTACCACGTGTGTTGATGTTGATGTTTCTTATCCCCTTGTGTAAAGATTACACGAATTCCATGATCTCATGGAATGGGGTATAGGGGTGCAGCTTTCGTTGATCATGGCACCATGATCCAGGCACACTTTGGTGAAAGTCTGACTTTGCCTGTGATTTGAGGCCATTCCAAATATGGAAGCCTTTGATTCTGACTCTAACATGAGCACAGACGCAGCTCCTCCGTATCCCTGGAGTGGAACCATTGCTGAGGTCCATCAACTGGGTCAGTTGAACTCAGGATTTTTAAAGAGGGAGTGTCCCTCCTGGTTACAGCATCAAGTCTACCAGAACAAGACTTGATACAATCGTGTAGAGAGTTTACTGTACCTCCCAACAATGTC
Organism: Cordylochernes scorpioides; assembly: GCA_030710605.1. Lineage (NCBI taxonomy): Eukaryota > Metazoa > Arthropoda > Arachnida > Pseudoscorpiones > Chernetidae > Cordylochernes > Cordylochernes scorpioides. The sequence continues at coordinate 76,952,608 of CP092863.1, read as the reverse complement.
CACTGCACCACAGGCCAGTTACAGAGGGGTAAGCATGGGAGGTGGTACCACGTGTACTAGGGATAAGCAAAAAAAAAAAACTTATAATATCAGGTATTTCGAATATTTAAAAATAGTTTTTTTTTGAGGAAATATAAATCAATGCTTGTTCTTTTGAATAAATATAACAACATGCGAATCCCGCACTTCTTTTATGAGCTGCAGGATTGCAAAAATCGTTATTTTAAAAATGGAACACCCTCTGTTGATATACGTAAAATGCTATCACATTTTGGTGTTACCATACAATCACTTCATTAATAATCACAAGGTAATAAGACCAAATATAAATAAATAAATAGTGTGTGACGTTTCGGTAACAGCGTTGTTACCATCTTCTGACAAAAGTACTGAATCACAAGGTAATAAGACCAAATAAATAGTGTGTGACCTTTCAGTAACAGCGTTGTTACCATCTTCAGACAAAAGTACTGAATCACAAGGTAATAAGACCAAATCCAAATAAATAAATAGTGTGTGACATTTCGGTAACAGTGTTGTTACCATCTTCAGACAAAAGTACTGAATCACAAGGTAATAAGACCAAATCCAAATAAATAAATAGTGTGTGACGTTTCGGTAACAGTGTTGTTACCATCTTCAGACAAAAGTACTGAATCACAAGGTAATAAGACCAAATCCAAATAAATATATAGTGTGTGACGTTTCGGTAACAGTGTTGTTACCATCTTCAGACAAAAGTACTGAATCACAAGGTAATAAGACCAAATACAAATAAATAGTGTGTGATGTTTCGGTAACAGCGTTGTTACCACTTCAGTACTTTTGTCTGAAGATGGTAATAACACTGTTACCGAAATGTCACACACTATTTATTTATTTGGATTTGGTCTTATTACCTTGTGTTTATAATCTATAATCCAAATTGTGCCTTATCAATTTCATTAATAATGTTTTTTTATTAAAAAAAAAAGAGAAAGTAGTGTTTTAATAGTTGGTGGACGAGTAGGTAACACCCTCGATTCCCAACAGTCATGAACCGGGGATTGAATCCCACGTTAACATTTTGTTTTAATATGTGAATAACCTTCATATATTATTCATTGTTGTAAATATCATAAACTAGGTTGTTCTAGGTACCTAATAGAGTGGTTTTGGAACAAGAAGTGTGTTTTATGCTCAGATTTATGATAACAAATGTAGATTTACATATTAACCATATCATTGAACATATATACACCCATACCTCGCTTTGCGTCGGGGTTACTTTCCAAAAAAACATGACGCAAAGTGAAAATATGTGAAGGTGCAATCAAAAATAAAGGTGTTGCCATATTTTAGGGAAAAAAAAAAATAAAATAAATAAAGACTCGAATCCAAAACAACGCAACTTCGAAAATCTAACGACTCACAGTGAAAATCAGTAAAAATTAAGCAGTGACGCAACTTCGAAAAAAAAACGCAAAATGAAACGACGCAAAGCGAGGTATTGGTGTATATACAGTTAAACCTGTCTATAGCGCCTTCCTCTCTAAAGTGCCCGATTTTAAACATTAAAAGTGACCTCTCTATAGCACCCTATTTTGGTGAGTCCCAAGAGGGGGCGCTATAGACAGGTTTAACTGTATATATATATATGTGTTAGATAATAAAAAGGCATATATTGGATTTAATAAAATATTTATTTTGCCAATATTATTATTAATATATATATATTTTAAGATATTTAACTTATTCTGATTAAAATTTTTGAATATTTTTTCATGCACAAATTTCCCCCACCTACTTTGTATTTTAAATGACTTCAACTGCTGAGTTTGTGTATACAAAGATGTAATGCCTTGATAAAGGTTGGCGTTCAGCCAGCCGAAATATTGGCAAAATAAATCTTTTATTAAATCCAATATACAGTAAAACCCCGCTAATACGAACCCTGGATATAACGAACCTTCCCTTATAACGAACCCACGCCGATTCCCAATTCCATTCCATTGAAAATACCATCGTTATAACGAACTTTGCGATTTTTAGAATAACGAACTACCCCTATAACGAACCTATTTTCGGTCCCAAAATGATAAAATCTATTTAAAATACTATGCTTATAACGAACTTAGAATTGTAATTTAAAAAAAAAAATTAAAACAACCAAATTTTGAGCATATTTTAGCTCGTGGATCGCGATTTCAAAACAATAAATTTAGCGGCATTGTTTGTTTTGAGAATTTTGCACTTTATTTTTGCTGTATGTTGTATAAATTTTAACACATTATACTTTTTATTAAATAGAATATATTTTCATCCATTAAATTTGAAATATAAAAATACAAATGGCTTCCAAAATGAAGAAAACAAAGGCATTTTAAAAATAAAAGCGTTATTTCTTAAAAAAAAAAAAAAAAGGCCATTTTCAGAACTTTTCAAAGTGAAACAACACAGACAAAATGTTAAGAACATATTAAAATAAGAGAATATAACTTTTCTATTATAAAAGATAAAATATAAAGCTATTAAAAATTGTTACAAAGAGGAATCAACCTCAACTTTTGCCGCGATCGCGATCGTACGTTTTAGGGCTAAAAAAAAATCCAAATAAATGGTCCCGTGATCAAACAAAAACTATTTTTATGCCATTAACTATGGTGATTTTAAAGTCAGCAATGTTTTGCATGACAGGTTTAAAAAAAAAAAACAAAATCTAGACCTAGAAGAATATGTGGGGAAATGGAAGAAAAACACCAACTTTATTTGAATGGTGCAATGCTTGAAGAATGCTTTGAAGCAACAAGGTGTTAGAGCCATTTTCCCAAGTAAACAATGTATTATATAATGGGATAATGATGTTTTAAAATCATTTTTATATCTTTGAATATATATTTAATAAAACTTTGCCTAGGATTTGTCATGATTTTTAAATTAGACATAGAGGTACATGTATGTTAATGATAAGAAGAACCTATCATCTAATGATTTCTATTATTATTCAGTATTAATGTAAGGAAATTGGTCAATTAAGAGAATTAAAACAAAGTGACCACTATTAGGAGGAAGCCTCTTCCAGTGTGTATGGCTGTCCTTCAATTATACGGTCTAAAAATTTTGAAAAGTAAAAAAAAATGGCCTAACCGTGGCTATAGTGAACCGTGGCTATAGTGAACCAAAAGCTCTGTCCCATTGGGGTTCACTATAGAGGGGTTTTACTGTATGTCTTTTTATTATCTAATGAATTAAATATGGATTGCTCTATTTTCAAAACGATATATATGTGTGTGAAAAAACAATAGAAAAAGATAAGTGGGTCGGGTGTTGATATTAAAAATAAAAAAGGCATCTCCTGACCACGAGCACATGTGCCTTTTAGATGGTAGCGCCATCTAGTGGAGCAAAAATAAACTAAACGTTTATTTAGCTTGCTCCGTGATATTTGGCCAACCCAATTTCTTGATTTATCAAGAAAAGCCATCCACGAACGCGTTTCGCGCTGTTGGCGCTCGTCAGCGTGGAGAAGGCTGTAACCACTGCGACCAAAAATGGGTTGGCCAAATATCACGGAGCAAGCTAAATGAACGTTTAGTTTATTTTTGCTCCACTAGATGGCGCTCTGCCATCTAAAAAGCACATGTGCTCGTGGTCAGGAGATGCCTTCTTTATTTTTAATATATATGTGTGTAATCACAGTACACTCATGGACAAAACTTGGATGATGGTAACAACATTGATACAGAAACGTCACATACTACTTATTTATTTATAGTTGGTCTTATTACCTCTGTTTCTTGGTTCTATTATATATACACACACACACAAAAGCCTTTATTAAGACACACTGGTCTTATAGAGTATTCTCTCAGAGATTACAAGAGAGATAGGCCTGTGAAAGTGGGGAATATACAGAAGAAGAAAAAGAAAGATTATGTAAGTATGATATATACATACATATATACAACATAACAACAAAAGCCCCCATTAAGACCCAAAGTCTTGCAAAAGACTCGACTGCAGGATCCAAGAAGCAAAGAGATATAGAAGTGAACAAAAAAAGGTTCTATTATATATATTACAATGAGAGAATGTAGGCAGACAGGGACGCACCAGTCATGATATCATGGAATCAGGTGTAAGGATGCAGCTTTCATTGATCATGGCACCATGATCTAGGCACACTTTGGTGAAACTTTGCCTGTAATTTGAGGCCGTTCCTAACATGGAAGCATTTGCTGCTGACTCTAGCATGAGTAGAGTAACACAGCTCCTCTGTATCCCTGGAGAAAAGTTGAACTAAAAAATTTTAAAGAGGTCTTTTTTCTCTTTTTAACAATGCTGATGTTGCGTGGTAAGGACAAAATACTCAGGAGATAAGTTTCTGAGTTTATCTCCTGAGTATTTTGTCCTTACCACGCATGTAATTGGGAAGATTTTACCTCGTTTAGAATGCTGATGTTGGTTTCTGACTGCATATTTCTCAAAGTTATTCTGCTTGTTTCATAGCTGGCCTTCATATCTGAAGGTTGTTCCTCTATCCACCACCTGGGGATGCACCCTGTAGCAGTCAGCTATGCTGAGGGATTTGAGCCTCCTACCTAAGTAATAAGTGCAAAACTCAATTTTCACATGTGTAAACATGTGGTGCACTTATTGTATAAGAGAGGTACTACTGCATAGATTTGTACTTGCATTTTAATTCTTTATGGATACAGTTTTTTTTTTTCATTATCCCTAGTATACATGGTACAGGCCATGATAATCATGGTGGGTAGAAGTTGGCAACTGCTTTTACTGTATGTGTACCACATGTCTACATATGTAAAAAGCAGTTTGACTTTTGCACTTACAAATGTGCCAGAACCCTGTGTGACTACTTGCACTCACTGGTGGGGTTGGACATTAGAGCATATTTTTTATATTTTTAATTATAAAAAAGTGCCCAATGTGGGATTCAATCGCGGGTCGTAGCTATTGTAAACCAATGATTCAGACCACCCTTCCACCGATCCCCTTTGATACAATAGTAGGGGGGGTACCTCCCATGGTCAACAATATTGATAATGCTCTCAGTCTCTATCCTGAGGTTGGGATAGTTAAGTTTATTTATACAATGTTCACAAGGTAATAAGACCAAATCTAAATAAATAAATAGTGTGTGATGTTTCGGTAACAACACTGTTACTGAAACATCACACACTATTTATTTATTTAGATTTGGTCTTATTACCTTGTGTTTATAATCTATAATCCAAATTGTGCCTTAACATTTATACAATGTTGTATGTTACAGTCAGTAGATGATTGGTCAACTTTATTCTTTCAACAAGACTTTGTTTAACAATAGAAAAATAGCTCAGTATAAAAAAAAAAAGGTTAAAAAACATGGTGGCTCCAATAAATGGTCTGTATGGAAGACTGGATGTCAAGGCAAATAGATGTCCTCCAGTGTGCTGGTATCCTCACTGGGCACACAGCATCACACATTGTCCAGTAGCTGTCACACAGTAATTGTCAATACTACCACCAGCTGTCACAGCAATGGTCAATACCACCACCAGCTGTCACACAGCAATGGTCAATACCACCACCAGCTGTCACAGCAATGGTCAATACCACCACCAGCTGTCACACAGCAATGGTCAATACCACCACCAGCTGTCACACAGCAATGGTCAATACACCACCAGCTGTCACACAGCAATGGTCAATACCACCACCAGCTGTCACACAGCAATGGTCAATACCACCACCAGCTGTCACACAGCAATGGTCAATACCACCACCAGCTGTCACACAGCAATGGTCAATACCACCACCAGCTGTCACACAGCAATGGTCAATACCACCACCAGCTGTCACACAGCAATGGTCAATACCACCACCAGCTGTCACACAGCAATGGTCAATACCACCACCAGCTGTCACACAGCAATGGTCAATACCACCACCAGCTGTCACACAGCAATGGTCAATACCACCACCAGCTGTCACACAGCAATGGTCAATACACCACCAGCTGTCACACAGCAATGGTCAATACCACCACCAGCTGTCACACAGCAATGGTCAATACCACCACCAGCTGTCACACAGCAATGGTCAATACCACCACCAGCTGTCACACAGCAATGGTCAATACCACCACCAGCTGTCACACAGCAATGGTCAATACCACCACCAGCTGTCACACAGCAATGGTCAATACCACCACCAGCTGTCACACAGCAATGGTCAATACCACCACCAGCTGTCACACAGCAATGGTCAATACCACCACCAGCTGTCACACAGCAATGGTCAATACCACCACCAGCTGTCACACAGCAATGGTCAATACCACCACCAGCTGTCACACAGCAATGGTCAATACCACCACCAGCTGTCACACAGCAATGGTCAATACCACCACCAGCTGTCACACAGCAATGGTCAATACCACCACCAGCTGTCACACAGCAATGGTCAATACCACCACCAGCTGTCACACAGCAATGGTCAATACCACCACCAGCTGTCACACAGCAATGGTCAATACCACCACCAGCTGTCACAGCAATGGTCAATACCACCACCAGCTGTCACACAGCAATGGTCAATACCACCACCAGCTGTCACACAGCAATGGTCAATACCACCACCAGCTGTCACAGCAATGGTCAATACCACCACCAGCTGTCACACAGCAATGGTCAATACCACCACCAGCTGTCACACAGCAATGGTCAATACCACCACCAGCTGTCACACAGCAATGGTCAATACCACCACCAGCTGTCACAGCAATGGTCAATACCACCACCAGCTGTCACAGCAATGGTCAATACCACCACCAGCTGTCACACAGCAATGGTCAATACCACCACCAGCTGTCACACAGCAATGGTCAATACCACCACCAGCTGTCACACAGCAATGGTCAATACCACCACCAGCTGTCACACAGCAATGGTCAATACCACCACCAGCTGTCACACAGCAATGGTCAATACCACCACCAGCTGTCACACAGCAATGGTCAATACCACCACCAGCTGTCACACAGCAATGGTCAATACCACCACCAGCTGTCACACAGCAATGGTCAATACCACCACCAGCTGTCACACAGCAATGGTCAATACCACCACCAGCTGTCACACAGCAATGGTCAATACCACCACCAGCTGTCACACAGCAATGGTCAATACCACCACCAGCTGTCATACAGCTCCAATGGTCCCTGATTC
>CP092863.1:76868682-76945023 GCA_030710605.1 Cordylochernes scorpioides | reverse complement strand
CAGTCCTGGATCTTCGCTGTGCGTCTCAAGAACCACACCATCACCTATGATCAATGAAAGCTGCACCCCTACACCCCATTCCATGAGACCAGATGTTGATTTGCATGCTGCATTGCCTGCAGGAAGTTGTAATGGATGATACCAGTCTTACACCACCAAACTGTCACAATTAACATCTTCTGGTGCATTTTTGACTTCAAAGAAGTATTGTGGAATATATCATTTATTACCCCAAACTTTACCAGATATCATTGTAAATCCATTTATTGTCCCAAGGTACAATTTTTTGGAGAGACCTTATTAAAGCAAACTATTTATTACTTATTTTATTGTTACAAGAAACACAAGGTAATAAGACCAAATCCAAATTTAAAAAAATAGTGTGTGATGTTTCAGGTAACAGTGTTGTTGTTGTTGTTTCTTATCCCCTTGTGTAAAGATTACACGAATTCCATGAGTTCATGCTCCTCGAGCTGTTTTATGATGAGCAGCGGCCTCTCCCAAAGGTCCTGTTTAGTGCATCTAATGCAAGCCAAAATGTGTTCTGGAGCTGCAGGTACCAAACTACATTTTGGGCAAGTGGGATAAATTTTGTTATTATTTTCTATCTTCAATGGCTTGAGATGGCCTGTTCTAAATCTTGTTAGTGTTGTTTGATGCTGTCTATTTCTGATCTTCAGAGCTTCTCCTGGGTTCACTCCACTGTACCAACTGTGCTTAGGTGGGATCCTCCAGTTCTTGTTTATTTTTGTTTTGGCTATTGTTTCTATTTCTTTAAAAGTAAGTTTATTTTTCTGTGGCAAGGGTTCTTTTGTGCCTTTTTTCGCTAGCACATCAGCAGCTTCATTGCCTTCAATGCCAACGTGTGAGGGTATCCATTGAAGGTGAATTTTTGAGGTTTTTGAGAGTTTTTGGAGATAACCAATTATGTTCCTGCTTACTTTGTCTCTGAGTTCCCCTGTGTGACTCAAGTGTTGTATGGCACTTCTACTATCAGTAAGAATCCAGATATTTTGATAATTAGTATTTCTGATGGATTTTAAGGCTTCATAGATGGCTATAAGTTCTGATCTGAAGACTGAGCAAAAATCTGTGTTTCTTCTGTTCATTTTTTCAATGCCATTTGTGGTTTTGATGAGACAGCCACTGCCAGTGTGTCCTAGCTCGTCTCTGCTACCATCGGTATAGATAGTTATTGCATTTTTAGGAATGTTATTAATTATTTCTAATGATAATTGTTTTAAGTATTCTGAATTTTGGTATTGTTTGTTGGTGGGTTCATTTAAAGTGGCATTAAAAATAACATTTTGTAGTGGTTTGCATGGAGAAATTTTTTCTGCTAAATAATTTTTTTCCACTTTATATTTTAAAAATTCATTTCTTTTGGCCAGGTGTAGAGGGCCTTCTTTTTTGAGTCTTAAATTGGATTCCCAATTAAGTATGTACTTGGAAGTTCTGTGTTTGTTTCCATAACTCTTGATTTTGTTTATATATTTTGGCAGATTGTAGCTTCTTCTATCCTTTAAGGGCATAATGTCTGCCTCGTAAAGTACAATATCATTAGGGCAGGTATTTCGAAGACCTGTAATAATTCTAGCTGCACTTAGTTGTATCCTTTCCAGTGATTTTAGATTTGTTTCAGATGCTGTACCATAGATTTGATATCCATATTCCAGGATAGGTCTAATTAGAGATGTGTAAGTTAATTTTAGTGTGGTTGCATCGGCTCCCCACTCTCTTCCTGAAATATATTTCAGGATTTTTAGTCGGTCTCTTCCTTTTCTAATAACTTCTTCAATATGTTTACTGGAGTTAATTTCTGGATCCAGGGTGTAGCCAAGATATTTAGGATGTTTATTATATTGCAATTGTTGTTCTTTCAGAATAATTTTTGGTCTTATTTTGTATAGTTTCTTATCGGTAGTAAAAAGACAGGTTTCAGATTTTTGAGGGTTAAATTCTAATTTATGTTTATTAGCAAATTTTTCTAGGTGGAAAAGAGTCTTGTTCAAATCTCTTTCAGCCTTTTTCCAGTTAGTATTGCTGCTCCATAGAATTATGTCATCAGCGAAAAGTCCAATATTGGTTTTATGTAAAATTTTTTCTTCTATGCCTGCAATAAATAGGGTGAAGAGAGTTGGGCTAAGGACTGATCCTTGTGGTAATCCTTGGTACAATTTGAAGGTTTTAGATAGAGTGCCATTATATTTGACCCTGATGTATCTATTTTTAAGGAAATCATTTATCCAAGTGATAGCTTTTCCATCAATTTTGAAATGTTTGTATAATTTTGTAATTAACTTGTTTTTCCATACCTTATCAAAAGCTTGTGTAAGGTCTAAAAAAGCAGCTATTGTGTGGTTAGTTGGTTTTCTGTTTTGTGCATCTTTTACCTTTTGTGTGAAAAATAAGAGTTGGTCTATTGTCCCATGTCCTTTCCTAAATCCATATTGTTCTTTTGGTAAGAGATTTCTTGTGTCGAGGTGGTAGGTGAGTCGTCTGAGTATAATTTTTTCCATTAATTTGCAGCAAATACTTGTGAGGGAGATAGGTCGGTAGTTTTTTGGGTCATCAGCAGATTTGTCAAGTTTTTTAATAGGAATTATTGTTGCAGTTTTCCAGTCTTGAGGCAATTTTCCAGTTTTCCAGGAGTTATTGAAAATATCAAGAAGTTTTTCTTTGCCATTTTTGCCCAAGTTTGATATCATTTGGCCATGGATTCCATCTGGCCCAGGAGTCTTGTTCAGGTCAGTGTTTTCTAATGCATAATCTAGCTCTTTCATATTGATTTTTTCATGGAAAATATTATGAGTGCTAGTGACGTTTTTACAGTCATGGATAATCTTTCGGGCCTTTTTTTCAACTTTCTTATCTTTTATTTCAAATTTGATTTTACTACTTATTTGATATGAATTACCTAAAAGATTAGCAGCATTTTTGTCATTAGTTGCTGGGGTACCATCTGTATTCTTAATCATATTTGTGTTTTCAGTTTGTGGCTGGGCTCTGTCAATTTGTTTTGCCAAATGCCAAAGTTTTGTATTTGGGTTTCTTGGGTTCAGGTTTTCACAAGTTTGTTTCCATTTTTCCCTTTTCATATTTACGTATAATCTTTTTATTTTTGCATTCACAATGTTCAGTTCAGTTCTACAATTTGTTTGGTTTTGGGTGCACTTTTTTTGTAGTTCATTTCTTTTAGTTATAAGTATTTGAATATCTTTTGCCTGGTGTGTATAATTTGGAATCCATTTCTTAATATTGCCTCTTGGTATTGAAACTTTGGCTGCTTTAATAATGGTGTTTTTGAAAGATATCCAATTTTGTTCCAGATCTTTTATCCTAGTGGGTGCTTTTCTAAAGTCTTCATTGGTGTTTTGCTGGTAAAGATTCCAATTAGCCTTTTTGAAGTTCCAGAATTTTTCTTTAATTGAGCTGGTTTTGGTCTTGGTGCTAATTTCTATCAAAATAGGCAAATGATCACTTCCAATACTTTTTAATATTTGCCATTTGCATTTGTGGAAAATGTCAGGACTGGAGAAACTTATATCAAGGGCTTGTGCGGTATTATAACTGTAGGAATGGTGGGTAGGATTCCCATCATTTAAGCACATGAAGGCATTGTCGTCAAATAAGTTTGAAAGTATTTTGCCTCTTGGGTTTGGCGTGGAACATCCCCATAGTTGATGTTTGGCATTAAGGTCACCTACAATAATAGTGTTGTCTGTAAGAAATTGAGCCATTGTTCCATCGTCAATAAGTTTATTGTTTGGTGGGTGATACATATTGAATATGTTGATGGTTTTATTTTGATTGAGGTAGACTTTGATACCTTGGGCTTCGAGGTCTGATGTGTTTGGAATATTAATGGCTATGTCTTCATAGTACAAATTCTTGATTAAAAATGCAAGGCCACCCCCTTCTTTATTTCTGTCTTTTCTGAGGATATTGTAGTTTTTAAATTTGAGATTGTACTTTTCATTTAATTTGGTTTCCTGTAGGGCTATAATTTGTATCTTTTGTTTTTCAGCTATTTCCATTATTTCTTCTAATTTAATTTTTGTTGCTGTTGAGCACAATCCATTTATGTTGCACTGCAGAATGCTCAATTGCTTGGAAGTTGCAAAGTGTGAAGTTTGTGGAGACTGTATTATACTTATCGGACAGAACCCTCTACCTAAGTCCTGAACGCGCCCCTGTTTATTCTGCGCGACGGGCGATGCAGCATGCAAATCAACATCTGATCTCATGGAATGGGGTATAGGGGTGCAGCTTTCGTTGATCATGGCACCATGATCCAGGCACACTTTGGTGAAAGTCTGACTTTGCCTGTAGTTTGAGGCCGTTCCTAACATGGAAGCAGACGCCTTTGCTGCCGACTCTAACATGAGTACAGACACAGCTCCTCCGTATCCCTGGAGTGGGACCCTTGCTGAGGTCTATCAACCGGGTCAGTTGAAGTCAGGATTTTTAAAGAGGTCTACTCCTCTTCTAACAATGCTGCTGTTGGTCCGCGACTGCTTATTTGTCAGAGTTATTCTGCTTGTTTCGCAGCTGGCCTTCATATCTGAAGGTCGTTCCCCTATCCGCCACCTGGGGACGCGCCCTATAGCAGTCAGCTCTGCCAAGGGAGGTAACAGTGTTGTTACCATGATTAAACAAAAGTACTGAATGAGAAAATTATTTATTTATTTGGTCTCAGTTTACAGGTTTAGAGTCACCATGTCCTCTTCTTTCTTATCTCCACTCAAATCACACTAAGGTATCAAGCTTGTATATATAGTTAAATCTGTCTATAGCGCCCCCTCTTGGGACTCACCAAAATAGGGTGCTATAGACAGGTCACTTTTAATGTAAATCGCATCGTACTATGTATTTAAAATTGGGCCCTATAGAGAGGAAGGTGCTATTTAGAGGGGCGCTATTGTGTTGTTATCCAAGACGAGGCAAGATTAACTAAGCGCATTAGTTTATTACCTATTATATTATTATTTAATATATACAAGTCAAAAGAGATCACTAGCAGAGTATTACTCCTTTTGGTTTCCAGAGCTCAACAATCTATGAGCCTAATACTCTGCACATCTCCTCCCTTAACTTTACAGGAACCTTCGAGGTATCTTGACTGCCCTTCCATATCTTGTATGCACGGCTGGCATTGAAGGGAGGCTCTTCTCTGGATCCTGGTCTTGGCTGTCCCTCCGTCTTGGATAACATAATCTTGCTTGATGTCGAATTTCAAATTTTCTTCGAACAACGACCTTCTTTATGAATTCAGTTTACCGCTTCTAAGCTTGCTTGATGTCGAATTTCAAATTTTCTTCGAACAACGACTTTCTTTATGAATTCAGTTTACCGCTTCTAAGCTTGCTTGATGTCGAATTTCAAATTTTCTTCGAACAACGACCTTCTTTATGAATTCAGTTTACAGCTTCTAAGCTTGCTTGATGTCGAATTTCAAATTTTCTTCGAACAACGACCTTCTTTATGAATTCAGTTTACCGCTGCCACCATGTGTTGTTATCCAAGACGAGGCAAGATTAACTAAGCATTAGTTTATTACCTATTATATTATTATTTAATATATACAAGTCAAAAGAGATCACTAGCAGAGTATTACTCCCTTTGGTTTCCAGAGCTCAACAATCTATGAGCCTAATACTCTGCACAGCTATAGACAGGTTTAACTGTATATGGTTAAATACAAAATAAAATTGAATAAAAAAGATTGAATAAGAATAAATATAGTTATAAAATAGATAAATATACATATATATCATAATATATACTCTTCCAGAAATAATAAAGCCAACCTACAGACAACCCAGAGAGAGACGGGAGGGTAAAGTCACTTGAGACACCAGCGACATTCCAAGGGGTGACCACATGTTAGTTAACACCTCGGGACTTTTAAGACAGTTGGTGGATTGTGTGTGACACGAACGGCCGCCCGGCTGTGCCGGTCCCGTCTCTCTCCCTCTCTTTATTTTATATTTATTCTGTATTTAACCTTATATAATCTTATATGAACATTGTAATAAATCAGTTTCAATCTCAATCTCTCTGGTAGCAACAGTAATATCCAATGGAGCCAAGTTCAGTCCGGAGACCTGGGATAACATCTGTCAGTGCCTGCTACAGACCTTCCGTTGCACTCTACCCACATTGTGAGAGCCTTTCTCTGCCCATTCTCTCTTCTATAAAACCTCTCTCTATATACACTATCTCTCTGGTTGCCAGGGTTCCTCTTCCAACTTGTGGTGTGATTATTTCTCTTCCCACCTTATTATATTGTCACATATATATAATATATAAAGTCTTCAGTGGTGGGGCTCACTGCAGGAAAGACTCCGCCACCAGGAAACAGCACAGTTCGATGTTCCTGTGTCGAGAGGCAATGCCACGCACATTAAGGAGTGCAAGGCGGAAACTCTTGCGCGCTCCATGTCTTTGCTCTGATGTCAGAGAAAGAGAGAATATGGTCTTACGAGCTACTAAGCAAAATGTATGATTTCTGAGTCCAAAAATGGATATAGCAATCAGACAAACCTCAATACACTATATCAAAGTATCAAGGTACTACTCACCACCAAGGTTGTTCAAAAAAGGTTAGATTCCCCAGGCCAGGGAAGATAAAAGAAAGATAGGTGTTGATTAGATAAGAAGATTATATAAAACGGGAATGATTCAGAAAGTGCTGGGAAAAGATAAGATTTTCTTTTTGTTAAAGTAAAAAAAAGTTTTAGGTAAAAAAAAATTGTTAATTAGAAAAAAAAACTTTGGTAATACTGTTAAACCTGTCTATAGCGACCCCTCTTGGGACTCACCAAAATAGGGTGCTATAGAGAGGGGGTGCTATAGACAGGTCACTTTTAATGTAAATCGTATCTTAATACATATTTAAAATCGGGCGCTTAACTCCGCCTTTGCCGGTCCCAAGCCCGGATGAAAAAGGAGGAAGGGGGAGCAGTAACAAGCTCACTAAAAAACCTGAGCTCAGCTGGCCCGCCTGATAGTACCCTGTAAGAACTCCAGGGATACAGGATGAGCAGCGTTTGTACTCCATGTTAGGAGCGGCTGCACATGGTGTCTGTTCCTCATGTCAGAGGTGGCCATTTCTTTTGGAACTAAGTCGGCCTGCTACTGAGTAGTGCTCCCAGTCTTAATGACAAAGGAAGACTCATTCTACTTCACCCAGAACCTAATATGATTGAGTGGAGATAAGGAAGAAGAAGAAAATCGGGCGCTATAGAGAGGAAGGCGCTATTTAGAGGGGGAGCTATAGACAGGTTTAACTGTATATATAAAATTTTTGAAATTAAGGTCTTATATCAAGGATTACTAGTGAGGGTACCAGTACTAAAACAACCAACCACAAAAGTATACCAGAGATTGCATAGCTCGTTCAAATGGGTCGCTGAGTAAGTTGATTTCTCAAATGAGAAATTATTTCACAGCATGTTTTAAATAGTTTCTGTTATATCAAGTGTGTAAACAAGATAGCAGATAAGAAGAAGATAGTTTTCTAAGAACCCTAAAATCTTAATGGCTATCTTGTTTACACACTTGATAACAGTAACTACAAAACATACTGTAATAGATTTTTCATTCAGTACTTTTATCTGATGATCGTAACAACGCTTTTACCCGAAACATCACACACTATTTATTTATTTGGATTTGGTTTTATATGTCTTGTGTTTCTTCTATAAATACATTTTTATCTCATCAACCACTTTTACTGTTCAGTAAATATCTTGAATGAGGACACTTCTCTCCCAAAAAGACAATTTGGCTCTGCAACTAAAGAGGTAGTTCTACTTGTAAATGATTCCCTTACTTTTTCTTCTTCTTTCTTATCTCCACTCAATCATATTAAGGTATCAAGCTTGTAAAGCTTGAAACCATCATGACTGGGTGAAATAGATTGCGTCTTCCTTTGTCATTAAGACTGGGAGCACTACTCAGTGGCAGGCTGACTTAGCTCCAAAAGAAATGGCCGCCTCTGACATGAGGAATTGACACCATGCGCAGCTGCTCCTAACATGGAGTACAAACGCTGCTCATTCTGTATCCCTGGATTAGGAGCCCTTACAGGGTACTATCAGCTGAGCCCAGGTTTTTTAGTGAGTTTGTTACTGCTCCCCCTCCTCCTTTTTCATCCGGGCTTGGAACCGGCAGAGGCGGAGTTCCCTTACTTTTTATTTGGTGATGATTGTACATTGACTATATAGAATCTAATAAAAAAAATAACAACACAATTCCAATTCACAACTTTTTTTTTTATTATTTTCATTGAAAAATAAACATTTTTTAAAAAAAGTTGTCCAATAATTATAATTCAAATAATAATTAAAAAAAGAAGTCATTTCAGAAAAAGCTCATACACACTCTATGAGCAAAAAATAATAAATGATAAAACATTAAAATTTTGTGATGGATATTATAGAGAAAAGAACTCATATGTGATTTGGTTTGTAAACCAATATGAGCTAATAGTATAGTAAAAGGAACACGATTCTAACTTATAAAAAGCTATCGTGTTATAGAGAGATAGTGGCAGTAAATCTAGTGATATAGTGGAAGACTTAGAGGTTTTATTATCTCTACTAAAATACACTACGTACATTCTGGTATCTAAAATCCTCAACAAGATAACAGATCAATAATCAGACAAACAAAAAGAAAAAAAAAAGCAATTCGATGTTCTATTGCAAATATATATACAGCTTTGATGAATGCCATTTTGGGAAGTCAAACAAACATAATAGATGATTTTTTTAAAATGAAAAGTCAAACAAATAACAGTTTAATGAGGTTTTTTTTTTTTTTTTATGAATAGAACTAATCTCTTATATTATTGTGGGGATAAAACAATATAGAAAGTAATATGAATTTACAAAAATGGTAACAACAAAATTTTTTAACTTTGTAAGATATATGACTCAAAAAAAGAAAGTTTTTATGTAGAGTGAAGTTATCTATATAAAAAGAAGAATGAAGGTTTGATGGGTAAAGTTATCGTTAATGCTAAGATTTCCTAGAATTGTAATAAGGTCAGGTTGAAGACATTTTATGTACGGAGTTGTTACTTCCTGATTTTCCGTTTGAATGATGGCTGCTGGTGTGACTCCAATCGTGAGTGTAGCCGGGATCGCGATAATGGCGTGAGGATGTCTTGTTGAAGACTGGTAACACTTCGTTTGCTTCGTTGGATAGGGCCTGTACACAGTCCATTTCGTTAGATGTTTTCACATACAGGGATGGGGTGGGGTTTTGGTGGAAGGATAGTCTAAACCGTTGGTTTTCGACCGCTACAACCCGGGTTCAATTCCCACATTGGGCACTTTTTTATGTTTAAAAAAAAATGCTCCAATGGCCCCTGATTCTTGCAAAATTCCAACCCCACCGGCGAAGTACACGATCTACTTATTCTTCGTAGATCACGAAATACGTGGTGTAGCTGGAGACCCGCTGGTGATTCTCCACCAAACTCTGCAGCGCTGGCAGAGGTGCCATATTCATTGTACATAGTTAATATAATCCATATTATCTTTTTAAATTGTACAGACTGTGCACTTTGAATATATTGACAAGATGTCAATAAAATTATTTTAATTGTCAATTGACTCCAACTCTAGAAATAGGTAAGATGTACTAAACAGGACCTTTGGAGAGGCCGCTGCTTATCATCAAACAGCTCGAGGAGCATGGACTCATGAAATTTATGTAATCTTTACACAAGGGGATCAGAAGCAACAACAACTCTAGAATAGGGCTCATAGTCTAAAAACCATGGATAGCTAGCATACCCTGGTCTTTCCTGGAGGTACTGGTTTCTCATTGGAGGTCAGAATAGTTGGATCAGGTTGTATTATGCAAAGATAGCCAATCAGGTAAAGAGCCATTCACCAGTTGGCTCATTGCTTATGTGAAGTTTTACTGTATTCTGCTTAATTCTATACCAGGGGCCAATATCATTGGTTGAATTACCTTGGAAAAATGTCAAATATGAAAGGCAATTGATAAGGTACAATTTTGGATTATATATTAGAAACATAAGGTAATAAGACCAAATCCTAATAAATAAATAGTGTGTGGATGTTTCAGTGTGTAACAGCGTTGTTACCATCATCGGAAAAAAGTACTGAATAAGATAAAATTCCATTAATAATTCTAAGAATAACTAAGTAAAAGGCATGTGCAAGTAACCCCAAACGGGGCTCTGGCAAATTTGTAAGTGCAAAGTTGAACTGCTTTCACATGTGTAGACATGTGGTGTACTTACAGTAAAAGCAGTTGCCTACTTCTACCCACCATGATTATCATAGCCTGTACCATGTTTACTAGGGATAAGCAAACAAAAAAAACTAAGTAAAAGATTACTTTTTCTTTATTTATCCACTTTTACACAGTACAATTTTACTTTTGTACTCATTTTTCATATTCTAAGAATAATAATTTTTGGGTTCTTAGAAAACCATATTTTCTTCTTATCTGCTATCTTATTTACACACTTGATAACAGTAACTGTTTAAAGCATGCTGTGATAGTATGATGAAGCACAATTTGGATTATAGATTATAATACATTTATTCTTTTGGACAAAATAATAAAGCCTCCGAGGTTGCGTTTCTTTCTTTAAAACGTTTAATAATGCTCAAGCTTTCGGGTATACTGGCCCTTCTTTGCGTTGCTCCTGTAGAAGGGCCACCATACCCGAAAGCTTGAGCATTATTAAACGTTTTAAAAGAAAGAAACGCAACCTCGGAGGCTTTATTATTTTGTCCTAAAGATTTCACAGAGGTTATAATATTGGAATTTATTCTTTTGTCTGATGATGGTGACAATGCTGTTGCTGAAATGTCACACACTATTAAATTATTTAGATTAGGTCTTTATTTTCTTGTATTAAGCTGTGATAGATTTTCTCATTCAGTACTTTTGTCTGATGATGGTGACAATCGTGTTACTGAAAGTGATAAGGCACAATTGGATTATAGAGTATAAACACAAGGTAATAAGACCAAATCTAAATAAATAAATAGCGTGTGACATTTCGGTAACAGCGTTTTTACCATCTTCAGACAAAAGTACTGAATGAGAAATTTTACCACGGCTATTTAAAGTTTAAACTATTTAAAACATGCTGTGGTAAAATTTCTCATTCAGTACTTTTGTCTAAAGATGATAACAACGCTGTTACCGAAACGTCGCACACTATTTATTTATTTGGTCTCATTACCTTGTGTTTCTAAAGAGAGCAATATTCATACATACCTTAAGGTAAATGATGGCATCTGTTCCATAGCCTTCATAGGAGTTGAGGATGAGGTCTCCTTGGAAGTAGCGGGCGTAGAGCCGGGATAGGGGGAGTCCGTATCCATAACCAGCCTGAACAGTGACCACACATGGCTGTAGCTGCACACCGGCTTGTGACAACATGGTGACACTTGATACTATCCCAAGTATAGGCTGGAATCTTTCACACCGGATTGTGACACTGGAATGTCAATATTTCACACCGGATTGTGACACTGGAATGTCAATCTTTCACACCGGATTGTGACACTGGAATGTCAATCTTTCACACCGGATTGTAACACTGGAATGTCAACCTTTAATATAAGACAATAAAGTGCTATCTCTATATATACCAAATATAAGGGTTCCTCTGTAGGGATACGGACAGCATCGAATTACAGGCAAAGTCAAAGTTTCACCAAAGTGTGCCTGGATCATGGTGCCATGATCAAAGAAAGCTGCACCCCTATACCCAATTCCATGAGGCTCGAGGAGCCTGGACTCAAAGAATTAGTGTAATCTTTACACAAGGGGATAAGAAACAACAACAACAGCTCAAGGAGCATGAACTCAAAGAATTAGTGTAATCTTTACAGAAGGGGATAAGAAACAACAACAACAGCTCAAGGAGCCTGGACTCAAAGAATTAGTGTAATCTTTACACAAGGGGATAAGAAACAACAACAACAGCTCAAGGAGCATGGACTCATGGAATTTGTGTAATCTTTACACAAGGGGATAAGAAACAACAACAACAGCTCAAGGAGCATGGACTCATGGAATTTGTGTAATCTTTACACAAGGGGATAAGAAACAACAACAACAGCTCAAGGAGCATGGACTCATGGAATTTGTGTAATCTTTACACAAGGGGATAAGAAACAACAACAACAGCTCAAGGAGCCTGGACTCAAATAATTTGTGTAATCTTTACACAAGGGGATAAGAAACAACAACAACAACAGCTCAAGGAGCCTGGACTCAAATAATTTGTGTAATCTTTACACAAGGGGATAAGAAACAACAACAACAACAGCTCAAGGAGCCTGGACTCAAATAATTTGTATAATCTTTACACAAGGGGATAAGAAACAACAACAACAGCTCAAGGAGCATGAACTCAAAGAATTTGTGTAATCTTTACACAAGGGGATAAGAAACAACAACAACAACAGCTCAAGGAGCCTGGACTCAAAGAATTTGTGTAATCTTTACACAAGGGGATAAGAAACAACAACAACAACAGCTCAAGGAGCCTGGACTCAAAGAATTTGTGTAATCTTTACACAAGGGGATAAGAATCAACAACAACAGCTCAAGGAGCATGGACTCATGGAATTTGTGTAATCTTTACACAAGGGGATAAGAATCAACAACAACAGCTCAAGGAGCATGGACTCATGGAATTTGTGTAATCATTACACAAGGGGATAAGAAACAACAACAACAGCTCAAGGAACATGGACTCATGAAATTTGTGTAATCATTACACAAGGGGATAAGAATCAACAACAACAGCTAAAGGACCTTGGACTCATGGAATTTGTGTAATCATTACTCAAGGGGATAAGAAACAACAACAATGAGAACAAAGCTAAAGGAGCATGGACTCATGGAATTTGTGTAATCATTACACAAGGGGATAAGAATCAACAACAACAGCTAAAGGACCTTGGACTCATGGAATTTGTGTAATCATTACTCAAGGGGATAAG
Source organism: Cordylochernes scorpioides (assembly GCA_030710605.1). Taxonomy (NCBI): domain Eukaryota; kingdom Metazoa; phylum Arthropoda; class Arachnida; order Pseudoscorpiones; family Chernetidae; genus Cordylochernes; species Cordylochernes scorpioides. Next base: position 76,932,007 of record CP092863.1, on the reverse strand, counting down.
AAACAACAACAATGAGAACAAAGCTAAAGGAGCATGGACTCATGGAATTTGTGTAATCATTACACAAGGGGATAAGAAACAACAACAGAGTATATATACAGTTAAACCTGTCTATAGGGCCCCCTCTTGGGATTCACCAAAATAGGGTGCTATAGGCAGGTCACTTTTAATGTAAATCGCATCGTACTATAATATTTAAAATCGGGCTCTATAGACAGGTTTAACTGAAATAACAAAATCTAGGAGCGGCTGCACATGGCGTCTGTTCCTCATGTCAGAGGCGGCCATTTCTTTTGGAGCTAAGTCGGCCTGCCACTGAGTAGTGCTCCCAGTCTTAATGACAAAGGCAGACGCATTCTACTTCACCCAGTCATGATGGTTGTCAAACAGACACCATCAAGGATCACAACTTGATACCCTAATATGATTGAGTGGAGATAAAGAAGAACAAGAGAGAACAAAATCTACTCCACTTTCCCAAAATGTAGCTTGGCACCTGGAGCTCCAGAACACATTTTGGCTTACATTAGATGTACTAAACAGGACCTTTGGGAGAGGCCACTGCTTATCATAAAACAGCTGGAGGAGCATGGACTCATGGAATTTTTGTAATCATTACATAAGGGGATAAGAAACAACAACAACAGAGTATTTACCAAACCTCTCTCATGTCATCAAACTCATTCCTCATGTCATCTCCACTACTGGAAGTCCTACCAGGGGAGCAGAGTCAGAGATGGCAGTCATAGGAGGCTGGGGGGCAGTAGAGAACATGTACTGGAACAGTAGCTCCTGCATGGATCGGGGAATTCCACCACCCTTGTCATGGACCTGGACATATCCATAAGATATGGTATCCTTGTCTCTCCTGTTAGCACATACATTTGTCTTTAACTAAGAACTTTAAAAACACACACTCAATGTGAAAAATAGTACAAAAATTAAATGGTTTTTTTTTTTTATTTGCTTATCCCTATTACACATGGTATTGTCAAGTAGCTCCATCCAGATGGGACACCTGTCAATCATCCCTGGACCCCGGGGGGGGGGGGGGGGGCACAGGTGTGGGGGCTTCTGGGAAGCTGATCTGTAAATAAGGAAAAACGGGACGGTGGCTGACGCCGTTCATTAGGATTATCTTTTAACTTGGGGTAAGTTGTACACACTATCTCTCCCTATAAATACCCCTTATAATAAATTATGTATTCCCAAATTTGCCCTTGCTTTATTTATCTCCGCGACAGTATTATATATTGGAGGGTCGGTGGAAGGATGGTCTAAACCATTGGTACGATGGTACCCAGTACGACCCGTGTTTAATTCCCACATTAGGCACTTTTTTTCTGATAAAAAAAAAATGCTCCAATGGCCCCCGATTCTTGCGAAAGTCCAACCCCAACAGCGAGTGCAAGTAACTAAATGGGGCTCTGGCATGGAGACTATATTCATTGATCAAATTCACAATCATGGTTGGGTTTGGAATATAGGTCCTGTCTTGAGGCTTCTATACATTTCAAGAGGTGGTCTGGTGAGGCCTATTTTGACTAGGGATAGTAAAAAAAGACTAGAGACCTTAATGGTGATGTCTTCTTTTCCACGGACCACTAAGGCATGTATAGAGGGATAGACATCTGCAGCTGTCCCGTAGTGTTCCACCACGGCTCTCATTGAATTCTGCAAAATACAAGCACCATAGTATACATAGAGAGGATAAGGCACACAATTTGGATTATAGATTATAAACACAAGGTAATAAGACCAAATCCAAATAAATAAATAGTGTGTGACGTTTCGGTAACAGCCTTGTTACTATCTTCAGACAAAAAGTACTGAATGAGAAATTTTACCACAGCATGTTTTAAATAGTTACTGTTATCAAGTGTGTAAACAAGATAACAGATAAGAAGAAGATAGTTTTTCTGAGAAACACAGATAATTATTCTTAGAATTAAAAGTGGAATGTTATATATTATCTTGATAAGGCACAATTTGGATTATAGATTATAAACACAAGGTAATAAGACCAAATCTCCAATGCTAAGGTACAATTTGGATTATAGATTATAAACACAAGGTAATAAGACCAAATCTTCAATGATAAGGTACAATTTGGATTATAGATTATAAACACAAGGTAATAAGACCAAATCTTCAATGATAAGGTACAATTTGGATTATAGATTATAAACACAAGGTAATAAGACAAAATCTTCAATGATAAGGTACAATTTGGATTATAGATTATAAACACAAGGTAATAAGACAAAATCTTCAATGATAAGGTACAATTTGGATTATAGATTATAAACACAAGGTAATAAGACCAAATCTTCAATGATAAGGTACAATTTGGATTATAAATTATAAACACAAGGTAATAAGACAAAATCCAAATAAAAAAATAATGTGTGACGTTTCAGTAACAGCGTTGTTACTATCTTCAGACAAAAAGTACTGAATGATAAATTTTACTACAGCATGGTTTAAATAGTTACTGTTATCAAGTGTGTAAACAAGATAGCAGATAAGAAGGAGCTAGTTTTTCTGAGAAACACATAATTCTTAGAATTAAAAGTGGAATGTTATCTTGTTTACATACTTGATAAAAGTAACTATTTAAAACATGCTGTGGTAAAACCCGTGCATGGCCAAGTGCACCAACTGCTCAGCCAAGGGCCTCTCTGCCGACCACGAGGCAAGATCAATGTCTTGCCCAACTGCCAGAGCTAGAGCTGCAAAGTTCTAGTCCTCTCTTCCTGCCTCCTGACCTCCGAGGACCCAATCCGGCCAAACCTGCCTCTTCCTTGACGGAGATCCTGTCCCTAGCCTCTCCAGCCTGGTCATAGTGGTTTTATATATTCCGCTTTAAGCGGCCATTGGGGCTCAAAAATCATTTATTTTGGTTAGAAGCCCCGTAAATAAAGATAATTACAAATTTCAGTTCTTTTGTCTGAAGATGGTAACAACGCTGTTACCGAAACGTCACACATTATTTATTTATTTGGATTTGGTCTTATTACCTTGTGTTTATAAACAGAGAGAGAAATTGTGGAAGGGTCTTACCTTGAAGAGTTCAAATACCATGTGGTATAGATGGGAGGGTACATATACCACGGTGTTCTTCACACCAGGATTGTCAGCTGTTAACAGCGGTCAGTGTACTATACAGCGGAGAAGTACAAAATCTTACTTACGGTTGTATTCCTCGATCACTAGGTCTGGAGATGTCAGATAGTACTGGTCACAGAGAAATTTTGCATTCTCATAGGCATCTGGTTCACACATCCAGTCTCTTAAAGCCAGTATACACCAACAACAACAACAAAAAGCCTTTATTTAGGGTCACTGACCCTATACAGGATTCACCAGAGGTATGCATAAGAACAAAGCAGTGAGACAAAGGAAATAACGATATAGAGAGAAGAAAAAGAAAAAAAAAAGAAAGAAAGAAAAAAAAGAAAAAAAAAAGAAAGAAAGAAAAAAAAAGAAAAAAAAAAGAAAGAGAAAGAGGGAAGCAAGAAAAACAACACAAAAAGAGTAGCAGTAAGAAAGTGAGGAGTGAGTGTCACTTGGCCTTCTTCTGAGATATGGACTTGTGGAAACCATAAAACGCCGTAGCAATATACTTATTCTGGCTCATATTGTCAATTATTGATGGAAGTGAAGCACAGAGTTGCCCAGTTTTGAGCAAAAGGGTTCTTCTTTCTTCTTTCAGAGCAGAGCAATCAAAAATATAGTGAGTGATTTCATTTTTTAGTTTTGAATTACAGAAGGTACAAATCGGGTCCTCACCGCAGAGTATCTTGGTGTGGTTTTCTCTAAAAAACTTGAAAGTATTTAAAGCCAGTATACACCATGGTATATTGAATTTGCTGATCATATAGCTATATCTAAAGAGACAAAGGTCACCTCTCCCGTCAAAATAGACGTCAAAACTAGACGCCATCTATTGACCATTGCCGCAAACTAGCAGCCTCAGGTCGGTGACAAAGCCACAATACCAGCTTTAGAACCTGATGTCCCTTGTTCGAACACACTTTTCGCTATCTTTTTATTTTCTCTAATTATTTTTATGATCTCTTCCTCATTTTGTAAATATTGACTGAGTTGTCAATAAATTTGTTTTAATTGTCAAATGTTACAACACCAGCTTTGGCAAACTGAAAAGCGTCTACCTAGAGACCATGGTTTCGGGCTAATGGCCAAAGCTGGTGTTGTGGCTTTGTCACCGACCTGAGGCCTCTAGTTTGCGGTGATGGTCAATAGATGCCGTCTAGTTTTGACGTCTATTTTGACGGGAGAGGCGACCTTTGTCTCTTTAGATCAATATCCTCCCGGCAACATTTCCATCTATATAGCTAAATGCTGTTAATTATCAAGATATCTGGAGTCATTGAAGAAAAAAAATACAGTAGAACCTCCATGAGAAGACACCCGCACTAGAGGACACCTCTCTACGAAGGACAATTTTAATTTGCAAAATTACCCCTTTTTACCATTTAGTAGCTCTGGTAAGAGAACACCTCTCCCTAAAGCACACTTTGGCTCTGCAATTAGGTGTCCTTTACAGGGAGGTTCTACTGTAACAACAAAATCTACACCACTTGCCCAAAATGTAGCTTGGGGCGTGCAGCTCCAGAACACATTTTGGGGCATGCAAAGATGCACTAAACAGGACCCCTTTGGGAGAGGCTGCTTCTTAACATAAAACAGCTCAAGGAGCATGAACTCATTGAATTTGGGTAATCTTAGCACAAGGGGATAAGAAAAAACAACAAATTGTTTATCACTAAACAGGTCTTTTCTGGGAGGACGCTGCTTATCATCAAACAGCTCCATGTAATCTTTGCACAAGGGGATAAGAAATAAACAACAATAGAATTTCAGTACAACATTTGAGTCACACAGGGGAACTTAAAGACAAAGTAAGCAGAAACAAAATTGTTATCTCCAAAAACTCTCAAAAACTTCAAAAATTCATATTCAATGGATACCCACACAGGTTGGAATTGAAGGCATGAAGCTACTGATGTGCTAGCAAAAAAAAAAAGGTACAAGAGAATCCATTCCACAGAATAATAAACTTACTTAAAAAAAATAGAGACAGAAGGTAGAATCATTGCTGATTATTGTTACTATTGCTCATACCACATCATTGACTGTATTGACTCATCCATTGATGAGCTCTACTCTTCCCCAGCAGACACCACCAACAAGCTCTACAGGTTTGATACCCTGATATGATTGAGTAGAGATAAGAAAGAAGAAGACACATCCCCAGCAGACACCATCAACAAGCTCTACAGGTTTGATACCCTAATATGATTGAGTGGAGATAAGAAAGAAGAAGACACATCCTCAGCCGACACCATCAATAAGCTCTACAGGTTTGATACCCTAATATGATTGAGTGGAGATAAGAAAGAAGAAGACACATCCCCAGCAGACACCATCAACAAGCTCTACAAGCTTGGTACCCTGATATGATTGAGTGGAGATAAGAAAGAAGAAGACACATCCCCAGCACAGACACCATCAACAGGCTCTACAAGCTTGGTACCCTGATATGATTGAGTGGAGATAAGAAAGAAGAAGACACATCCCCAGCAGACACCATCAACAAGCTCTACAGGCTTGATACACTAATATGATTGAGTGGAGATAAGAAAAAAAGAAGAAGACGACTATTATTCATGTATATATACCATCTTCTACTTGGAGAATCTGTATAAGACCAAAAGGTCTTAATAAAGATCTTTTTGTTGTTTACACCAGAAGGTAGTTAAGGAACAATCAGGTTGTACCTGTAATGACATCGTGGATCACACAGTGAGGGTCAATACATCCGATGTGGCTTGGAGGCATCTGGGTATCTTGCTCGAATAGCAGAGCTGCAGTCCACAAGGTAAGCTGTATGTATTGACGGACTGTAGGAAACACTTACTGTGCTGGTTAATCAACATGCGGATTGAGATCCGGGAGATGTAGAAACGATCAAGAAAGTACTGGATATTCCGTTCTGCTTGTAGGTCCGGCTGGTGGTTCTCACGTAATTCCAACATTCCCTGAGCCATGGTTTGGACTACATTGTTGTGTCTGTTTCTGATGGTCACTAGGTCTGATGTAAACCTGTAACAATCAACTTTGTATTAGGGGGGGGGGGGGCAATACCACAACTCTATGTTATCCTTGATAAGGCACAATTTGGATTATAGATTGTAAACACAAGGTAATAAGATCAAATCCAAATAAATAAATAGTGTGTGACGTTTCTGTAACAGCATTGTTACCATCTTCAGACAAAAGTACTGAATGAAGAATGAATTTCAATACTTTTGTCTGAAGATGGTAACAATCCTGTTACTGAAATGTCACACACTTTATTTATTTGGATTTGGGCTTATTACCTTGTGTTTAAGAAAAGCTAACTGTACATGTTTAGGTCTGTTGGTTCTCATCAGTCTGGTGCAAGCTGTACCATAACAACCAAAAAAAGCTGTTTTTTGGGACATCCTGAAAAATCACGAAACAGGTATTTAGGCTGGAAAGATCAAACTACCGTTAAACCTGCCTATAGCACCCCCTCTAAATAGTGCCTTCCTCTCTATAGTGCCCGATTTTAAATATGTAGTATGATGCGATTTACATTAAAAGTGACCTGTCTATAGCACCCCCTCTCTTATAGCACCCTATTTTGGTGAGTCCCAAGAGGGGGCGCTATAGACAGGTTTAACTGTATGTAGTATGATGCGATTCACATTAAAAGTGACCTGTCTATAGCACCCCCTCTCTATAGCACCCTTTTTTGGCGAGTCCCAAGAGGGGGTTCTATAGACAGGTTTAACTGTTTGTGAAAAAAAAAATTAGTACAAAAGTGAAATTGTACAGGGATCCGGGTACATTCTTTTATATAAGAGTTATTCAATGATCAACCTTTTGATTCAAAGAGATAAAACAAGTTCTAGAAGTTTTCTACTCACTTCTCCAACACCTTGTAGTTAGATGGATCAGCTTGTTCATACTCCAGGATCTCTGCAAAACTCCTCTCATACCTGCAACAACGCAACACTTAGTAACACAACTTTGTTGCAACAAACAAACAACATCATGGGGAACATAATTAGGAGTACAGTAAAACAAAACTCCCATTAGAGACTACACAAAAACATGGATATCCTTTGGTGTATCCTGGATATGGCTGTTTATCAAAGGTTGGTGATTAAAACATTACATGTCAATTTTTTCCCGCCTTTGTCGGTCCCAAGCTCGGATGAAAAAGAAGGGGGAGCAGTAAAAAGCTTGTTAAAAAAACCTGGGTTCAGCTGGTCCGACTGATAGTACCCTGTAAGGTCTCCTGATCCAAGGATACAGGATGAGTCTGTACTCCATGTTAGGAGTTGTGCACATGGTGTCTGTACCTCGTGTCAGAGGCGGCCATTTCCTATATGGAGCTAAGTCAGTGGCCTGCTACAGAGTAGTGCTCCCAGTTTTAATGACAAAGGAGGACACATTCTACTTCATCCAGTCATGATGGTTGTCAAATCTCTTTTGATGAGCTCTACTCATCTCCAGCAGACACCATCAACAGGCTCTACGGGCTTGATACTCTGATATGATTGAGTGGAGATAAGAAAGAAGAAGAAGAAGCTCATTAGATAGGTCAAGTGAGGTAAGGTTTGACTGTAGTTTTATTTTAGCTCTTAGAGAAAGAAAAAAAATCTGGGATAAAAATGCTGCAAAAGATGTTAAAATTTATGATATACATGTTAGAAAGCTTTTTAAAGAGACAAAGGAAAATTTATTCACACTTGGTTATCTTGTGTCTTCAATAAAGGTCACTGTAATATCTTTCAGAGTTATTGTCTGAATCCCGATATACACGCTAAAAGGTACAACTTCCTTAAGCTTTCATACTACAGTAGAACCACCATGAGTGGACACCCTGCTAGTGGGCACTTCTCTACGAAGGACAGTTTTCATCTACAAAATTACCATTTTTACTATTAAGTAACTCTCCGGTAAGAGGACACCTTTCCCTAAAGGACACTTTGGCTCTGTAATTAGGTGTTGTCCCTTACAGGGAGGTAGTTCTACTATAATAATAATGACAATTAATATATTATCAGCATAGATTATTAGTTAGGGAAACAGGAAGAATCCTGGTAATGCCTGGTTCTTCAGTTAGCATATGATAAGGCATAATTTGAATTATAGATTATAATTACAAGGTAATAAGACCAAATCCAAATAAATAAATAGTGTGTGACGTTTCAGTAACTGTTGTTACCATCTTCAGACAAAAGTACAGATTTGGTCTTATTACCTTGTGTTTATAATCTACTAGCCGAATGACCCGGGCAACGCCCGGGTTTTACCTGATTAAATGTTTTTATTCAAATACTATTTGTTACAATTATAAATTGGCGCCGTGGATGTCACTCTTGTGAAACGTCCCGCTCCAAACTTTGTGTCTGAGAAGCGATATTTTTATAGAAAGATGATCTGGCTTTTGTTTTCTTCTCGAATGAATGTTTTTCTGCTAGAATTTTGTTCCTGCGTACAAAATAATGAACTGGTTTCACCCGTGGTCTCTGCTTTTTGGAATTTTTCCCGATATAATTTTGTATCTGATAATCAAACATGATTATCGCTATCATCATTTTCTGACTAAAAATATATAGTTTTAATAATTGATTTATATATTTTTTAAAATAGCCTATCGTCATCCCGGTTATTTTTTACCTATGTATGGAAATTTTGGTTTGAATTAGTGAACTACTGCGAATTTGTATACCGGACATACAAACCAACAAACATACAAAACATTTAATTTTATATATATAGATAATCCAAATTGTGCCTTATCAATGCTGTTTATAATGTTTTCTTTATCATTAAAAAATCTCCGTCCAAATATGTGAGATAGAGGTAAGCAAACACAGAGGAATTGACTCACCAGCTTTGAACCAGGGAGACGGAAGGCATACGCAGAAGGTTATCTGGCAACAACTGGATCTCCTTCATGATGTTGGCCAGCCTCACTGGTAACTCCTTGCGCAGGAAGATGAAGGAAGTCTTCTCGCATGCCTGTTTACCTGTACACACCGCGCAGTCAGCGTATGGGATCTCAAAACTGAGTCGTTTAGAGCAGGTGGACTTCCAGAAAGCTTAAACTACATTCAAGGGGATAAAATTTGAAGAAGTGGAAAGACATTGATGTTGCCTGGCGTGTAATTTATTTTAAAGAGGCAATTTTGTTTACACTTGGTTATCTTGTGTCTTCAATAAAGGTCACTGTAATATCTTTCGGAGTTATTGTCTGAATCCCGATATACATGCTAAAAGGTACAACTACCTTAAGTTTTGTCCATGAGTGTATCTTTCAGAGTTATTGTATAAATCCCGATATACATGCTAAAAGGTAAAACTTCCACAAGTTTTGTCCATGAGTGTGTTTTATATACCTAGAATACTAATACTAATAGTGTATGTGTTTACTACTCAGAAAGTTTCTATTCTTGTCTTCTCTGTTCTTGTATGCAAATAAGGTGGGATTGTTTGGATCAAAATGTCTTGTCATTTGTCTTACCTATGAAAACCACACTTCAATACTTACTTAATTCCACCATTTTTTTTTTCCTTTTCAAATTCTTGAATCAATCATTTCCTTTCAAATTACCTTTTTAATTTATAGAGAATATAATTCCCCACGACAATTACTATAATTCAAGTACAGTAGAACTACCTCCCTGTAAAGGACAACACCTAATTGCAGAGCCAAAGTGTCTTTTAGGGAGAAGTGTCCTTTTACCAGAGAGTTGATACAATAGAACCTCCCTGTAAAGGACAACACCTAATTGCAGAGCCAAAGTGTATTTTAGGGAGAGGTGTCCTTTTACCAGAGAGTTGATACAGTAGAACCTCCCTGTAAAGGACAACACCTAATTGCAGAGCCAAAGTGTATTTTAGGGAGAGGTGTCCTTTTACCAGAGAGTTGATACAGTAGAACCTCCCTGTAAAGGACAACACCTAATTACAGAGCCAAAGTGTCCTTTAAGGAGAGGTGTCCTCTTACCAGAGAGTTGCTACAGTAGAACCTCCCTGTAAAGGACAACACCTAATTACAGAGCCAAAGTGTCTTTTAGAGAGAGGTGTCCTCTTACCGGAGAGTTGTTAAATTGTAAAAATGGTAATTTTGCAAATGAAAACTGTCCTTTGTAGAGAGGTGTACGCTAAAGGGAGGTTCTACTGTATATGAAAAACAATAGTACAAAAGTGAAATTGTACTGGGATCAGGTTGGTAAATTAAGAAAAAGACATCTCCTGACTGTGTAACTAAAAGTTGCTGATGGCTTGTGCAAGCCTGTTACCTTTATTGAAGACACAAGATTACTAAGTGTAAACGAAATTGCCCGTCTCCTTTAAAAAAAAAAAAGACAACCGATGATATCAAAGACATTCCACTTCCTTAAGTTTTGTCCATGAGTGTACAGTGGTACCTAACAATAACAGTAACTTCGTTATATCATTATGATACTAAAATACCATGTTAGAAGTCCCAATTTGTCTTAACTGGGATTATAACAAAATAAAAGTTGGCGATCGACTAAAAGTTTAAGTTCAAAGACTGTTAACACTTTCGATTCGTGGGACACGCGTCCTTGCAGATTTTGCATCAAGCTCGAAGGACGCGAATTCGTGTCTTCGATTTTCAAAATGAAATATAAAATCGCAGGCGGTTGACATGAATTCACGTCCACCAGGATCTTGTCCCTTCTTGTCTATCTATCAGTGGGTTGGGGGGGAATGTCAGCTGATCTAATGTACATGTAAAACGTCACGTGAGACCGCAGCAGCTCCTATTGCCTGCCTATACAACTGTGACAATTTTTGACAATTAGAACACTTTTATTGGCTTCTTAGTCAATTTACATGAAAAATATCAAAAGAACTATATACAATCAGCCAGGTGTTCTTCCCCACCGCGATAGTGTCCTCTTCCAGGTGATGACGGGGTCCTCGATGTCCTGGGCCAGTTCGACCTGGATGAAGTATTGGTTGATTCTTGATTTCGCCATTGCGAAGATGGCCAGATCGTCTTCTATGCAACTGTGGAATCGCCCGTTTTCAAAGTGTTAAAAACGTATCAAAGTTGTCTGTCAGCATGTTGAAATCTCGACTAAAAGCGGCGTAACTTGGGAGCATGACGGCGGGCGAATGGAGGGCAGTGATGTAACTCCTTCCGCCGAGACAGTCGGGACCAAAGTAAGCCAAGGCAAGCAGGTCGTTGCACTACCGCGTCGGCCTTGTTCCGTCGGACGAGTGGTTCAAACCCTCGATTCCCGACCGCCTTGAACCGGGATCGAATCCCGTATTGGAAACTTTGTTTTAATATGTGAATAACCTTCATATATTATCCATTGTTGTTTTTTGTTTTTTTGCTTATCCCTAGTACACGTGGTACAGGCCATGATAATCATGGTGGGTAGAAGTTGGCGACTACTTTTACTGAACACCATCCTAGAACCTCTTTATAGAGACTATTATAGGGTGGAGATAGTCTATCTGGTTTCGGGATAATGGCCCTCGAAAGTCCGCCTTAGACTGACGAGGGCCATTAGCCCTAAACCATGATCTCTAGGTGGACGCTTTTCAGTTTACCAAAGCTGGTGTTGTGGCTTTGTCACCGACCCGAGGCCGCTAGTTGCGGCAACGGTCAATAGATGGCGTCTGGTTTTAGACGTCTGTTTTGACGGGAGAGGCGACCCTTGTCTCTTATAATCTTATATTATAATCTTATATGTACATTGTAATAATTCAGTTTCAATCTCAATCTCTCTCTCTATCAGGATAAGTAAGGGAGGAAAAAAAGATATTATAGACATAGCCATAGACAGAGTAAAAGACATACCCATCATGAATATTGCGATCAATGTGTATTTAGCTCTCACACGGGATAAGTAAGAAGGGGGGGAAAAAAAGAACTTATCAGTCACCGCCAGCTCCCGACCTATTTCACAAGGTAAGCTGCCACTTTTAGACGTCGGGGACAGAACGGCTTCATTGTCACAGAATTGGAGCCTTTCCTCGTCTGTTCTGTTATTTTACAGTGCGTTCGTAATCTCTGACAACTGGTGTTTAACACTCTTTTTTTTTTTTTTTAAATACGAGAACGCCTAAATGGGTAGAACCTCCATGAAAGGAAACTCATGCTAGAAGACATCTAAAACGTTGATTTAATCTCTGTTCCCTGATATTTGGCTAACAAGGTTAAATTGTACAGTACGCGCTATAATCAATGAATAATTAGATATTTACAATAATGATGATGATGATTTAATAAAGAGTAGCGTTTTTATGAGGTAAACAAAAGGAAAAGGAAGTTTTTGCTAGAGTTGCACTTCGAGAATTATCGGGAGTGTTTCTTGACCGTATTGGAAGAAAATACACATTGAAGAATGAAGAGAAGAGAGGTAGAACAAGGAAGGGTTGTCATGAAGATAAAGGTTACCTGGATAGTATCAATAGTTCTTAGAATTGAGAGACATTTCGGCCAGTAAATCGTTTTTTTTTTTTCTCTCTCTCGACGTTTTTAGCACCTTGCCAAATACTTTCGTTTTTATTTGTTCCTAACTAGGAGAAAAGATTTTTGTCGAAACGTTGAGAGAATAAATTTAAAAAATTTAGTGGCCGAAGTGTCTTTTAAGTCTTCTTTCTTATCTTCACTCAATCGTATCAGGGTATCAAGCTTGTAGAGCTTGTTGATGGTGTCTGCTGGGGATGTGTCTTCTTCTTTCTTATCTCAACTCAATCATATCAGGGTATCAAGCTTGTAGAGCTTGTTGATGGTGTCTGCTGGGGATGAGTAGAGCTCATTAATGGATGAATCAATACAGTCAATAATGTGTTTTGAGGTTGCAGGTTGACATTTAGTACATAGTGGGAAAACCTTGCAACCATTCCGGAATGTCATTGACCGTATATGACCAGACTTGAGTCTGGAAATCAAATTGTGAAGTCTGGTAATCGTTTCACAAAACACTGATGCGAAATTCGGTAGAAGAATTGGCAGTGATGATTCTTTTGTGGGCTGCTGCAAGGATTTTAGTCAGATCACTAAATATCAGAAAGGAGAGGGTAAAAGTCTCCTTAAAACTAACTTTATTTAAAACATGTTAAGAGAACACAGGAAAACACCAAACTGGTCAGTAGACCAGACCGTGCTCTCTTCCTTTGTTGCCGCCTGGCGGCGGGTATGTTTGATGTCACCCAATCTGTCTGGCCGATGTCCCGAAGTGGATCTCCATTATTCCACATAATCTTTTAATTCTAAGAATGAGGAAAGGTTGGTTTAATAATCGAATAGAAGGCGATTTAGAAGTGATATGAAGAAGTAAAGAGGTGAAAGGTGTGAGTTGCTGGAATGTTCGAGGAAGAATGACCTTGGAGGCTTGTCAGCGACCGTCCAATGGGCGAGCCAGACAAACCCACCTTGAGCTGACATCGGATTGGTACAACTCGGACGTTGGTCTTTAGTTTGGACTTTCGTTTTTTACGCTTTTTTGTACCTTGTTGAATTGTCAGCTTGAATGATATTGTCACGTTAGTGATGACAAGTATTACAAAAGTTTGAGTAGGAATAATTTATTGATTTTTTTTATTTATTTCGTCTCAATTTACAGGTGTTACATTCGAATCACCTTGTCCTGGCTATTTACACATGGCGAGTTGGTGGAGTAGAGGTGATCCCCCCGAACCTTGCAGGAGGGCAGCTGTTGGGCGATGAGCTCTTAACTAAGCGTCAGGGCCGGGTCGTCAGAATCGGGGATTAATATCTCCTTTATTTTGTAGAATATCTTGTATGTTTGGATTATTTGAATTTTGTATTTGAAGGTATAATTTCTCAATGGAAGTTTGGTACATATCTTCTAAATCGGGTTGATTCAAGTCCTCCTTCAGTATCTTGTTTGATAGGTTGAATGGAGCTCCTATACTTGTCCGAAGGCAGATTCTCATAAATGCGTTTATCCCATTTTTGTCTGTGGTTGTAATATATTTGCACCAAACTAGGAGTGCGTATGTTACTATCGGGAGGATACAACTTTTGTATAGAGTAAACTTTTGTTTTGTAGTCAATTTGCTTCTATAGTTGAACAGGCTTGATAATGTTATTTTTGCGATTTTTGCTTGGGATTTATTGATTAGAATGCACAACTATTTTATAGTTTAGTTTACAAGTGATAATATACAAGTATGGTAAAGGGGTGATGACGAGACAAATATTTATGATGATAAACAACAGAGTATTCAAAATAATTATTCTGTGAAAATATTTAACAGTGATTCTTAGTATCCCCGTGTGCTCATATGCAAACCGATACGAGTGCGCCATATTTGACATACAATTTCGAGTGAGAAGGAAAATTCTGGGAAGCCATTTGCTTCTAGGATGTACAAATTGTACTTGGATGGATCCTCTAGTTCATGTTTATTCTTGTTTTTGTCTTCTGTCTCCATTTCTTATTTATTTCAACACACAAAACGCGATATTCCGGCTAGGGATAATTGCGTCGATTTACATTTTTTTAAACAGAAACAGTTATAAACATATTATACAAGAAAAATAATAAAAAATAAAAAAGTGAAACAATAATATATATTAGGAACCTGAACCTTTCAGGTTAGAAAGATAATCATAAATATATTTACAAAAATAGTTACTAATTATCTTTGCTATTTACAAATTGAAATAGATCTACAACATTATTTACTGTATGTTGTCTAGCGATAAAGAAGAGTGGGCATTCCAGCAGTAGGTGTCTACATTTATTTAAAAGTTTATTTTTTTCGTTTCAAGGTTTCTCTTGTGCCTTTTTTTTTTTTTTTTCTAGCGTATGAGCACCTTCATTGCCTTCAATGCCAACGTATGATGGTATCCATTGAAGATGCATTTTTGAGATGCAGATTGAAAATGCATGTTACTGCTTTCTTTATCTTTTAAGTTCCCCTGTGTGACATATATAGAAGTACTAGCGGATGTGTACCCGGCTTCGCCCGGGTTTTATCCGAGTGAAAGTTTGCCTAACGAATATTATTGATAATGATGTTAATAATATTCATTACATTATATATTCATATAATATATTTTCCGATCAAACATATGCTCTCTCTCTCTACTGAATAGATTAAAAAAAAAAAAGATATATATAAATAAAAATATCTAGAGATATACTAAATGATCTTAGCCAAAAGGCCGAGAAACGATATTTTATATATAGAGACGACCTGGCTTCGTGTGTCTTCTGCTCGAGTGAATGTTTCGCTGGTAGAATTTTGTTCCTGCTTACTAATAATTATTATCTGGCTTCGCTCGTGGACTGCTTTAGTGAATATTCCCCTAAAGAATTTTGTTTATGTCAATCAAGCATGATACAGCAATATTGTCATAATCATTTCTGACTAAAAAATAATTGTTGCTGAGTACTTGGCTAATTATAATTTTTCTTGGTTAAAAGTGAGACAAAAAGTTCTTCCAGATATAATTCTCTGTCCTGCTCAAATTTTAGCGAGATTAGTTCCCGGCTTCGCCCGATTTTTACCCGAGTAAAAGTTTGCCTAACAAACATTTGTTAAAACGATTCTAGCAAACATCCAATCCCTTCTGAATCTATACTTATCTATACTCTCAATAATTTGAAAAATTTCCGGTTCCCTTGAAAAATACTCGATAAGTTGAAAAAAATCAGTATTAATTGGTCCACTCGGTAATTTAAAGTTGAAGGAATAGTATCTTGCTACAAACGAAGATTTGTAAATAACTGTATTTAGCGAATGTACCCGGCTTCGCCCGGTTTTTAATCCGAGTAAAAGTTTGCCTAACGAACATTTGTTAAAACGATTCTAGAAAACATCCAATCCACCTACTCGTATATATTGATTTATAAACGTATATAAATATAAATATTGTTATATGCGTTTAAATATATTTTTGAAACACATAATTCTTTTAAAACATTTATTATATTTTAAATAAAATATTGTCACTTTTATGAATTTTATAATTATTTTTTTTTCTCAATGAAATATATATATTAATTTAAAAATTCATTTTTGTTATCATCATCACATACAATGTAATTTTTTTATATAAACAAACGATAATAAACAACAATGTAATTTGCATCTTTATTATTATAAAACAACAACAAATTAAATTAACAATGTAAAAAATATATTTTAACATTACATTTTAACATTTAACACAAAAATGTTACAATATTTTCTTTAAATATATATTAATATTAAAACGCCAAGTTTTTTTTACGTCATTGGAATATTATATTAATAAATTCTCAAATTAAATTTATTATACTTTTAACACATTTTAAGCATTGTTACAATTTATAAAGAAAATTTCACCAGACGCCGCTAGAGGCGCTGCTTGCGAGTGAAAGTAGAAAATTTGCAAATAAAATTACAAAGAATATTTATTTCAAATCAAATTCATACCAGAAACCTTCCCAGTAGTATAGTAAATAACTTCCTAAAGTTTCACGGCGATTGGATAATCTTACCTTTTAAAAACAATCATCGTGTGAACAAATAAGATTCATCGTGTTTACAAACCACGTGTAAATTATTAACCAATCAAATTCATTTATCGTCGCGACCAGTGCTGCGCCCAAGCGGTAAAAGGCCTGAATTAACGCTTTTTGGTTTTTTATTTTTTAAAAAAAGCACATTAACCTTTTTAGTTTTTTGAATAGCCTATATGTTAAACGAAATCTTCAGCTACCTACATGCGAAATTCCATAATGATTGAGTCAGTAGATTTTGCGTGATGCGATAACAAACATCGATTTCGCATTTCATTTTTATAGATATAAAGGAAGGATTGTCTGAATCCCGATATACATACTGAAAGGTAAAATTTCCTCAAGTTTTGTCCATGAGTGTGTCTTCAATAGTCACTGTAATATCTTTCAAAGTTATTATCTGAATCCCGATATACATGGTAAAAGGTACAACTTTAATTTTTGTCCATGAGTGTATCTTTCAGAGTTATTGTCTGAATCCCGATGTAAATGCTAAAAGGTACAACTTCCTTGAATTTTGTTCATGAGTGTATCTATCAGAGTTATTGTCTAAATCCTGATGTACATGCTAAAAGGTACAACTTCCTTAAGTTTTGTCCATGAGTGTATCTTTCAGAGTTATTGTCTGAATCCCGATGTATATGCTAAAAGGTACAACTTCCTTAAGTTTTGTCCATGAGTGTGTTTTCAATAAAGGTCAATGTAATATCCTTCAGAGTTATTGTTTGAATCCCGAAGTACATGGTAAAAGGTACAACTACCTTAAGTTTTGTCCATGAGTGTATCTTCAATAAAGGTCACTGTAATATCTTTCAGAGTTATTGTCTGAATCCCGAAGTACATGCTAAAAGGTACAACTTCCTTAAGTTTTGTCCATGAGTGTATCTTTCAGAGTTATTGTCTGAATCCCGATGCACATGCTAAAAGGTACAACTTCCTTAAGTTTTGTTCATGAGTGTATCTATCAGAGTTATTGTCTGAATCCCGATGTACATGCTAAAAGGTACAACTTCCTTAAGTTTTGTCCATGAGTGTATCTTTCAGAGTTATTGTCTGAATCCCGAAGTACATGCTAAAAGGTACAACTTCCTTAAGTTTTGTCCATGAGTGTATCTTTCAGAGTTATTGTCTGAATCCCGAAGTACATGGTAAAAGGTACAACTTCCTTAAGTTTTGTTCATGAGTATATCTTTCAGAGTTATTGTCTGAATCCTGAAGTACATGCTAAAAGGTACAACTACCTTAAGTTTTGTTCATGAGTGTATCTTTCAGAGTTATTGTCTGAATCCCGATGTACATGCTAAAAGGTACAACTTCCTTAAGTTTTGTCCATGAGTGTATCTTTCAGAGTTATTGTCTGAATCCCGAAGTACATGCTAAAAGGTACAACTTCCTTAAGTTTTGTTCATGAGTATATCTTTCAGAGTTATTGTCTGAATCCTGAAGTACATGCTAAAAGGTACAACTACCTTAAGTTTTGTTCATGAGTGTATCTTTCAGAGTTATTGTCTGAATCCCGATGTACATGCTAAAAGGTACAACTTCCTTAAGTTTTGTCCATGAGTGTATCTTTCAGAGTTATTGTCTGAATCCCGAAGTACATGCTAAAAGGTACAACTTCCTTAAGTTTTGTTCATGAGTGTATCTATCAGAGTTATTGTCTGAATCCCGAAGTACATGCTAAAAGGTACAACTTCCTTAAGTTTTGTTCATGAGTGTATCTATCAGAGTTATTGTCTGAATCCTGATGTACATGCTGAAAGGTACAACTTCCTTAAGTTTTGTCCATGAGTGTATCTTTCAGAGTTATTGTCTGAATCCCGAAGTACATGCTAAAAGGTACAACTTCCTTAAGTTTTGTTCATGAGTGTATCTATCAGAGTTATTGTCTGAATCCTGATGTACATGCTGAAAGGTACAACTTCCTTAAGTTTTGTCCATGAGTGTATCTTTCAGAGTTATTGTCTGAATCCCGAAGTACATGCTAAAAGGTACAACTTCCTTAAGTTTTGTTCATGAGTGTATCTATCAGAGTTATTGTCTGAATCCCGAAGTAAATGCTAAAAGGTACAACTACCTTAGCCATTAAGGCAGGTAAAGGCAAGTTGCCAAACATCGATAAGGTGTTCTTTAAATAGCAATTGATCGGTGGGCGGCAGAACGATCGAAGAGGTGGCGTTTGTCTGGACACCGATATCTGCTAGGTGATGATTGGTGACTGAAAATTGTCGGTAGCTGATAACAATGCTCTACATATATACATATTGTTGCCAAGAAATTTGAGACCTGTTTCTTCATTAATTCGATGTGCAGAATCCAGAAATGACCTATTTTATTCAATTAGCTACCATTTTAGAAATACACTCATAGACAAAACTTGAAGAAGTTGTACTTTTTAGCATTTATATCGGTATTCAGACAATAACTCTGAAAGATATTACAGTGACCTTTATTGAAGATACACGAGATAACTAAGTGTGAACGTAATTGTCTCGTTTTCTTCAAATAAAGAAAAAACAGACGACCAGCGACCTTAAATACTCCACTTTTTTTGGGGGTGTCAATGTGTTTCTTTTTAATATATAACATCAAATATCTCTACAGACCTTACTGTAATGATAAAAGTTATTGCCTGAGAGGTTTGGCTCACCAATGGTGAACCTTCTCTGCAGTTTCACCAAATTAATCTCCAAACCGCTCTACTATTGTATTGGATTAGTTTTCTTACCTTACATTTACTATGGAAGGCAGTTTAGGGGTGTTTAAGGAGGGAACCTTTAGATATAAGTTTCTATAAGCCTGTAGAAGTTCCAAACACATTACTAACAACAACAACAAAAAAAGTCATCCACGAATCACCTGGTTTATCAAGAAATAGGGTTGGTCAAATATCAGGGAACAGGCTATCTTGAGAATTAAATATATATATCTGTGAATATTTATTTATTATTAATCTGTTTATTCTGTGGCTAAATCAATAGTTAATAATGCCTATTTTGCATAATTTTGTTTATAAAATAAGGTATTCCGTGTTTTTAATTCTTTTGACCACGGGTCAAGGTGTATAAATAGTTTTGTTGTTTAAATAAAGTGTGTGTGTCTCATAGTATTGGTGTGTTGGCTTGATGGGAATACACGAGGTAGGTAGCAGCAGAGTGGAGCCTTATTAAGGAACAAAATACAGTCCTCAAGAAAATAAGGAGCTATCAGACTAAATTAATGAATAGTTGGTTTCTATTCCACCAGATGGCGCTCTTCCTTCTGAAAAGCACATGGGCTCCTGGTCAGGATATGCCATTTTTTATTTTTAATAATTATATATATATGATAAATTGTATCACACACACGCACACAAAGCCTTTATTAAGACATTAGTCTTATACAGATTCTCCGTACAAGGTGCAATATCAGGAAAAGAGCAGCACAGGAAACCAGTAGTTCCGCAACTATATACAATTATTAGTAATAAGGAAAAGTAATATTTAATATGAAAGGTCGACGCCATCGCCTCAAGTCTTCAATTCCATAAGCGCGGAGCAGAAATAGGGACTAAGTTATTTAGTTCGCCATAAATATCGCATCCAGATGAAAAATTGTATCGATAGATGGCAATTAAATTTATTTAAAAAAAAAAAACAAAGTTTTTGTTTTGAAGATATAAAAATGAAGTAACAACACACCGCGTCACAGCCTTCCTCTCTCCCATAGAATCGGTAGCCGGCGGTATAAACTGTCGGTTTCTGATAGCCATGGGATCGAATCCCGCAATGGACTTTTTTTCTTTTATATGTGAAGAACCTGTTCATATTATCATTGTAAACCAAACCGTGGACCACTTCACATACCCAACCTTCCAATACCAAGGATTCCTGACGGCCACCATCCTAGGGATCACCAACCTAAGTACAGCCACATCTCTAGAAAATCTCCCAAGAAATAAATCTGCCCACCTCAGTAATCCTCAGTAGGACTTCCACTGACATTGTAAGTAAAGCCAAGAAGATGTCAGCCCGGGTAGTTGGTGACTTCTATATGTGGCTTCTGGAACCTACTGGGTTACACCTGAATAAATAACCTAAGCTATATTGCTCTTTTTGAGCAGAACCTAATAAAGTTATTTTGGAACAGCCGCCTCTTGTCCCATCAGTAGCAGGTTGTGGGGCGGGATGGAGGTGTTGACACAGGACCGACCTGTCCAAAGTTCCGACACTATCTCCCCACCGAGATAAGCACTCTACCTCTAAAAAACAAATGTCGCAACGAAAAGATGATAAGCGTGGCGCACGTCAGACATCGTATCTCAGTGGGCAAGGTTCCTTCGGTCGTTCCCAGCTTTTTAACTAAAATGCCTTTGTCAGTCTTAAGTCCGGATGGATATGAAGAAGAGGAGCAGTAACAAGCTTTCTAAAAAAACCTGGGTTCAGCTGGCCTGGCTGATAGTACCCTGTAAGGTCTCCTCATCTAGGAAGATAGGATGAGCAGCATTTGTACTCCATGTTAGGAGCGGCTGCACATGGCGTCTGTTCCTCATATCAGAAGCAGCCATTTCATATTGGAGCTAAGTCGGCCTGCTACTGAGTAGTGCTTCCAGTCTTAACGACAAAAGTAAATGCATTCTACTTCACCCAATTATTATGTATGTCAAATCTCAGTTGATGATCTCTACTCATCCCCAGCTACAGACACAATCAACAAGCTCATTGATACCCTGATATGATTGTATAAGTGGAGATAAGAAAAAAAGAACGAATGGCTAGAGAGTGCTGTCTTCTACAATGTCAGTGCAGACAACGGCCCATTTTGACGAAGCGAACGATTAAAAGATACAAATATCAGAGCTAGTTGAACGACGTATTCTCAGACATAATTGTTTGCGGCGAAATTGCGGAAGAGCATCCTCGAAGCAAATATTTATATGTAATTCTACTATCCTAAAAATCTTGTTTATAGTTTGATTGAATACCATTTCTAAGATTCCCCCCTTCAGTGTAGCATATATAAGTAGAATGATCCAATACAGTATTAGAGCTCTAAAGAAGAGGTCTGGTAGATTAATTGGCGCTGGGAGATTTCACCACTGATGAACCAAGCCCTCCCAATATTTTCATTGCGATAGGACAGTAGAAGTTTGTTTTATGGATAAAAGAACCATTCGTGCTTCAATGCTTTCATTTCCAATGATTTTTTTTATTATTCTAAAATAATGACTAAAAAGTTTTTGTTAAATACATATAATAATTTTGACGGGAGAGGCGACCATTGCTTCCATGGATTAATTTTCTCCCGGCAAATTTTCCATCTATGTTTTGCCAATAGATTTGGCCCAGCCACATTGCCAGCAAAACACCTCTTTGGTAGATTGTGAGGATTTCATTAGATCCCGTGTGGATCTCATGGAATAAAGTCCGCCCTCGTCACAGTCTAGGGCGGACTTTATTCCATGAGATCCACACGGTGGACGCTTATCAGTTTGCCAAAGTTGGTGTTGTAGCTTTGTCACCGACCCGATGCCGCTAGTTGCGGCGACGGTCAATAGATGGCGTCAGATTCTGACGTTTATTTTGACGGGAGAGGCGACCATTGCTTCCATGGATTAATTTCCTCCCGGCAAATTTTCCATCTATATAAATCTCTATTCATGATAATATTGTGAAAAAAGTATTAAAATTACAAATATATTCTCACAATGAGTATCTTTTTTATTAAAAAAAAAAAAACGCTAGCTTTCAAGTGTTAATCGCTCTTCAACGGGCTTACTATATTATTGAATTGATCCCACCAGAAATATTTACAAAAAACAAACGCGCGCAGCATGGATATTTATAACTGAAATTTTTTATGACTGAAAATTTTGAATTGGTTTGTAATTTAACTATTTTATGGAATATGTCTATTTTAATTTTTAGGGCATGCAGTTTTTTAAATAAAAAATATACTCATTGTGAGAATATAATTGTAAATTTAAATACATATTTTATCACGCACTTTTTTCCTGATCTATCAGGGGAAAAAATCTATCTTCGGACAATGGATGGACAAGACGTCAATTCCATTCTCATGTCAACAAAGGCGGCCAAGTTTTTCCCGAGTCTTGAAGTGAGGAGAGAGATAACAAAGAGCTCCTGATTATATCTGGAAGAGGACTCTTCGGCTTTAAGGAAGTCTTCTCTACCATATAGAATTAATTATCCATAGTTAAATATAAGAAAAATACGATATACTTTTAATTCGAAACTATTATAGACGCGTATGATTCTTTTAAAAATTAAACAATTTCTACTGCCCTTACTGTAATGGAAAAATTAATGGAAGGGTTTGGATCATCAGTGGTGAACCTTCCCAGCGGTTTCGTCAGTTCTTTGGTAGATTAAACTGGCGAAACCGCTGGGAAGGTTCACCACTGATGAGCCAGGCCCTTCCATTAATTTTTCCATTACAGTAAGGGAAATAGATATACAGTAGACTCTCCTATAACGCGAGTTTTTACAACGCGATAAAAAAAAATTGCGACAAATGTATTTATACAACGCGAATTTTCGTATAACGCGTTATAAAATAAAACAATTTACCCTAACAACATTCGCGTTATACAAGTTTTATTTCGTACAACGCGAATTCCTATAACGCGATTTCATACAACACGGAACACATTAATCGCGTTATAGGAGAGTTTACTGTAATTGTTTAATTTTTAAAAGAATCATACGTGTCTATAATAGTTTCGAATTTTCATAACAGATGGCGCGCTGATGCATCATAAAACTTTTAATTAAACAATTAAAAAAGGTTTCCAGAGATGAGTTTCTTTTTATTTCAAAAACCATATCAAGCTTTCGGGTATCTCTTTCCTTCCACAGGAGAACTTATATCTATATATATATAAATGAATGTTTGTTTGTTTGTTTGTATGTCCGGTATACAAATTCGCAGTAGTTCACTAATTCAAACCAAAATTTCCATACATAGGTAAAAAAATACGGGTAAGACGATAGGCTATTTTTAAAAAATAAATAAATAAATTATTAAAACTATATATTCAAATTATTCTACTTAGCTCGCGAGCAGCGCCTCTAGCGGTGAAGATGGGAGGTAATATCAGCTGACCTAATGTACATGTAAAGTTTGGAGCGGGACGTTTCACAAGAGTGACATCCACGGCGCCAATTTACAATTGTAACGAATAGTGTTTGAATAAAACTTTTAATCGGGTAAAACCCGGGCGTTGCCCGGGTCATTCGTCTAGTAATGAATAAAACGGTCAACATGTTTGTGTGGCATCAGGTAGCGTTTTATTCAGTGTACAGTAGAACCTCCTTTTAGCGGACACCCTGTTAGCGGACACCTTTCTATAAAGAACAGTTTTTATTTGCAAAATTACCATTTTTACTATTTAGCAACTCTCCGGTAAAAAGGAATAAAAAAGTCGGTGGATGAGAGGGTAACACGCTCGCTTCCCGACAGTCATGAACCGGGATTGAATCCCGCGTTAAAATTTTGTTTAATATGTGAATAACCTTCACATAGTATTCACTTAGATTGCGGAATAATTGCAATGACGATTGAAAAAGGTATATACCGATCAAATTAATTGCAAAAAGTTTATTTTTAATATAAAATATAAAACGGCTATCTTTCAAGCGTTAGCTCATCATCAGGCCTTTTTTTTTTTTGATGATGAGCTAACGCTTGAAAGCTAGCCGTTTTATATTTTATATTAAAGAAACTTTTTGCAATTAATTTGATCGGTGTATGCCTTTTTCATATATTATTCACTGTTTCATTTATCATGAACTAGGTTGCTCTTGCTGAGCGGTACCTATTTATGTGAATTTGAACCAACCGGTAAAAGGATACCTCTCCCTAAAGGACACTTTTCTCTGCAATTAGGTGTCCTTTACAGGGGGAGGTTCTACTGTCTCCTGTAGAAGGGCAGAGATGCCCTGAAAGCTTGAGACAGTTTTTAAATAAAAATAAACTCATCTCTGGAAAACTTTTTAAATTCTTTAATTAATGTCCAGGAGATTTAAATCCATTGATAAATATCTTCTATATATATAAAAATCAATGTTTGTATGTTTGTATGTCCGGTATACAAATTCGCAGTAGTTCACTAATTCAAACCAAAATTTCCATACATAGGTAAAAAAATACGGGGAAGACGATAGGCTATTTTAAAAAAATATATAAATCAATTATTAAAACTATATATTCAAATTATTCTACTTAGCTCACGAACAGCGCCCTCTATCAACGATTAAATTATGCTGATGCAAACAAATAGATAAAAAAAAATCTTATCTAAATATATATCACTCGGGTAGATATGCACACGGGTCAATCCCGGGGCGAAGCCCGGGTCACCCGTCTAGTACTTTTATAAAAATATCTAAAAAACAAACGCAATAAGTGTCATTTATTATAAAAACATCGCAATCATTGACAATTTTCCTGGAGAAAATGTTTTTGACTGGATCCTTAATTCTAAGAGAAGGAAGGATAAAATTTGGTTCTTGGCATCGTAGTGTTTTGTAATAAAAAAACGTATTGATTAAGTTTGAGTCAAAAGGCAATCCATCAAATAAGTTTGTATAAAAGAGCGTACCTAAATCTGTGAAGTAAAAAAAGAAGTAATTTTTTCTGAAAATATTTCGAGAGATTGCTCTCCCTTTATCAATTTATTGCACAGTAAACTTAAATTCTTGTAGATGAACAATGACAAAGTTAAACTTGTTAAACTGGCGAAACCGCTGGGAGGGTTCACCACTGATGAGCCAGGCCCTCCCTTTAATTTTTTTCCATTGCAGTAAGGGCAGTAGAAATTGTTTCATTTTAAAAAGAATATTACGCGTCTAAAATAGTTTCGTAATTTATTGACAAAGTTGTTTTCATGTGATCTACAAGAATTTGTAAATTAAGTTTACTGTACAATAAAATTGATAAAGAGGGAGCAATCTCTCGAAATATTGTCGCGGAGATAAATAAAGCAAGGGCAAGTTTGGGGATAATTAATTTATTATAAGGGGTATTTATAGGGAGAGATAGTGTGTACAACTTACCCCAATGTGAAAAATATAGTACAAATGTGATATATATGCCCGAAACGCGTCCGTGGTTAGCTTTTCTTGATTAATCAAGAATGGGTATTTGACCAATTCTGAAATAATTAAAAATCAACGAGAATAGTTGATATTTATTCCGATAGATGGCGCAAGCCATCAGCAACTTTCAGTTGCACGATAAGGAGATGCCTTTTTCTTAACTTACCCCAAGTTAAAGATAATCCTAATGAGCGACGTCAGCCACCGTCCCGTTTTCCTTATTTACAGATCAGTTTACGAGAACTCCTCACACCTGTGGTCCCCCCCCCCGGGGTCCAGGGATGATTGACAGGTGTCCCATCTGTCAAGTAGCTCCATCTAGATGGGACACTTGTCAATATTTTGACATTTTTTTTTCATTACAGATCCAGGTAGGCCCTTTTTTTAATATAAACTTATTGCGTAAGGGTTTTTTATATGTTTTCATTCTACACCGTCTTCTATTGGGAGAGAAAAAAAGACTACATCAACCAATAATTTATTTAATTCCCGAAATTCCAGTGACTCTATGCTACTCTCTTCAGAGGGATGATTATTTTCCTGAAAGAAAACATCTCATAATATCTATCCGTGATTTCTACCTGTTGTTTAAGGTTGTCGTGTTGGTCAATTTGAATAGCAGCGGCGATAACGTTGTCACCAGGAGGATCTGTACTGTGATAAACAGTCAATTACGTAGACAGGCGCCTTGTTATCTATCTGATTGAAAGGCCAATAACACGCTTACCTCATTCTGGCGGCTAACCTTTGCATCATCTTCACTCACAGACAGACTTTCCTATAGTGTTCCTCGTGCTAAAATACGGATAGGGATGGGTTTTACCAGAATCATACTGAAGGTTGTATGGTTACGTGACGAGATTTCTTGCCGCAGCCACATCCCATCCGTAGTTTCCCCTTACAACTCTTTCTTTTCCAAATCTTCAAACTAATATTTGAATGTGAAAACGACATTTGAAAAATATCCCGCATGTGTTTCTTTTGAACGAAAAATCGAAATTTATTTTAAGGAGAAATAACGATTATTTCTAACCTTAGAGATGAAGTTGAAAGGATGAATTGTGAAGAGTAGTGATAAACGGAAAAATAAAGTGCCCAGGGATGGGAATCGAACCCACAGTTCGTCCTTTCATACTTCACCTCTAAGGATAGAAATAATCGTTATTTCTCCTTAAAATAAATTTATGTTTTTCGTTCAAAAGAAACACATGCGGGATATTTTTCAAATGTCGTTTTACAATCATAAGCCGCATTATATTATATTGTAATATTTCAAAGTGAACACAAATACATTAGAACCTCCCTCTAAAGGACAATACCTAGTTGTAGAGCCAACGTGTCCTTTAGGGAATGGTGTGATGTAGTATAATCCTAAATTTGAATTTTATTGATGGTTCATGGCCATCTGTCGAAAAAAAAAAGAACTATTTGTGGATTTTCCTGGGTTGGCTAATACCCCTCTTACTTGAAGAGTATCAAGGAAAAAAAAAAACACGTACACGTTTCTGACTGTTGGTCCTCATCAGCGTGAGAGAATATGTTATTACGGGCTACTAACAAAAGTGTATGGTTTTAAAAGGTAATAGCCTACAGTTATACCTGGTGTTCCCAGGTGCTCACCCTCCCAAGTACTGACCGACATTGCTTAACTTCGGTGATATGACGAGAACCAGTGTTTTCAATGTGGTATGTCCGTAGGCAATCATCAGCGTGAGAGAATATGTTATTACGGGCTACTAACAAAAGTGTATGGTTTTAAAAGGTAATAGCCTACAGTTATACCTGGTGTTCCCAGGTGCTCACCCTCCCAAGTACTGACCGACATTGCTTAACTTCGGTGATATGACGAGAACCAGTGTTTTCAATGTGGTATGTCCGTAGGCAATCATCAGCGTGAGAGAATATGGTATTGCAGGCTACTAACAAAAGTGTATGGTTTTAAAAGGTAATAGCCTACAGTTATACCTGGTGTTCCCAGGTGCTCACCCTCCCAAGTACTGACCGACATTGCTTAACTTCGGTGATATGACGAGAACCAGTGTTTTCAATGTGGTATGTCCGTAGGCAATCATCAGCGTGAGAGAATATGGTATTGCAGGCTACTAACAAAAGTGTATGGTTTTAAAAGGTAATAGCCTACAGTTATACCTGGTGTTCCCAGGTGCTCACCCTCCCAAGTACTGACCGACATTGCTTAACTTCGGTGATATGACGAGAACCAGTGTTTTCAATGTGGTATGTCCGTAGGCAATCATCAGCGTGAGAGAATATGGTATTGCAGGCTACTAACAAAAGTGTATGGTTTTAAAAGGTAATAGCCTACAGTTATACCTGGTGTTCCCAGGTGCTCACCCTCCCAAGTACTGACCGACATTGCTTAACTTCGGTGATATGACGAGAACCAGTGTTTTCAATGTGGTATGTCCGTAGGCAATCATCAGCGTGAGAGAATATGGTATTGCAGGCTACTAACAAAAGTGTATGGTTTTAAAAGGTAATAGCCTACAGTTATACCTGGTGTTCCCAGGTGCTCACCCTCCCAAGTACTGACCGACATTGCTTAACTTCGGTGATATGACGAGAACCAGTGTTTTCAATGTGGTATGTCCGTAGGCAATCATCAGCGTGAGAGAATATGGTATTGCAGGCTACTAACAAAAGTGTATGGTTTTAAAAGGTAATAGCCTACAGTTATACCTGGTGTTCCCAGGTGCTCACCCTCCCAAGTACTGACCGACATTGCTTAACTTCGGTGATATGACGAGAACCAGTGTTTTCAATGTGGTATGTCCGTAGGCAATCATCAGCGTGAGAGAATATGGTATTGCAGGCTACTAACAAAAGTGTATGGTTTTAAAAGGTAATAGCCTACAGTTATACCTGGTGTTCCCAGGTGCTCACCCTCCCAAGTACTGACCGACATTGCTTAACTTCGGTGATATGACGAGAACCAGTGTTTTCAATGTGGTATGTCCGTAGGCAATCATCAGCGTGAGAGAATATGGTATTACAGGCTACTAACCAAAGTGTATGGTTTTAAAAGGTAATAGCCTACAGTTATACCTGGTGTTCCCAGGTGGTCACCCTCCCAAGTACTGACCGACATTGCTTAACTTTAGTGATCGGATGAGAACCAGTGTTTTCAATGTGGTATGTCCGTAGGCAATCATCAGCGTGAGAGAATATGGTATTGCAGGCTACTAACCAAAGTGTATGATTTTAAAAGGTAATAGCCTACAGTTATACCTGGTGTTCCCAGGTGGTCACCTTCCCAAGTACTGACCGACATTGCTTAACTTTAGTGATCGGATGAGAACCAGTGTTTTCAATGTGGTATGTCCGTAGGCAATCATCAGCGTGAGAGAATATGGTATTACAGGCTACTAACCAAAGTGTATGGTTTTAAAAGGTAATAGCCTACAGTTATACCTGGTGTTCCCAGGTGGTCACCTTCCCAAGTACTGACCAACATTGCTTAATTTCGGTGATATGACGAGAACCAGTGTTGTCAATGTGGTATGTCCGTAGGCAATCATCAGCGTGAGAGAATATGGTATTACAGGCAACTAACCAAAATGGATGGTTTTAAAAGGTAATAGCCTACAGTTACACCCTTGGAATATTCGACCAAATTCTGGTTCGTTTCCAAGGTGACTAACGTGGCAACGGCACCCATTTTCCAATGGGTTTCCAGTGGACATTGCTGCTGCTGTGATAGAGATGCATGGAGACATCTGAGGCTCTTCATTGGTCACGAAAACAACAACCCAGTGTTCCCAGGTGGTCACCCTCCCAAGTACTGACCGACATTGCTTAACTTCGGTGATCGGACGGAAATATCTTTATTTACGGGGCTGCTAACCAAAATAAAATGATTTTTGAGCCCCAATGGCCGCGTAAACCACTATGACCAGGCTGCGGAGGCTAGGGACAGGATCTCCGTTAGGGAAGAAGCAGGTTAGGCCAAAGAGATCGGACGAGAACCGCTGTTTTCAATGTGGTATGGCCATAGGCTATCATCAGTGTGAGGTAGGATGAACGTTAAAGACCTATCAAGGGGGGTCTTCACTGCATCTTTTAAATTGATTTAAGGTCAAAAGTGGATAGTTGATATTCCCCCGATAAATCGCAATGATCCAATCAGTAACATTCAGTTACATTTCCTCATCGCCTTCGTAGCTGGCACGGTGTTGGCTATGATGGCCTTCACCCTCTACTACCGCGCCCGCCACTGCCATTACTGGGACCTGGAGTCCGGAGGTCCACCAGACAAGGGTCCGTACTGCTCCCGTCACTACCTAGCCTGGTAGGACCATTTGCTTGCTGCTCCCTCCTTCCATCGGACTGGGAAGTAAACAGCCTGAAGAAGCGCCATTGTAAGGTCTGCATGACCTCTCCCCCCATCACTGGCCCTGGAGGGATGTGAAATCTCTGTGTCAAAATTCTTGGCCACAAGATTGAATCGGCTTTTAAAATTTTTTATTTGTGTTGTGAATTAAATGTTTTGTGGAAAAAAAACATTCATTTGCAGAGTATTTTACTTTTACGAAACTCGAATTGTAATTGTCGTATTTGTATAACTCGTTAATGGTGGAATTGTCTAAATAGATAGGGAATAACTAAGCTTTTTTTTTTTTCAATAAAAACCGATATATGCTTGATATAGAGAGTGAACAAATCGGCGAGGTGGACAAAAAGACATACGTGATGGACAACAAAGGGACAAGCCTCCAAATGACGGCCAGAGCTTGTAATACGCACAAAGAACAAAACTCTTTATTAAGACATAGATTCGTATACGTGGAGTTACCACGAGGTCTGCAAATGGAGAATAAAAAAAGGAAAAGCTCATCACACGACCTTTCCACAGACTGTCATTGTGTAGAGAACAACGGCAGTACAAACAACAAAAGGACAGGCGTCAAAATGACGGGCAGAGCTAGTAATACGCACAAAGAACAAAACTATTTATTAGGACATAGATTCTTATACGTGGAGTTACCACGAGGTCTGCAAACACACGACCCTTCCACAGACTGGCATTGCGTAGCGATCAACAGCAGTAGCTATGTAATGATGCAATTTGATGTAGAAAGAGCTATTGCATCTTATTGGGACACGAAGAAGTTGGACATGGGATCCAGAACTATTCTGAAGCTATCTGACGTAGTGAATAATATTGATTTTGGCCGGCACAGACATGGGAGGGCACACACCTCAATTCCCAGCCAATCAGCGAGACCGTGACGTAGTAAGATTGCGCCACACCTCCAAGCGGTTGCATCAGCTAGCGTCTGCTTCACCCCGTTTTTTCTGACTTGGCTGTTTGCGCCAGCAATATAAAAAAAAAACATGCAGATGGCAATGGTATAATAAGCTCCCGTACCTCTGACGTCAATCAGATTCCAGGACTGTTTTAACTTACCCGTCCTTCCTTCCTACGTTTTATAACTCAACCATGTCCTCATTCAAGCCAGTTCCGTAATGGCTGCTGCCTCAGAAAAAAAAAAAAGGCCAGACAGGCTGTTGCCGTTCTACAATGTAACGCTCGTGACCAGAACTAAGGTACAGGTTGCCCATGACATCAGCGATATCGCTACCAAGGACAAGCCATAGGAAAGAAGAACATAAACGTTACATCATACGAGTACTTCTTTGATTAACAAGGAAACATAAATCCGCCTTTGCAAGTCCCAAGCCCGGATGAAAAAGGAGAAGGAAGAACAGTAACAAGCTCGCTAAAAAAAAACCTGGGCTCAGCTGACCATGCTGATAGTACCCTGTAAGGTCTCCTGAATTAGGGATACAGGATGTACTCCATGTTAGAATGGTTGTACATGGTGTCTGTTCCTCATGTCAGAGGTGGATATTTCTTTTGGAGCTAAGTCGGCCTGCCACTGAGTAGTGCTCCCAGTCTTAATGACAAAGGCACCGTGGATTTAACTTAGTTAATTGGCCATTGTGGTAGGGTCTTGTAGCTCAAACATCAATGACAAAGGAAGACGTATTCTACTTCATCCGTTTATGACGGTTGTCAAATCTCTCAATTTTGACCGAGAAAACTCTTTTAATTGAAGATGAAATCCTATTCAATGAAGTTTTAGTTCTCCATTACAAGCCATCGCAAATCTACCGAAGATTCTGCCGAAGTAATATGTTAGCGCAGCAACTTTCTAGATTCTGTGAAAAAACAGTACAAAAGTGAATTTGTACACGGATCAGGTGGATAAATTAAGAAAAAGGACATTTCCTGATCGTGAAGCTAAAAGTTGCTGAAGGCTTGAAACATCATTAATTACCATTAATCAAGAAAAGGTATTTGACCAATTCTGGAATAATTAAAAATCAATGATTAGTTGATATACATTCCGATGGCACAAGCCATCTGCAACTTTTAGTTGCACGATCAGGAAATTTCCTTTTTCTAGATTCTGCCAGCTTCCTCAGGAACATGTACGATGTCTTACATCTGAAGACAAGGTGTTGATTTCCTCGATCTACTTTGAAGGACTTGCTGCGATTCCATAGAGAGAAATGGCAGATTGCCAGTCAGCCACTTATATAAGACCACAGTTGAAGAAGAGGTAAACGAACGGCCAAGATGGATGATTCCCAATGCAACAGTATTCTGACATCGCTGTTACTCCTTCCAACACCATCTTTTTTATCAAACTCTTTTATAAAATTCAATTGATAGTTACCTATAAATATTCGAATATGGAAAATTAGGGAAAAGAGTTTCTTTTGACGTGTTACAAGCTTCCAAGCAAAACCTATTCTTCAACGGGCAAATCTAAAAACAAGAGCTCTTCATTTGTTTTTTAATTTGCCCGTTGAAGAGCATGTGGTGCGCTTAGAGTAAAACAGAACGTTATTGCAACCTCAGAACAAATTTTAACGACTTGCCTTTATTTTTATTTATTTCTCCTGACGAATACAAAATAATTTTGTTGAAACTTTGAGAAGATAAAACTTTAACTGGCTGAAGGGTCTATTTTTTAAAGAAATAGAGTAAAACAGTCGCCAACTTCAGATTATCATGATCTGAACTACGTGTACTAGGGATAATAAAAAGAAAAGGAAACCAATTTAACCCTATATATTTGGGATGGGTGAATTTTCTTGGTGTATCTCATGAATTGGAAAAAGTCGGTGGATGAGAGGGTAACACGCTCGATTCCCGACAGTCATGAACCGGGATTGAATCCCGCGTTAAAATGTGTTTAATATGTGAATAACCTTCACACATATTATTCACTGTTTCAATTATCATGAACTAGGTTGCTCTTGCTGAGCGGTACCTATTAATGTGATTTGAACCAGGCTCATGAATTGGGGCAAACTTTTGAGAAGATCACTTTGTGAATAGAGACCAGTAGGATTAACCTAGCTTTGAAACTTCGACAGTCTTTTAGCATGGCAATCTCGAGAGATGGCATCAAGACCACTTGGTGTAAGGACAAAGGATGGGTAAACAACTGAAAATATTTGATGGATGGGGAAAAACTTCTTTGACGGGCAATCACCTTTTATAATATTTTTGTAGAACGATCATTTTGATATTGAGCAAAAAAGTAATTGTCTATTGAAAAGCAGAAATTCGCTCGAAAGGTTGCAAAAATCTAAAAATAAACTTTTTTAACCCGAATTCTATTGTTCCTTTCAAATAATACGGTATAAATACAATACTATAAATTAATAGAGTACAGCAATTTCATGCATTTTATATCTAAAGGAAGAGAGAACAAGATTTTATGGTTGAATTTCTCTAGATATAGGAGATATTAAAAACAAAAAAGAGGTATGTCCTGACCAGGCTCACATGAGCATGACATCAAAGATGTCACACGATGAAAAGAACGCCCTTTTGGCTTAAAACCTCGGCAAAACGGGAACATAGTAAAGAAAGAGGTGGATCAATGTAGATGCAATGAGAAATCCTGGCCATACAACTGAAGAAGTTCCTAGATGCCATACGAAGAAAAGCCCTTTTAGCTTAAAACCTCGGCAAAACGGGAATATAGTAATGAAAGAGGCAGATCAATGTGGATGCAATGAGAAATCCTGGCCATACAACTGAATAGGTTCCTAGATGTCATACGAAGAAAAGCCCCTTTTTGACTTAAAACCTCGGAAAAACGGGAATAGAGTAAAGAAAGAGGTGGATCAATGTAGATGCAATGAGAAATTCTGGCCATACAACTAAAGAGGAACCTAGATATCGTACGAAGAAAAGACCTTTTTGACTTAAAACCTCGGCAAAACGGGAATATAGTAAAGAAAGAAGTGGATCAATGTGGATGCAATGAGAAATCCTGGCCTTACAACTGAAGAGGTTCCTAGATGTCACACGAAAAAAGCCCTTTTTGGCTTAAAATCTCGGCAAAACGAGAATATAGTAAAGAAAGAGGTGGATCAATGTAGATGCAATGAGAAATCATACAAATGAAGAGGTTCTTAGATGTCATACGAAGAAAAGCCCTTTTTGATTTAAAATCTCGGCAAAACGTAAATATAGTAAAGAAAGAGGTGGATCAATGTAGATGCAATGAGAAATCATACAACTGAAGAGGTTCTTAGATATCACACGAAGAAAAGCCCTTTTTAGCTTAAAATCTCGGCAAAACGGGAATATAGTAAAGAAAGAGGTGGATCAATGTAGATGCAAAGAGAAATCATACAACTGAAGAGGTTCTTAGATGTCACGCGAAGAAAAGCCCTTTTTAGCTTAAAATCTCGGCAAAACGGGAATATAGTAAAGAAAGAGGTGGATCAATGTAGATGCAATGAGAAATCCTGGCCTTACAACTGAAGAGGTTCTTAGATATCACACGAAGAAAAGCCCTTTTTGACTTAAAATCTCGGCAAAACGGGAATATAGTAGAGAAAGAGGTGGATCAATGTGGATGCAATGAGAAATCCTGGCCATACAACTGAAGAAGTTCCTAGATGTCACACGAAGAAAGGCCCTTTTAGCTTAAAACCTCGGCAAAACGGGAATATTGTAAAGAAAGAGGTGGATCAATGTAGATGCAATGAGAAATCATACAACTAAAGAGGTTCCTAGATGTCATACGAAGAAAAGCCCTTTTAGCTTAAAACCTCGGCAAAACGGGAATATTGTAAAGAAAGAGGTGGATCAATGTAGATGCAATGAGAAATCATACAACTAAAGAGGTTCCTAGATGTCATACGAAGAAAAGCCCTTTTAGCTTAAAACCTCGGCAAAACGGGAATATTGTAAAGAAAGAGGTGGATCAATGTAGATGCAATGAGAAATCCTGGCTACACAACTGAAGAAGTTCCTAGATTTATTTTTTTTTTCACATAGGAGATATATATAATATTTATGGGGTGGGAGTACACACTTTTTTAGTTCAAATTGTTCAAAGTTAGGGGGGCACAAGGGGGAAGGAAGACTATTCCAGTAAAAAACAATTCGAAATAGCACATGGATAAAAAAAGAAAGTATTTTATAGGGCACGCAAATGATGAAATTGGGCACTTTCTTGGCGAATTAAACATGTGTTCGCGATAGGCATCGCCCTGTTGGCAGGGTTCCAATCACACGTCCTCAAGGTAGCGTGACACTTCATTGCCAAGTTGACAGTAATCCCGTGACTTTTGTCAACACGGCTGGACTGTCTACAATCTGTTTGAAGAGGATCGATCGATTGACGGTTTGGAACGAATAGCTCAGGCTAACGAGTTCTTCAGAGATGTGGACAAAACGGGAATATAGTAGAGAAAGAGAAGGTTCAATGTGGTGCGTTGAGAAATTCGGGCCATACAACTGAAGAGGTTCCTAGATGTCATACGAAGAAAAGCCTTTTTGGCTTAAAAACTCGGCAAAACGAGAACATAGTAAAGAAAGAGAAGGACCAATGTGGATGCAATGAGAAATCCTACAACTGAAAAAAGGTTCCTAGATATCTTCTATCAGAATAAACTAAACATTGATTTAAAAAAAAAAAACACGGGAAAAAAGGCCTTTTTGACTTAAAAGCTCCGCAAAACGATAACAAAGTAAAGGATTAAGAAAAAAGGCATTTCCTGATAGTGCAACTGAAAGTTGCTGATGGCTTGCGCCATCTATCGGAATAAATATCAACTAATCGTTGATTTTTAATTATTCCAGAATTGGCCAAATACCCATTCTTGATTAATCAAGAAAAGCTAACCACGTACGCGTTTCGTGCTGTTGGCCCTCGTCAGTGTGGTGCAAATTGTACCTCAAGGACCAAAAAGGCTGGTCTTTGGGGCATCTTGAAACACCATGAAACAGGTATTTAGGCCGGAAGGGAATGAGAACGCCAATCAATGTGAAAAATAGTACAAAAGTGAATTTATCCACCTGATCCAAGTACAAATTCACTTTTGTACTATTTTTCACAAAGTAAAGGATGTGGAGGTTTAATGTGGCAACTGAGAAGGTTCCTAGATGTATTCTATAAGAATAAACTGAACGTTGATCTTTTTTTAAAACACGAAGAAAAGATTTTCGACTTGAAAACTTGACAAAACGAGAACATGGTAAAGAAAGAGAAGGTTCAATGAGAAATTCTGGCCATACAACTAAAGGTTATTAGATGTCTTCTATCAGAATAAACTATAAGAATAAAAGGAGGTCGGTGGAAGGATGGTCTAAACCGTTGGTTTTCGACCGCTAGTACCCGGGTTCGATTCCCGCATCAGGCACTTTTTTCTAATTAAAAAAAAAAAACATGCCCCAATTCTTGCAAAAGTCCAACCCCACCAGCGAGTGCAAGTAATCAAACGGGGCTCTGGCACATTTGTAAGTGCAAAAGTCAAACTGCTTTTCACATGTGTAGACATGTGATGTACTTACAATATAAGCAGCCGCGTACTTCTACCCACCATGATTATCATGGCCTGTACCACGTGTTATAGGGATAATAATAATAATTATTATTATTACTGATAACTAAACTGATTTTTTTTAACAAAAAAAAAACTTTTTTTGGCTTAAAAACTCGGCAAAATGGGAATATAGTAGAGAAAGAAGATGATCAATTTGGATGCAATGAGAAATTCTGTCCATACAACTTAAGGTTTCTATAAGTCTGTCTTCTATCAAAATAAATATACATTAAATGTTGATTTTTTTTTTTAAACACAAAGAAATGTATTTTTGGCTTGAAAGTTCGTAGCCCAGTTTTATCGAAATAGGTACACAAATTCTTAAGGGTTTGTCATGTTTTAAAAGAATTAGCGGCGTGATTAGGTACAACACACACACTTTAATTATAGATTATAAAAACATGGTAATAAGACCTGATATTCATTTGGATTTGGTTTTATTACCTTGTACTAGCATCAGTGGATTATGCCATGTTATTGTAAACGTTGATTTGGTTATTGGTTTTTCTTGAATCATGTAAGACAATGTTTTTTTGGACATTATTGATAATTTAAAAGATAAAATTTTCCGGTTCAAAAATCACTTTATTAGGTACCGCTCAACAAGAGCAACCTAGTTTATGATAATTGAAACAATGAATAATATGTGAAGGTTATTCACATATTAAACAAAATGTTAACGTGGGATTCAATCCCGGTTCATGGCTGTCGGGAATCGAGAGTGTTACCTACTTGTCCACAGACTAGTTTTATGTTCTGATAAAATTTTTGCATCATGGCTAATGCACCTTTTTTATTTTAAATTGTAATATCAGTTTTCATATATTTCAAATTTTCAAATTGAAATTTTCTATTTATTTTAATAAACAGAATATATATATTATAAACATATTTATGTATTATAAAATCACCATTTGTATTTAGGTACACTGTGTGACTTCACTGCTCTCTTTGATGTGAGAAATAAATAAATTATTCTGGAGGCTACTTAAAGTAGAGGTATCTCATTATCGACTTTGCACTTACAAATATGCCAGAGACCCGTTTGGTTACTTGAACTCGCTGGTGGGGTTGGACTTTTGTAAGAATCGGGGGGCCATTGGAGCATTTTTTTTTTTTTATCAGAAAAAAGTGTCCAATGCGGGAATCAAACCCGGGTCGTAGCGGTCGAAAACCAACGGTTTAGACCATCTTTCCACCGACTTTATCTCATTATTCCCTTATATAAATTTGTAGGATGGTTGAAACACGTTCTGGTAAGATGCAAGACATGATGCAGGAGAGAATCAAGACTGAAGAGCAAAAGTCCACCCCACCAGCGAATGCAAGTAACCAAACGGGGCTCTGGCACATTTGTAAGTGCAAAGTCGAACTGCTTTTCACATGTGTAGACATGTGGTGCACTTACAGTAAAAGCAGTCGCTAACTACCCACCATGATTATCATGTCCTGTACCACGTGTACTAGAATTAGCAAAAAAAAAAGACTGAAGAGTCTGCCAGAGTGGCAACAATTGGTCGAGATGCAAATACCGACTCAGTTGTCTTGAATCCCGACATAGACACCCCCAAGTTTGATGGAACAGAAGAACCTCAATATACATTTAGTTGTAAAACGACATTTGAAATACTATCCCGCATGTGTTTCTTTTCAACGAAAATTCAAAATTTATTTCAAGGAGAAATAACGACTATTTCTAACCTTTTGGATGAGGTATGAAAGGGTGAATTGTGAAGAGTAAGCCGCATTATATTGTATTATAAATTATGTATTATTTACGAACGGAAAAATATGTCCAGGGTAGCCTAGTGGATATGACATCTGCCCGGTAAGCGGAACACTGTGGGTTCGATTCCTATCCCTGGATACTTTTATTTTTCCGTTTATCATTACTCTTCATGTCGTTTTACAATTACAAGCCACATTATATTATATACATGTAGTTACTATTTCTTCTGGTAGAGGGCAGTAGGAACAGTTCAGTTGAATAACCAGGAGAGTGTTTTTTGCTTATCCCTAGTACACATGGTACAGGCCATGATAATCATGATGGGTAAAGGTTGACGACTATATATATATATTTTTTTGCACCACATGTCTACACATGTAAAAAGCAGTTCGACTTTGCCCTTACAAAAATGTCAGAGACCCGTTTGGTTACTTGCACTAGCTGGTAGGGTTGAACTTTTGCAAGAAAAGGGAGCCATTGGGGCATTTTTTTTTTTTAATCAGAAAAAAAAAAGTGCCCAATGTGGGAATCAAACCCGGGTTGTAGCGGTCGAAAACTAACGGCTTAGACCCTCCTTCCACTGAACCCCTGAGGAGAATGTATGGACCAATATTGTTGCGGTACATCATGGAATAAGAAGTTTGTCACCTAAGTCATGTAACATCCTATGAGCCATAGGGAAGGTAGATTGTCAGTGAGCTATGGAGCCAAAGTTGCCAGTAACTGAAATGTAGCCAATAAGTGAGACATTGGCAGCTATCCTCTGGTTATTTTGCCAAATCCTAAACTGTATTTAAATTCTGGCATTGGCTTTAATTCAACAAAACCCATATTTGAAAGTAATAAATATGATACGGTACAATATGGATTATAGATTTTAACTACAAGGTCTTCTTCTTCTTTCTTATCTCCACATTGGATGAAGTAGAATGCATCTGCCTTTGTCATTAAGACTGGGAACACTACTCAGTGGCAGGCCGACTTAGCTCCAAAAGAAATGGCCGCCTCTGACATGAGGAACAGATGCCATGAGCAGCCACTCCTAACATGGAGTACAAACGCTGCTTATCCTGTATCCCTGGAGCCCTTACAGGGTACTATCAGCCGGGCTAGGTGAGCCCAAGTTATTTAGTGAGCTTGTTACTGCTCCCCCTCCTCCTTTTTCATCCGGGCTTGGGACCGGCAAAGGCGGAGTTATAAATTACAATTAAAATACAAAATAAATAATTAGTGTTATGTTTCGGTAACAACGCTGTTACTGAAACATCACACACTATTTATTTATTTGGATTTGGTCTTATTACCTTGTGTTTATAACCTCATTTAGTCTCTCAACTCCTGCTTTATATTTTATATACAAAATGATCCAACAAAAAGGTCAAAAATAAGTGATAAAGCACAATTTGATTTATAGATTATAATACAAGAAAATTTAATAATGTGTGATGTTTCGGCAACAGCATTGTCAAGATCATCAGACAAATGAATGGAAAAAAGATTGAATTGAAAAAAAAAAAGATGGAACAAAAGATTCTTTTGTCTGATGATGGTGACAATGCTGTTGCTGAAATGTCACACACTATTAAATTATTTGGATTAGTTCTTATTTTCTTGTATGTAAAAAATAAAGTTGTTCAAAAATGTATTATTGCAATTATAGCAAGATTAAGCTGTCATTTTTTGAAAGTGAGATTTCATCCAGTTAAACCTGTCTATAGCGCTCCCTCTTGGGACTCACCAAAATAGGATGCTATAGACAGGTTACTTTTAATGTAAAATGTTTACATTTTAATGTTTAAAATCGGGCGCTATAGAAAGGAAATCGCTATTTAGAGGGGGCGCTATAGACAGGTTTAACTGTATGTAAAAAAATAATATGTATATAAAAATATGTATATAAAAAAAAGTATTTATTATTAATTTGCAAACTTGATACTCCTGTTGAAGGACTGACAAGTCCGAAAGCTTGAAAATAAAAGGTTGTACAAGAAACTTAACCCTAGAAGCTTTATTTACTTTATAATATGGATTATAGATTTTAACTACAAGGTAATAAGACCAAATCCAAATTAAATAACTGCTATAGGGTGCTATAGAGAGGGGTGCTATAGATACGTCACTTGTAATGTAAAATGTTTACAATTTAATGTTTAAAATTGGGCGCTATAGAGAGGGAGGCGCTATTTAGAGGGGGTGCTATAGACAGGTTTAACTGTATATATAATAGAAAGTCATGGTGTCAAGTTAGAATGACCCAAGAGCTATGAGTCAATCAGAGAGATCTGGAAGTTGCTGAGGGATGATGACTCAACCACCATGTATCTTAAGAGGTGAAACACCAGAGATGAAACACAACTATGGAACATGGATTATAGCACATTTTGTTTAGAGCTATGTAACCCTATGGTTGCAGGTCTATGTACCAAGTGCCAATCTCTACACCAACATGTCATTCAATCAAATGATTACTGACATAAACAATGTAAATTCCTCAGAAACTCTATAAGAGGCCTGAATCCTAGCCATTTCATATTGGAGCTAAGTCAGTGGCCTGCTATTGAGTAGTGCTCCCAGTCTTATTGACAAAGGCAGATGCATTTTACTTTACCCAGTCACACTCCGCCTTTGCCGGTCCCAAGCCCTGATGAAAAAAAAGGAGGGGGAGCAGTAACAAGCTTGCTAAAAAAACCTGGGTCTCAGCTGGCCCAGCTGATAGTGCCCTGTAAGGGCTCATGATCCAGGGATACAGGATGAGTCTGTACTCCATGTTAGGAGCGGCCGCACATGGTGTCTGTTCCTCATGTCAGAGGTGTCCATTTCATATTGGAGCTAAGTTGGCTTGCTAATGAGTAGTGCTCCCAGTCTTGATGATAAAGGCAGACACATTCTCTTTCATCTAATTATGATCTGTATTGGCTCATCCATTGATGAGCTCTACTCATCCCCAGCAGACACCATCAACAAACTCTAGAAGCTTGATACCCTGATATGATTGAGTGGAGATAAGAAAGAAGAAGACACATCCCCAGCAGACACCATCAACAAGCTCTACAAGCTTGATACCTTGATATGATTGAGTGGAGATAAGAAAGAAGAAGACACATATCCAGCAGAAACCAACGACAAGCTCTACAGACTTGATACCCTGATATGATTGAGTGGAGATAAGAAAGAAGAAGACACATCCCCAGCAGACACCATCAACAAGCTCTACAAGCTTGATACCTTGATATGATTGAGTGGAGATAAGAAAGAAGAAGACACATATCCAGCAGAAACCAACGACAAGCTCTACAGACTTGATACCTTGATATGATTGAGTGGAGATAAGAAAGAAGAAGACACATACCCAGCAGACACCATCAACAAGCTCTACAAGCTTGATACCCTGATATGATTGAGTGGAGATAAGAAAGAAGAAGACACATACCCAGCAGACACCATCAACAAGCTCTACAAGCTTGATACCCTAATATGATTGAGTGGAGATAAGAAAGAAAAAATAGAAAGAGAAGATGATGGCTGTCACACAAAGACATGCCTTCTCAAACATGTGGGATTAACTTTCTATTGATCTGTCAAATACTCTCTATGGCCGGCCACTGATGGGTTTTTGAGGTAAAGCCTATACCATTTTTTTTTCTGCTTCCCTAGTACACATGGTACAGGTCATAATAATCATGGTAGAAGTAGGAGACTGCTTTTACTGTAAGTGCACCACATGTCTACACACATGAAAAGCAGTTCGACTTTGTGACAAAGCAAGCCATCAGCAACTTTCAGTTTCACGATAAGGAGTAGCCTTTATCATAATTTATGCACCTTATCCCAGTACAATATCACATATGTACTATTTTTTCACATATATATCTTAAATGGAAAATTTGCCGGGAGGAAATTGATCCATAGAAGCCTCTCCCATCAAAATAAACGTCAAAACTAGACGCCGTCTATTGACCGTCACTGCAAACTAGCGGCCTCGGGTCGGTGACAAAGCCACAACACCAGCTTTGGCAAACTGAGAAGTGTCCACCTAGAGACCATGGTTTCTGGCTAATGGTCCTCGTCAGTCTAGGGCGGACTTTATTCTATGAGATCCATCAGGTTTTGACGTTTATTTTGACGGGAGAGGCGCCCTATGCTTCTATGGATATATATCTTAGTTTTTTAAATCTTATCTTTGGGCTATTTTTTTGTGGTCTAGTTGATAATATTGTGTTAGCTTTGTTTGTTGATGGGAAAAGAGATGATAATTTGGATTAGAGTTCCAAAGGTAAAAAGGCTTGTCTTTAGTACCCTTTGAACGACTGGCCCCATGTCTGTTTCCATTGCATCATTATCTTATTATTGCTTAAAAAATCTATTTTATCAATGCCCCACCAGCGAGTGCAAGTAACCAAACAAGGTGCTCTGGCACATTTGTAAGTGCAAAGAATAACTGCTTTTCACATGTGTAGACATGTGGTGCACTTACAGTAAAAGCAGTCACTAACTACCCACCATGATTATCATGGTTTTGAGATAAGAAAGAAGAAGAAGATTTCATCAATGTATCCTTATTAATCAAATTCAAATATCTTAATGCTAATGCTGTAGAGGACAACACCTAATTACAGAGCCAAGAATTGGCCAAATACCCATTCTTGATTAATCAAGAAAAGCTAACCACAGACTCGTCGTTAATCCAAGACACGTGATTAATCAAGAATGGGTTAAATACACAGCCAATTCTGGAATAATTAAAAATCAACGAGAATAAAAACGATAAAAAAAATGTTGTCTTTTTCATAACTTATTACAGTATAACCTCGTTAATTCGACACACCCCAATTCGACACTCGGCGATAATTCGACCATGTTCCGATGTCCCGACCTCCGGCCTATCAAATAACAAACCGTAATTCGACAGTATCGATAATATGACAGTTCCGATAGTTCGACCATTTTAAAATTCGAATTTCGACAGTTGAATGTTATTTTACATGCAACTTACCGCTAAACGGTATTACGGCGGGCGCCGATACGATCGCGCCTGCGCACTTTTGGTTTCTGGTTAGTTTAAG
The DNA here is from genome assembly GCA_030710605.1 of Cordylochernes scorpioides. Taxonomy (NCBI): domain Eukaryota; kingdom Metazoa; phylum Arthropoda; class Arachnida; order Pseudoscorpiones; family Chernetidae; genus Cordylochernes; species Cordylochernes scorpioides. The sequence goes on along the minus strand of CP092863.1, from coordinate 76,888,641 downwards.
TTTCACTTTGCAGTGCCGTTGCGCAATTTCGCGGATGTTATTGTTGTTTTTTTTACGCGGGAATTTCGGCATCATGCGCTAACTAATAATAATTTTTATTTTTTTATTTTTAACATTGAAATATTTTAGCTATTTTTAAATTTATAAATAATTTCTTTTTAAATAAATAAATCTTTATAAAATGATCCAACAATGATTATGATAACATTTTATTTCAATATTCCATTTCTGTGTTATTATAAAAGATTTAAACACAAAATCAATAACACCTGCAGCAGCAGTGGATGCCTTTAATACATTAAAATTTATTTATTAAAAGACATTTCAGAGGAAGAAAGGCATGCATGTTTTTTCAAAATGCCATCTGGAATACATCCTGAATAGGATTTCAGTGCAAAAACAGATATCTATAAAGGAATTTTTTAAAAGATCTTCATGATTATTTTAAAATATTATTTTGAAATTTTCTTTTTATTTACCATATTTATTTCCTTTCAACTGCTATATTTTTCAATTAGAATAAAATATTATTTAATATATTATATTTAATATTTTAATGTCTGTAGAGTTAATATTTGATTATATTACTGAAAAGAAACACATTGCCAATAAATTTATTTGTTACAATTATTTATGTTTCTAAAATATGTATTAATGCCATTTTGTCACTGATACTAAAAGTTAATCATGAAAATAATATAAAAACACACAATGGTTTCAATTAATATCATTAATTTATATTACAAAGCTATTAAAAAATATATATTTTAGCGAGTTAGATGATTACCTAATCATATAACCATATAACCTTAATTCAACACTTCCTTTAATTCAACCGAAAGCTCTGATCCCTTGGGGTGTTGAATTAAAGAGGTTCGACTGTATTTCCTTTTAACTGCTATATTTTTCAATTAGAATAAACTATTATTTAATATATTATATTTAATATTTTAATGTCTGTAGAGTTAATATTTGATTATATTACTGAAAAGAAACACATTGCCAATAAATTTATTTGTTACAATTATTTATGTTTCTAAAATATGTATTAATGCCATTTTGTCACTGATACTAAAAGTTAATCATGAAAATAATATAAAAACACACAATGGTTTCAATTAATATCATTAATTTATATTACAAAGCTATTTAAAAAATATATTATTTTAGCGAGTTAGATGATTACCTAATCATATAACCTTAATTCAACACTTCCTTTAATTCAACCGAAAGCTCTGATCCCTTGGGGTGTTGAATTAAAGAGGTTCGACTGTACCTTGTCTTCTTCTTCTTCTTTCTTATCTCCACTCAATCACACTAAGGTATCAAGCCTGCAAAGCTTGAGACCCTTTATGGTGTCTGCCGGGGAAGAGTAGAACTCATTAACGGAGGAGTCAATACAGTCAATAATATGTCTTGGGGTTGCAGGCTGAGAATTGCACTTAGTACATGGTGGGAAAACCCTGCAACCATTCTGGAAAGTCATTATCCGTAGATGACCAGACTTGAAATCAAAGACTGTTGTTATCATGGGAGGACGGAACCGGTGCTTGTGCCTCCTGCTCTGTACCAGTCAGGTTATTACCTTGTGTTTTTAGAGAACCATGAATGCCAGGCACGCAAAACCTTTACCTTCAACAGTAATTAAAGTTCACTTTGTTAGCAAAAGTGTTTCTTGCTAGTAAAGGATTTTCAAAATTTAACTGTTAGCTCTTCAAGTAGAGAGTCTCTTCCTCAGATTCCAACAATAAAAGGCTTCTATGACTCTGCCTTTGCTGGTCCGAAGCCCAGATGAAAAAGGAGGAAGGAGATCAGTAATAAACTTGGTAAAAACCTGGTCTCAGCTGACTATGCTGATAGTACCCTGTAAGGTCTCCAGGGATACAGGATGAGTTTGTACTCCATGTTAGGAGTGGCTGTACATGTTGTTTGTTCCTCATGTCAGAGGCGGCCATTTTATATTGGAGCCAAGTTGGCCTGTTACTGAGTAGTGCTCACAGTCTTAATGACAAAGGCTCTTACTGGAGAGCAGATAATTAGTGAAAATGGTAATTTTGACAATGAGAACTGTCCTTTGTAAAGAGGTGTCCTCTATCAGGAGTGTCCTCTCATGGAGTATGTTCTACTGTATTGGTGATGAGAACTGTCCTTTGTAAAGAGGTGTCCTCAAGTGGAGTGTCCTCTCTTGGAGGTTCTACTGAATTGTTGATGAAAATTTTACTTTATATAGAAAGTTGTCCTCTAGTGGGAGTGTCCTCTCATGGAGATTCTACTGTATTGGTGATGAAAACTGTCCTTTGTCGAGAGGTGTCCTCTAGCAGGAGTGTCCTTTAATGGAGATTCTACTGTATTGGTGATGAAAATTGTCATTTGTAAAAAGGTGTTCTTTAATGGAGGTTCTACTATATATACAAAACAAAAAGATTTTCTAAAAACAGTCCAGAGTTGGCAGCTAATGTAGATTTGAAACCTGGCTGGTAGTTCGGCAATTAAGATACCTAATTACATATGTCCTTGGTTGATAGATAAGCTATTTTCAGTGAGTGTTAATGTTGCCACTTAATCTTAGTACCATGGTCAATTTCTTCTTTTTTCTGTTCAGTCTATGACCAAATATATATCAGAATTTATCTGTGGAATTATCTTCATTGAACTCCGCCTTTGCCGTCCCAAGCCTGGATGAAAAAGGAGGAGGGGGAGCAGTAACAAGCTCACTAAAAAACCTGGGTTCAGCTGGCCTGGCTGATAATACCCTGTAAGGGCTCCTAATCCAGGGATACAGGATAAGCAGCGTTTGTACTCCATGTTAGGAGCGGCTGCACATGGTGTCTGTTCCTCATGTCAGAGGCGGCTATTTCTTTTAGAGCTAAGTCGGCCTGCCACTGAGTAGTGCTCCCAGTCTTAATGACAAAGGCAGATGCATTCTACTTCACCCAGTCATAATGATTGTCAAACAGACACCATCAAGGGTCACAACTTGATACCCTAATATGATTGAGTGGAGATAAGAAAGAGAAGAAGATTATCTTCATCTCTGTTAACTCAGATTCTTTAAACTCTTTGTTTTTCTCCAAACCATTTTAAAGAACACATTCCAATAGCTAAAGAAATGAAAACATTAAAGCATGAATGTTACTTTTACATATAAGACAAACTTCTACTCTATTCATGATAAAATTGTGAAAAAAGTTTTAAAATTACAAAATATTTTCTCACAATGAGTTTCTTTTTAATTCAAAACACTTTCAACAATTTCAGTTATAAACACAAGGTAATAAGACCAAATCTTAAATAAATAAATAGTGTGTGATGTTTCGGTATCAACGTTGTTATCATCTTCAGACAAAAGTACTGAATTAAGTACTGTATTAAGTACTTTCGTCTGAAGATGGTAACAACGCTGTTACTGAAACACATCACACACTATTTATTTATTTAGGTTTGGTCTTATTACCTTGTGTTTATAATCTATAATCCAAATTGTGCCTTATCAACAATTTCAGTTGTAAATATCCACGCTGTATGTTTTTGTAAATATTTCTTGTAAGATATAGTCGATGTTTTATTAAGCCCGTTTGAAGAGCGATTATCACTTGAAAGCTAGAGTTTTGTAATAAAAACACATTGTGAGAAATATATTTTGTTATTTTAAAACTTTTACTGTGTGTATTAGCGCGTCATCTGTTATGAATATTTGAAACTATTATAGACGCGTATGATACTTTTGAAAATTAAACAATTTCTACTGCCCTTATTGCAATTTAAAAATTAAAGGGAGGGCCTGGGTCATAAATGGTGAACCCTCCCAGCAGTTTCGCCATAACAGCAGTATGGTAGATTAAACTGGAGAAACTGCTGGGGGGGTAACCGCTGATGAACCAGGCCCTCCCTTTAAATTTTTTTCCATCGCAGTAAGGGCAGTAGAAATTGTTTCATTTTCAAAAGAATCATACGAGTCTATAATGTTTTGAATATTCAAAACTTCTACTGCCCTTTCTGCGAAGATAAAAAAATATTGGGAAGGCTTGGCTTATCAGTGGTGAACTCTCCCAGCAGTTTCGCCAATTTAATCTACCAGACCGCTTCTTTAGAGCTCTAATACTGTATTGGATCATTCTGTTTTTATATGCTACACTGAAGGATGGAATCTTAGAAATGGTTTTCAAGTAAACTATGGAAATAGGTAAGGCACAATTTGGTTTATAGATTATAAACACAAGGTAATAAGACCAAATCTAAATGTTCATTCAGTACTTTTGTCTGAAGATGGTAAGAACACTGTTACCGAAACATCATACACTATTTGTTTATTTGGATTTGGTCTTATTACCTTGTGTTTATGGAAATAGGCTTTTAAGACAGTAGAATTATATTTGAATATTTGCATATTGAGCAATGTTCTTCCGCAAGCAATAAGTACAAAGCCATTAGAGCTCTAAGAAGCGGTCTGGTAGATTGAATTGGTAAAACCGCTGGGAGGGTTTCACCACTGATGAGCCAAGCCTTCTGAATATATAATATATATTTTTAATCACAGCAAGGAAAGTAGAAGTTTGTATTATGTGTAAAAGAAACATTTGTGTTTTAATGCTTTTATTTATTATGTATAGATGGCGTGTTATCTTTCTTATCTCCAACTGGGTGAAGTAGATTGCCTTTGTCATTAAGACTGGGAGCACTACTTAGTGGTAGGCCAACTTAGCTCCAAAAGAAATGGCCGCCTCTGACATGAGGAACAGACACCATGTGCAGCAGCTCCCAACATGGAGTACAAACACTGCTCATCCTGTATCCCTGGAGCCCTTACAGGGTACTATCAGCCGGGCCAGCTGAACCCAGGTTTTTTTAGTGAGCTTGTTACTGCTCCCTCTCCTCCTTTTTCATCCGGACTTGGGACCAGCAAAGGCGGAGTTTTATTGTTCCATATGCTTTATTATTTCAATGAATGGTATTTCTCAGTAACTTTTAGCCTACTGAATAAGACATGAATGTTTCTTTCACAAATAAATCAAACTTATACTGGTCGTACTGCGATGAAAAAAAAAAATTTTGGGAGGGCTTGGCTTATCAGTGGTGAACCCTCCCAGCAGTTTTGCCAATTTAATCTACCAGACCACTTCTTTAGCAGTAAGGACAGTAGAAAAGTTTGATTTATTTGTCTTCTTCGTTCTTATCTCTACTCAATTCTACTAAGGTATCAGGCTTGTAAAGCTTGTTGATGGTGTCTGCCGGGGATGAGTAGAACTCATCAATGGATCAGTCAATACAGTCAATAATGTGTTTTGGGGTTGCAGGTTGACACTTAGTACATAGTGGGAAAACCCTGCAACCCATTCTGGAAAGTTATTGTCCGTAGATGACCAGACTTAAGTCTGGAAATCAAAGACTGTTGTTCTCTTGGGAGGACAGAACCGGTGCTTGTTCCTACTGCTCTGTACCAGTAAGGACAGTAGAAATTTGATTTATTTGTGATAGAAACACTTGCGTCATATGTTTTCATTTGTTATATATAGATGGTGTGTTATTTCTTTATATTATTGAACATTTCAAAACATATATGTTATAAATACAAAATAAAATGATATTTTCTGTTTATTTTTGATCAGATATTTAGAATTATGCTATGGTAATTGCAGTCGTGGTTGAAATCTTGAAAGTATAATACTAAATTTAATTGAACTAAAAGAATATAACATATATAACATAAAGAATATAACATATAATACTCCTGTGGAAGGACTGACAGGTCCGAAAGCTAGAGAATAAAATTTGAACAAGAAACTTAGCCCTGGAGACTTTATTTTATTTATAATAAAAGAATATATAAAAGAACATAATTTGATTAAAGTACCTCCTGGCTTAAGGCGAGTAGAACAAGGAAAACAAAAGATTATTTACATAATGTACAAAAGTTTTGAGCCGGCCATCGGGAAACAACAACAATGAGTATTTATAGAGAAAGCGTGACCTCTGGCGGTCGATTTAACAGAGTATTTGAATCTATGAAATATATTTTTAAATAAAATAATATTTTAATATAACATATATAGACATTAAAAGAAAACCAGAACGTGATACTTGGAAAATTTGATTGAATAAAATAAAACATTGCTGCATGAATTGAGATAAAAATAGGTTATCTGTTATACTACTAAAATTTTTCTTTAAGATTAAAAAGCTCTTTCATAGGTCTAAATTTATATCTATATGATGTTAGGTCCATCAAAGAGCCTTTTGATTGAAAATTTGCCTTAAATCACAATTTAAAAGAAATCCATTGCTTTTAACAAAGTTTTTTATTTCATATTTGTATCTTTTTGAAAATGGAGCAATCCATATTTAAATCATTAGATAATAAAAAGACATATATTGAATTTAATAAAATATTTATTTTGCCAATATTTCGGCTGGCTGAACGCCAACCTTTATCAAGGCATTACATTTTTGTATAATACATTATAAAGGACTGCGGCGTGTGATTATAAACAATACTTAAAATTATACCGCATAAGTTTCTTTTCTATGAAAAATCAATATTTATTTTAAAGAGAAATATTTACTATTTCTAACTTTTTTGAATGAAGTATGAGAGGGTGAAAATATGAAGAGTAATGGCGAACGGGAAAAATAAGAGTGTCCAGGGGCGGGAATCGAACCCACAACGTTCCGCTTACCGGGCAGATGCCATGTCCACTAGGCTACCCTGGACATATTTTTCTGTTCGTAAATAATACTTAAAGTAACAAAGTGTAGTGTTGTTTTATAATCATACGCCGCAGTCCTTTATAATGTATTATAAGTTACTTTAAGTAATATTTACGAACGGAGAAATAATGTCCAGGGTAGCCTAGTGGACATGGCACCTGCCCGGTAAGCAGAAGGTTGTGGGTTCGATTCCCGCCCCTGGACACTTTTATTTTTCCCGTTCGCCATTACTCTTCATATTTTCACCCTCTCATACTTCATTCAAAAAAGTTAGAAATAGTAAATATTTCTCTTTAAAATAAATATTGATTTTTCATAGAAATAAAACTTATGCGGTATAATTTTAAGTATTGTTTACATTTTTGTATACACAAACTCAGCGTCACATAGTGTTATAAGTTATAGTGCTATGCAGCGCTGAGGTTATGTATACAAAAATGTAATGCCTCGATAAAGGCTGGCGTTCAGCCAGCCGAAATATTGGCAAAATAAATATTTTATTCAATCCAATATATATATGCCTTTTATTATCTAATATTTGTATCTGTTTTGGCAATTCAAAGTTTAATTCTATAATTTTTTAATAATAAAAGTAATAATAATTGGAATCTACATGCAAGTAGAAAAAAAGCAAAATTTTTCTAAATCGATGAAAAATATTTTCATTATTTCCACCAAGAATTTATTCACATATATTAACTATTTTAGATTCAAGGTAAAAATGACAAAGTTTTTAAAACTTCATCTTTTTTTTTTTTTTTTTTTTTTTTATAAATTTCCTCTAATTAATAGTATTAGATTTTTACAGATATAAATTAGATTTAAAAGGAAAATATAAAGTTTCAATGTCAAAAATTAAAGTGATTTTTAAATTGCATACCATAAAAGGCAATTAGATATATTTATAATGATTTAATTAATGCGAATAATAAATGTTTGTTGTATTCCACACTGAGAGTTCAACAAATATAAAAATGTATGTACTTACCAAAATCGGTAAATTGTTTGATTGACAGGGGAGATGGATTAAACTGAGAATAATAGTCAACCATTTTAACGAGATGGCTAAATAATCTTCTTGTGAGCCGCATTTTAGATTTATCTGAAATTAATTAAATTTCAAGACTTTCAAAAATGAGCAAAAGGAGGATAACTCCTACCAGACGAAAATCCCTAGCGTTAATAAATTATCGTAAATGGCCCTCGATCAAAACAATATCTAATGTCATCACTAAAGAGAGAAACGGCTTCACATAAATACAAATTTTCTATTTGAATATAAATTGATTTTAGTTATTTTATTATTAATATTAAATTAAAATATAGTCAAGTTAATATTTTTTTCTATATAAAATAAATTTTATTTGAATTTTTCTTATTAAAAGGTATCGTCACAGAGTATTTATAAAGAGCCGTTTCTAGCTATATTGATATGTTATCAAACCCCTCCTTTGTTATGATAGAGCAAGTGTTTTGATTTTGTTTTTCCTTAGTGTATCATTTTAGCTTTTCAAGTTAGCATATATATTAAGCTGAAATGTTTAAATAATATATTATTATTATTCGATGTTGAGAAGTTATTCCAAATTTCTATTTAAAAATTTTTTTCAGGTATGTATTTAAAATTATCATATCAGCCCCCTCCCCTAGTTTATTTTATAATATCATATTTCCTACATATTCATTTTATAACGATTTAACAATTTGTTATCTTTTGATAATATTGTATTAAGTTTTTAACATTCATATCATAGGCCCAAGCTTATTTTCTCTCAGTTGTGAATACCTATAGTCTTATGCTTGACTTTGAGTCCATCCCACCTTCTCAATGTCTGAACTCAAACATCCTATACCACATTATGATTGCCCTCACCATATAATTGAAACTTGTATTTTATTTTTTAGGGGGTCGGTGGAAGCCTGGTTAAACCGTTTGGTTTTCGACCACTACGACCCTGGTTCAATTCCTGCATTGGACACTTTTTTCTGTTTAAAAAAAATGCTCCAATGGCCCCCGATTCTTGCAAAAGTCCAACCCCACCAGTGAGGGCAAGTAACCAAACGGGGCTCTGGCATATTTGTAAGTGCAAAGTCGGACTGCTTTTCACATGTGTAGACATGTGATGCGCTTACAGTAAAAAGCAGTCGCTAACTACCCACCATGATTATCATGGCCTGTACCACGTGTACTAGGGGGGGATAAACAAAAAATAATAATAAATATATATATTTTTAAATCTCAGTTTAGTTTTTTAATCTTGGTGATGTCCCGCTCCATGGAAAGGGGGGAGGTGCCATTACTCCATTAGTCAGCCCCATTTCAGAGTTCCCTGTTCACGGTTACTGTAGCAGCTCGGGGCTCACTACACAGTACTTCACCCTACAGGGCAGTCTCTTACTTATGATGCTTCTCCGGCCCGCTACTTAGAGTAAATGATAAATTAATGGTTGTGGGGTTTTGTCATCAATGGAAAAGGAGGGTTCCATTGTCCCGTTAGTCAGCCACATTTCAGAGTTCCCTGTTCACAGTTACCGTAGCGGCTCGGGGCTCACGACACCGTACTTTGTCCAACAGGGCAGTCCCTTACACTTGTGGAAACCAAAGGTTTTTCACTTATTTGGTTGTTTTTTCCTCTTTTTTTATTGGAATTTATTATTTTATTTTTTTTTAGCTATGGATATTACGGAGAAGTGATATTTTGCTTCTGAAATTTAAACATTTTTTTTTAAAACTACACCTATCCCCCGATTTACACGGTAGATACGTTCCTGAGAAAAACGTGTAAATCGGGGGGGGATAGGTGTACACAGAAATAAAAATAAAATACTTTGACAGGTTAAAATATGTAGTCAGCACATAAGCTCAGGATTCCTCGTGAGATGTGTACACAGCGCATGTGTTCAATCACAGTAGCATTTAGTATAGTGCGCTAAAAACAAAAAAATAAACTTATTTGGAAAACCGTGTAAAAGCGAAAATGTGTAAACCAAGTACCGTGTAAATCAGGGGATAGGTGTATTTTTGACACCTACATACGATTATTTTTCAAAAAATAAAACTTATTTTCTTCTGCTTTTACCTGCAATGATAAATTAATGGAAGTGCCTAGCTCATCAGTGTATGAAGTTTCTGTAACAGCGTTGTTACCATCTTCAGACAAAAAGTACTAAATGAGAAATTATACCACAGCATGTTTTAAATAGTTACTGTTATCAAGTGTGTAAACAAGATAACAGATAAGAAGAAGATAGTTTTCTGAGAAACACAGAATATTATTCTTAGAATTAAAAGTGGACAAAACTCACTTTTTTTTTTGAAGATATAATTAAAAGCATATCTATAAATATCTTTTTATATTTCTTCTTTCTTCCATTCTGTTAATTGTAGCACATTTCTTTTGAATGAAAAAGTCTTCTTTAAATTGTCTTTTTTTTTTTTTAAATTGTGCCTTATCGTAGTAGAAAATAGATAAGACACAATTTGGATTATAGATTATAAACACAAGGTAATGAGACCAAATAAATAAATAGTGTGTGACGTTTCTGTAACAGCGTTGTTAACATCTTCAGACAAAAGTTTGTCTTTCTGACAAAGTTTCACTTTTGTATGAAGATGGTAACAACGCTGTTACTGAAACGTCACACACTATTTATTTATTTGGATTTGGTCTTATTACCTTGTGTTTTTAATTTTTGTTCGCTCCTGACGAGGACAAAAGATTTTTGTTGAAACGTCGAGATAATAGAAAGATTTAGTGGCCGAAGTATCTTTTATTTGAAGAATTATGAATACTGGCCAGGTAGCCTCTATCTTTATGATTATTTATGCTACTCTGATGATTTTTTTTGCCTAAATAATCTTGTTTCTGCCCATTAAACATTATGAAATCATAATTATCATTATTTTTCTGACTAAAAATATATAAATTAGTCCATTACTTGGTTAATGGAAATAGAATTGAATGTGAGTTGGGTTCCAGTTGATGTGATAACCTCTTGAAATGAGGAAGTGTTGCATCATGTTTACATAGTCCTCACTTCTTTTTTCTAGATTTGATTCATTTTGTCTCCTCTCTTATTGTAAAGACGTTGCTGTATCACCTCATAAGCATAAATAAATAGTGGAATCTCTCATTATTACATCCTTCTTTTTTTAAACAGCAATGTGGTTATAACATAAATTCTAAGATCCCATGTTTTTTGAATCTCAATTGTTTTAACCATGGTTATAACAACATAAAATTATGGCTCACTCCCAAGAGTAGTTGTTGAGAGGAGATTTAACTGAATATAGTGTATTTATTTCAAAATTTTATTTTCAGTCATTTTAATCATTATCTTCCTTTCTTCTTCTTTCTTATCTCCACTCAATCATAATAGGGTTCATGACTTGGTGAAGTAGAATGTGTATGCCTTTGTCATTAAGACTGGGAGCACTACTCAGTGGCAGGCCGACTTAGCTCCAATATGAAATGGCCGCCTCTGACATGAGGAATAGACATCATGTGCAGCCATTCCTAACATGGAGTACAAACGCTGTTCATCCTGTATCCCTGGAGCCCTTAAAGGGTACTATCAGCCGGGCCAGCTGAGCCCAGGTTTTTTAGCGAGCTTGTTACTGCTCCCCGTCCTCCTTTTTCATCCGGGCTTGGGACCGGCAAAGGCGGAGAATATCCTCAACCGGTTCAATCATTCCACACACTTTTCCTTCTATAGATTTCTTGCTAATTAAACATAAGGACTCTTGCTCCTCATTAAGATTCCTTAATTACCTTTTATTAACCTCCCTTTTTCCTTATCTGGTAAATGTTCCTAAGTAAACTGCCCCCCCATTTCCTTGGGACCAGCAAAAGCGGAGTTATTATCTTTCTGAAACTATGTGCAGCCACTCAATCCGTTCCGGACCATGTCCAGCAGCTCCCCAGATTTGGTGTTTGTGTACGGGACCCTCAAGTCCGGGGAACCCAACCATGATTTGATAAAGAGCAGCTCAACTGGCGCAAGACTCGTGGGACGAGCCAAGACTTGCCACCGCTGGCCCCTGATCATAGCTTCACGCTACAACATTCCCTACTTGCTGCATTGCCGGGATAAAGGAGAGGTGAGTAGACTTTACCTTGTTGTTGCGACTGTTGTACAATTCTTTATTCTGTTGTTGCATTGTTACACATCATTACACACTATTTATTTGGATTTGTTTTTATAAATCATTCTAATACAGTAGAACCTCCCTGTAAAGGACACCTAATGTAGAGCCAAAGTGTCCTTTAGGGAGAGGTGTCCTCTTACCGGAGAGTTACTAAATACAGTAGAACTACCTCCCTGTAAAGGGCAACACCTAATTGCAGAGCTAAAGTGTCCTTTAGGAAGAGGTGTCCTCTAGCGCAGGTGTCCTATCAGGGATGCTCTACTGTATATATCGGAATTCAGACATTAGCTCTGAGAGATATTTGATACACAGTGACCTTTATTGAAGACACACTGAAAGTCATGCTAAGGTACAACTTCCTTAAGTTTTGTCCATGAGTGTGTCTTCAATAAATGTCACTGTAATATCTTTCAGAGTTATTGTCTGAATCCCGATATACATGCTAAAAGGTACAACTACCCCAAGTTTTATCCATGTGTTTCACAATGCCTATGGGGCCATAACCCAATCAAAATAACTTATCCATGTGTTCCATGTGTCATTCTGTGAGTTGCTGAGATGTCCAGCATGTCCTGGGGGAAGTCTACGAGGTAGATGATGACATGCTTGCCAAGCTGGATGAACTGGAGTGTCATCCGGATTACTACACCCGTCGTAAGGAGCCAGTCCACCTGCTGTCTACCTCTACAGAGATCACTCCTTGGATCTACTTCCTACGGGACTACAAACCTGAACTCCTGGATTTCCCCATGCTCTCTGAGTATTTCTCCATAGGAACCCATGGCAAGCCTTATGTCCCAAGGTACCTACGTCCTTCAGACCCCTATCATTCTGATGTGCAAAACTCCTAACACCAATCCCTACCATTCTGATGAGAAAACTTCTTAACATTGTCATTGATCTTGTACACTTAAATTACATCAAAAACATAAAATTATGAATATATAAATACAAGCTGAGATTTCAGAGAAGTCCCTCTTAATCTAAAACATAAAAGAAAGATGGTTGGGGAATATATAAGCATCTAGTTGTGTATATATACTAACTAGCTGAATGACCCGGGCAACGCCCAGGTTTTACCCGATTAAATGCTTTTATTCAAATACTATTCGTTACAATTATAAATTGGCGGCGTGGATGTCATTCTTGTGAAACGTCCCTCTCCACACTTTGTGTCTGAGAAGCGATATTTTTATAGAAAGATGATCTGGCTTTGTGTCTTCTGCTCGAATGAATGTTTTTCTGTTAGAATTTTGTTCCTGCATACTAAAAATGAACTGGCTTCACCCGTGGTCTCTGCTTTTTGGAATTTTTCCAGATATAATTTTGTATCTGATAATCAAATATGATACAGCAATATTGTCATAATCATTTTCTGACTAAAAAAAAACAACTATTTTTGCCCAGAACCTGTCAAATGCTTATCAAAAATGGCCATATTTGGGTATTTTTATTCCATTCACAAAAGCAAACGGTGACAGAATTGTTGATTGATTGTTGATTATGACTCTGATACTTGTATATTTTAATGGACAAAACTTGAAAAAGTGGAGCATCTTTTATTTTTTCCAGTCATCGTCTTTTTTTCTTTTAAAGACACAAGCAATTTTGTTCACACTTGGTTATCTGGTGTATCTTCAATAAACATCACTGTAATATCTTTCAGAGTTAATAAAGCACAATTTGGATTATAAATTATAATAAAAGAAAATAAGACCTAATCCAAATAATTTATTAGTGTGTGACGACCAACAGCATTATCACCATCATCGGATAAAAGAATAAATCCATTTTTATTAATAATATTTAAATAAATTTATTCTTTTGTCTGATGATGGTGAAAATGCTGTTGCCGAAACATCACACACTAATAAATTATTTGGATTAGGTCTTATTTTCTTTTATCTTTCAGAGTTATTGTGTTTGAATCTCGATATACATACTGAAAGGTACAACTTCCTTAAGTTTTGTCCATGAGCGTGTCTTCAATAAAGGTCAGTGTAATATCTTTCAGAGTTATTGTCTGAATCCCGATATACATGCTAAAAGGTACAACTTCCTTAAGTTTTGTCCATGAGTGTGTCTTCAATAAAGGTCACTGTAATATCTTTCAGAGTTATTGTCTGAATCCCAATATACATGCTGAGAGGTACAACTTTCTTAAGGTTTGACCATGAGTGTATTTTCCCAACCTAATATATCTACCCAGTGTCATGTTATCTCTATAGGTTTAAGAAGATTCCTCGTTTATAAGAGAATAATTAGGGTACTCCCATAGGATTTTATGTCCTTGTTTAGATTAATAAACATCATATAAATGTTTTCGATCAAATAATCCCTTGAATTATAATTAAAATAAAAACATAAGCCTCCAGGGAAAAGTTTCTTTTAAAAATATTTTTTTAGCATATAAAGCATTTTCTCCCGTAGAAGGGCTTACTTGCCCGAAAGCTCGAGATTTTTTAAATAAAAAATATTTTTAAAAGAAACTTTTCCCTGGAGGCTTATGTTTTTATTTTAAATATAAATGTTTTATTACATTTATTTTCACATTGTGTCGCTGCCTCACGCAATTCTGGCCTTAACTACCCGTTTCATGATTTTTCAGGATGCCTGAATGACCAGTTTTTTTGGTCGTTGAGGTACAGCTTTCACCACGCTGATGAGTGCCAACAGCCCGAAACGCGTCCGTGGTTAGCTTTTCTTTATTAATCAAGAATGGGTATTTGGCCAATTCTGGAATAATTAAAAATCAACAAGAATAGTTGGTATTTATTCCGATAGATGGCGCAAGCCATCAGCAACTTTTAGTTGCACGATAAGGAGATGCCTTTTTCTTAACTTATTTTCATGTTGCCTTGAAGTTATCACCATAATGGAAAGTCCAAATGGAAGTTAACATCATGGATCACCATTTTACCCTGTTTCGTATAATTCTGTCCACCTCTTTGTTCCAATTCCAGACCATTCTATTAGATTATCAAACCAATTCTTCCTTGGTTAACCTCTCTCTATATGGCCCAATTCTCTTATCTCTTTGTCTGTTCCAATTCCAGACCATTCTATTAGATTATCAAACCAATCCTTCCTTGGTCTACCTCTCCCTTTATTCTTCAAGGTGTGAAGCTCCAGTAGGGTCCTTTGACAATCTCCTGAATATTTTCTGAGTATGGATCCTGCAAACTTGCATTTCTTATTGATTATTTATTTAGAAGGCTGTCATCTCCAATAGATATCTTCCCCAAACTCCATTAATTGTATTTCTGTCAATATGATCTGAATGCTTTAGAATGGAAGTTTTGAGGCCTTACCTCACCAATCAATACAAGAGCATTGCATTGCTCTATCCATGGTGACATAAAACAGAAGTATTGAGGCCTTACCTCACCAATCAATACACCAGCATTGCATTGCTCTATCCATGGTGACATAAAACAGAAGTCTTGAGGCCTTACCTCACCAATCAATACAAGAGCATTGCATTGCTCTATCCATGGTGACATAAAACAGAAGTCTTGAGGCCTTACCTCACCAATCAATACAAGAGCATTGCATTGTTCTATCCATGGTGACATAGAACAGAAGTCTTGAGGCCTTACCTCACCAATCAATACAAGAGCATTGCATTGTTCTATCCATGGTGACATAGAACAGAAGTCTTGAGGCCTTACCTCACCAATCAATACAAGAGCATTGCATTGCTCTATCCATGGTGACATAGAACAGAAGTCTTGAGGCCTTATCTCACCAATCAATACAAGAGCATTGCATTGCTCTATCCATGGTGACATAGAACAGAAGTCTTGAGGCCTTTCCTCACCAATCAATACACCAGCATTGCATTGCTCTATCCATGGTGACATAGAACAGAAGTCTTGAGGCCTTATCTCACCAATCAATACAAGAGCATTGCATTGCTCTATCCATGGTGACATAGAACAGAAGTCTTTAGGCCTTACCTCACCAATCAATACACCAGCATTGCATTGCTCTATCCATGGTGACATAGAACAGAAGTCTTGAGGCCTTACCTCACCAATCAATACAAGAGCATTGCATTGTTATATCCATGGTGACATAGAACAGAAGTCTTGAGGCCTTTTCTCACCAATCAATACAAGAGCATTGCATTGCTCTATCCATGGTGACATAGAACAGAAGTCTTGAGGCCTTTCCTCACCAATCAATACAAGAGCATTGCATTACTCTATCCATGGTGACATAGAACAGAAGTCTTGAGGCCTTACCTCACCAATCAATACAAGAGCATTGCATTGTTCTATCCATGGTGACATAGAACAGAAGTCTTGAGGCCTTTCCTCACCAATCAATACAAGAGCATTGCATTGCTCTATCCATGGTGACATAGAACAGAAGTCTTGAGGCCTTATCTCACCAATCAATACAAGAGCATTGCATTGCTCTATCCATGGTGACATAGAACAGAAGTCTTTAGGCCTTACCTCACCAATCAATACACCAGCATTGCATTGCTCTATCCATGGTGACATAGAACAGAAGTCTTGAGGCCTTACCTCACCAATCAATACAAGAGCATTGCATTGTTATATCCATGGTGACATAGAACAGAAGTCTTGAGGCCTTTTCTCACCAATCAATACAAGAGCATTGCATTGCTCTATCCATGGTGACATAGAACAGAAGTCTTGAGGCCTTTCCTCACCAATCAATACAAGAGCATTGCATTGTTCTATCCATGGTGACATAGAACAGAAGTCTTGAGGCCTTACCTCACCAATCAATACAAGAGCATTGCATTACTCTATCCAGACCCAGAACAGCAGTGTTACACACCCTAGATAGAGAACATTGCGACTGCTGTGATTGAGATGTATTGGATACATTAGCACGCCATCTGTTATCAAAATACGAAACTATTATAGAAGCATATGATTCTTTTAAAAATTAAAATAATTTCTACTGCCCTTACTGCAATGGAAAAATTAATGAGAGGGTCTACCTCATCAATAGTGAAACCTCCCAGCGGTTTTGCAAGTTTAATCTACCATACCGCTGTTATATTACATTTTTCGATCTTCCTTTTATTATTATTCCAAGAGTCTTGCATCAGTATTACTATAAAAGGAAAAATGCAATATAACAGCAGTATGGTAGATTAAACTGGCAAAAAGACCTCTGGGAAAACACCAGGACTATAATAGAAAAGCTGAGACAATGGAAACTAATGGAGATTGTTTAAAGGACTTGAGGAATAAGTAACAACAACAACAAACTGGCAAAACCACTGGGAAGGTTAACCATTGATGAGCTAGGCTCTTCCATTAATTTTTCCATTGCAATAAGGGTAGTAGAAATGATAGGCACAATTTGGATTATAGATTATAAACACAAGGTAATAAGACCAAATCCAAATAAATAAATAGTGTGTGACTTTTCGGTAACAGTGTTGTTACCATCTTTAGACAAAAGTACTGAATGAGAATTGACTTAGACCCAGAGCAGCAGCTTTACACACCCAAGATAGTGGATATTGCTGCTGCTGTGATAGAGATGCATGGAGACATCTGAGACTCTTCTTTGGACACGACAACAACAACTGAATGAGAATGCTGTGGTCAAATTTCTCATTCAGTACTTTTGTCTGAAGATGGTAACAAAGCTGTTACCGAAACTTCACACACTAATTATTTATTTGGATTTGGTCTTAATACCTTGTTGTAGTAGAAATGGTTTAATTTTTAAAAGAATCATACATGTCTATAATAGTATTGAATTTTTATAGAGATGCATGGAGATATCTGAGGCTCTTTATTGGACACGACAACAACTCTTCATAACACAAAGCAATAACGCGCCATCTATACTTAGAAATTGAAAGGATTTAAAAGCACGAATGTTTCTTTTATAAATAATACAAACTTCTACTGTCCTTACTGCGATGAAAAAATATATTGGGAGGGCTTGGCTCATCAGTGGTGAACCCTCCCAGCGGTTTCGCCAATTTAATCCACCAGACTGCTTCTCAGAGCTCTAATACTGTATTAGACGATTCTGCTTATATACACAGCACTGAAGGGTGGAATCTCAGAAATGGTTTTCAAGAAAACTATGGACATAAGCTTATAGGACAGTAGAATTACATTCAAATATTTGCATCGAGCAATGCTATTCCGCAAACAATAAAGACAAGGTCAGTTAGCCATAAATTAACACAAAGCAATAACGCGCCATCTATACATATAAAATGAAAGGTTTTAAAAGCACGAATGTTTCTTTTATACATAATACACAATTCTACTGTACTTACTGCGATGAAAAAAAATATTGGGAGGTCTTGGCTCATCACTCTAGAGAAAGGAGTAGTCATGGTTTGAATCCATGTTCTCTTATGGGATGTTGGTTGGTTTTACTGTGTTTTTTTTTTTTTTTTTTGCTTATCCCTAGTACACGTGGTACAGGCCATGATAATCATGATGGGTAGTTAGCGACTGCTTTTTACTGTAAATACACCACATATCTACACATGTGAAAATTAGTTTGACTTTGCACTTACAAATATGCCAGAGCCCCGTTTGGTTACTTGCACTCGCTGGTGGGGTTGGACTTTTGCAAGAATCGGGGGCCATTGGAGCATTTTTTTAAATCAGAAAAAGAGATGCATGGTGATATCTGAGGCTCTTTATTGGACACAACAACAACAACTCTAGAGAAAGGAGTAGTTATGGTTTGAATCCATGTTCTCTTGTGGCATGTTGGTTTTACTGTGTAGTTCATGTTGGCAACTCTCTGAAGCTTGTTTATCCAAAAATGTACATAGGTTTGTGTGGAGTGTTGTCAATTCTACAGTGTAACATTTACTGTAGATTCAAAATAAGAAAGAATTCTCTGTTGTAATTTTTAGAGAAAACAATTTTTTTCATTTTAAAAATGTGTGTCAAATGTTTTGTTACAAAATGTTTTATTCTGTACATGTTTATATATATTTATGAATAAATAGCTATTTTGAATGAATCCAAAAAATGTATTTGTGCCTAATTGTCTTGTCTCTTTCATTTACACATTCTCTGTCCATTTAAAAGAAACATTTTATACTACAGTATAGCCCTAATTGCAGAGCCAAAGTGTCCTTTAGAGAGAGGTGTCCTCTTACCAGAGAGTTGCTAAATAGTAAAAATGGTATTTTGCAAATAAAAACTGTCCTTTTTGTCCTCTTACCGAAGAGTTGCTACAGTAGAACCTCCCTGTAAAAGACAACACCTAATTGCAGAGCAAAAGTGTCCTTTAGGGAGAGGTGTCCTTTTACCAGAGAGTTGCTAAATATTAAAAATGGTAATTTTGAAAATAAAAACTGTCCTTTTTGTCCTCTTACCGAAGAGTTGCTACAGTAGAACCTCCCTGTAAAGGACAACACCTAATTGCAGAGCCAAAGTGTCCTTTAGAGAGAGGTGTCCTTTTACCAGAGAGTTGCTATATAGTAAAAATGGTAATTTTGCAAATGAAAACTGTCCTTTGTAGAGAGGTGTCATCTTACCGGAGAGTTGCTACAATAGAACCTCCCTGTAAAGGACAACACCTAATTGCAGAGCCAAAGTGTCCTTTAGGGGAGAGGTGTCCTCTTACCAGAGAGTTGCTAAATAGTAAAAATGGTAATTTTGCAAATAAAAACTGTCCTTTGTAGAGAGGTGTCCTCTTACCGGAGAGTTGCTACAGTAGAACCTCCCTGTAAAGGACAACACCTAATTGCAGAGTCAAACTGTCCTTTAGGGAGGGTATCCTTTTACCGGAGAGTTACTATATAGTAAAAATGGTAATTTTGCAAATGAAAACTGTCCTTTATGGAGAGGTGTCCACTAAAGAGAGGTTCTACTGTATTTAATTATGCATTTTTTTTCAGAGAGAAAAGAACTTTTACCTTAATTCATTTCATAGTCTTTCAATATTACAATATGACCTCTCTCTATAAGATAACACCTAGTTGCAGAGCCAGTGTCCTTTAAAGAGAGGTGTCCTATTACTGGAGAGCAGATAATTGATAAATATTTAATTTTAATGATGAAAACTGTCTTTTGTAGAGATGTATCCTCATCTGGAAGTGTACTGTATTCTTTTTTTTTTTTCATTAT
>CP092863.1:76830021-76868582 GCA_030710605.1 Cordylochernes scorpioides | reverse complement strand
GATCCCCTTTGATACAATAGTAGGAGGGTACCTCCCATGGTCAACAATATTGATAATGCTCTCAGTCTCTATCCTGAGGTTGGGATAGTTAAGTTTATTTATACAATGTTCACAAAGTAATAAGACCAAATCTAAATAAATAAATAGTGTGTGATGTTTCGGTAACAACACTGTTACTGAAACATCACACACTATTTATTTATTTAGATTTGGTCTTATTACCTTGTGTTTATAATCTATATAATAATCCAAATTGTGCCTTATCATTTATACAATGTTGTATGTTACAGTCAGTAGATGTTTGGTCAACTTTATTCTTTCAACAAGACTTTGTTTAACAATAGAAAAATAGCTCAGTATAAAAAAAAAAGGTTAAAAAACATGGTGGCTCCAATAAATGGTCTGTATGGAAGACTGGATGTCAAGGCAAATAGATATCCTCCAGTGTGCTGGTATCCTCACTGGGCACACAGCATCACACATTGTCCAGTAGCTGTCACACAGTAATTGTCAATACTACCACCAGCTGTCACAGCAATGGTCAATACCACCACCAGCTGTCACACAGCAATGGTCAATACCACCACCAGTTGTCACACAGCAATGGTCAATACCACCACCAGCTGTCACAGCAATGGTCAATACCACCACCAGCTGTCACACAGCAATGGTCAATACCACCACCAGCTGTCACAGCAATGGTCAATACCACCACCAGCTGTCACACAGCAATGGTCAATACCACCACCAGCTGTCACACAGCAATGGTCAATACCACCACCAGCTGTCACAGCAATGGTCAATACCGCCACCAGCTGTCACACAGCAATGGTCAATACCACCACCAGTTGTCACACAGCAATGGTCAATACCACCACCAGCTGTCACAGCAATGGTCAATACCACCACCAGCTGTCACAGCAATGGTCAATACCACCACCAGCTGTCACACAGCAATGGTCAATACCACCACCAGCTGTCACACAGTAATGGTCAATACCACCACCAGCTGTCACACAGCAATGGTCAATACCACCACCAGCTGTCACAGCAATGGTCAATACCACCACCAGCTGTCACAGCAATGGTCAATACCACCACCAGCTGTCACACAGCAATGGTCAATACCACCACCAGCTGTCACACAGCAATGGTCAATACCACCACCAGCTGTCACACAGCAATGGTCAATACCACCACCAACTGTCACACAGCAATGGTCAATACCACCACCAGCTGTCACAGAAATGGTCAATACCACCACCAGCTGTCACAGCAATGGTCAATACCACCACCAGCTGTCACACAGCAATGGTCAATACCAGCACCAGCTGTCACACAGCAATGGTCAATACCACCACCAGCTGTCACAGCAATGGTCAATACCACCACCAGCTGTCACAGCAATGGTCAATACCACCACCAGCTGTCACAGCAATGGTCAATACCACCACCAGCTGTCACACAGCAATGGTCAATACCACCACCAGCTGTCACACAGCAATGGTCAATACCACCACCAGCTGTCACACAGCAATGGTCAATACCACCACCACCTGTCACACAGCAATGGTCAATACCACCACCAGCTGTCACAGCAATGGTCAATACCACCACCAGCTGTCACAGCAATGGTCAATACCACCACCAGCTGTCACACAGCAATGGTCAATACCACCACCAGCTGTCACACAGCAATGGTCAATATCACCACCAGCTGTCACAGCAATGGTCAATACCACCACCAGCTGTCACAGTAATGGTCAATACCACCAGCTGTCACACAGCAATGGTCAATACCACCACCAGCTGTCACAGCAATGGTCAATACCACCACCAGCTGTCACAGCAATGGTCAATACCACCACCAGCTGTCACACAGCAATGGTCAATACCACCACCAACTGTCACACAGCAATGGTCAATACCACCACCAGCTGTCACACAGCAATGGTCAATACCACCACCAGCTGTCACAGCAATGGTCAATACCACCACCAGCTGTCACAGCAATGGTCAATACCACCACCAGCTGTCACACAGCAATGGTCAATACCACCACCAGCTGTCACAGCAATGGTCAATACCACCACCAGCTGTCACACAGCAATGGTCAATACCACCACCAGCTGTCACACAGCAATGGTCAATACCACCACCAGCTGTCACACAGCAATGGTCAATACCACCACCAGCTGTCACAGCAATGGTCAATACCACCACCAGCTGTCACAGCAATGGTCAATACCACCACCAGCTGTCACAGCAATGGTCAATACCACCACCAGCTGTCACACAGCAATGGTCAATACCACCACCAGCTGTCACAGCAATGGTCAATACCACCACCAGCTGTCACAGCAATGGTCAATACCACCACCAGCTAGAAAGAAACAAAATTGCTTATCAAATGGGTCATCAAAAATTTTTACACTTGAATTAGGGGATCGGTGGAAGGATGGTCTAAACTGTTGGTTTTTGACCACTACAATCCACGATTGTGACTCCCTTATTGGGAACTTTTTTTTCTGAATAAAAAAAAATGCTCCAATTGCCTCCCATTGTTGCAAAAATCCAATCCCACCAGCGAGTGCAAATAACCAAACGGGGCACTGGCATATTTGTAAGTGCAAAAGTCGAACTGCTTTTTACATATGTAGACATGTGGTGTTTTTACAGTAAAATCAGTCGCCTACTTCTACCCACCATGTTGATTATCATGGCCTGTACCATGTGTAATAGGGATAATTAAAAAAAAAAAAAAGAATACAGTTCACTTCCAGATGAAAATACCTCTCTACAAAAGACATTTTTCATCGTCCAAAATTAAATATTTATCAATTATCTGCTCTCCAGTATTAGGACACCTCTCTTTAAAGGACACTGGCTTTGCAACTAGGTGTTATATTTTAGAGAGAGGTCATATTATAATATTGAAAGACTATGAAATGAATTAAGGTAAAAGTTCTTTTCTCTCTGAAAAAAAAATGCATAATTAAATACAGTAGAACCTCTCTTTAGTGGACACCTCTCCATAAAGGACAGTTTTCATTTGCAAAATTACCATTTTTACTATATAGTAACTCTCCGGTAAAAGGATACCCTCCCTAAAGGACACTTTGACTCTGCAATTAGGTGTTGTCCTTTACAGGGAGGTTTTACTGTAGCAACTCTCCGGTAAGAGGACACCTCTCTACCTAGGACAGTTTTTATTTGCAAAATTACCATTTTTACTATTTAGCAACTCTCTGGTAAGAGGACACCTCTCCCCTAAAGGACACTTTGGCTCTGCAATTAAGTGTTGTCCTTTACAGGGAGGTTCTATTGTAGCAACTCTCCGGTAAGATGACACCTCTCTACAAAGGACAGTTTTCATTTGCAAAATTACCATTTTTACTATATAGCAACTCTCTGGTAAAAGGACACCTCTCTCTAAAGGACACTTTGGCTCTGCAATTAGGTGTTGTCCTTTACAGGGAGGTTCTACTGTAGCAACTCTTCGGTAAGAGGACAAAAAGGACAGTTTTTATTTTCAAAATTACCATTTTTAATATTTAGCAACTCTCTGGTAAGAGGACACCTCTCCCTAAAGGACACTTTTGCTCTGCAATTAGGTGTTGTCTTTTACAGGAAGGTTCTACTGTAGCAACTCTTCGGTAAGAGGACACAAAGGACAGTTTTTATTTGCAAAATACCATTTTTACTATTTAGCAACTCTCTGGTAAGAGGACACCTCTCCCTATAGGACAGTTTGGCTCTACAATTATGGTTATACTGTAGTATAAAATGTTTCTTTTAAATGGACAGAGAATGTGTAAATGAAAGAGACATGACAATTAGGCACAAATACATTTTTTGGATTCATTCAAAATAGCTATTTATTCATAAATATATATATAAACATGTACAGAATAAAACATTTTGTAACAAAACATTTGACACACATTTTTAAAATGAAAAAAATTGTTTTCTCTAAAAATTACAACAGAGAATTCTTTCTTATTTTGAATCTACAGTAAAAGTTACACAGTAGAATTGACAACAACACTACATACAAACCTATGTACATTTTTGGATAAACAAGCTTCAGAGAGTTGCCAACATGAACTACACAGAAAAGCCAACCAACATCCCATAAGAGAACATAGATTTAAACCATGACTACTCCTTTCTCTAGAGTGATGAGCCAAGAGAGAGAGATCCCACCCAATATATTTTTCCATCGCAGTAAGTACAGTAGAATTGTGTATTATGTATAAAATAAACATTCGTGCTTTTAAAACCTTTCATTTTATATGTATAGATGCCGCATTATTGCTTTGTGTTAATTTATGTCTAACTGACCTTGTCTTTATTGTTTGCGGAAGAGCATTGCTCGATGCAAATATTTGAATGTAATTCTACTGTCCTATAAGCTTATGTCCATAGTTTTCTTGAAAACCATTTCTGAGATTCCACCCTTCAGTGCTGTGTATATAAGCAGAATCGTCCAATACAGTATTAGAGCTCTGAGAAGCAGTCTGGTGGATTAAATTGGCGAAACCGCTGGGAGGGTTCACCACTGATGAGCCAAGCCCTCCCAATATATTTTTTCATCGCAGTAAGGACAGTAGAAGTTTGTATTATTTATAAAAGAAACATTCGTGCTTTTAAATCCTTTCAATTTATAAGTATAGATGGCGCGTTATTGCTTTGTGTTATGAAGAGTTGTTGTCGTGTCCAATAAAGAGCCTCAGATATCTCCATGCATCTCTATAAAAATTTGATACTATTATAGACACGTATGATTCTTTTAAAATTTAAACCATTTCTACTACAACAAGGTAATAAGACCAAATCCAAATAAATAATTAGTGTGTGAAGTTTCGGTAACAGCTTTGTTACCATCTTCAGACAAAAGTACTGAATGAGAAATTTTACCACAGCATTCTCATTCAGTTGTTGTTGTCGTGTCCAAAGAAGAGTCTCAGATGTCTCCATGCATCTCTATCACAGCAGCAGCAATAACCACTATCTTGGGTGTGTAAATCTGCTGCTCTGGGTCTAAGTCAATTCTCATTCAGTACTTTTGTCTAAAGATGGTAA
The DNA here is from genome assembly GCA_030710605.1 of Cordylochernes scorpioides. Lineage (NCBI taxonomy): Eukaryota > Metazoa > Arthropoda > Arachnida > Pseudoscorpiones > Chernetidae > Cordylochernes > Cordylochernes scorpioides. Next base: position 76,863,497 of record CP092863.1, on the reverse strand, counting down.
CAACACTGTTACCGAAAAGTCACACACTATTTATTTATTTGGATTTGGTCTTATTACCTTGTGTTTATAATCTATAATCCAAATTGTGCCTTATCATTTCTACTACCCTTATTGCAATGGAAAAATTAATGGAAGGCCCTAGCTGATCAATGGTTAACCTTCCCAGTGGTTTTGCCAGTTTGTTGTTGTTGTTACTTATTCCTCAAGTCCTTTAAACAATCTCCATTTAGGTTCCATTGTCTCAGTTTTTCTATTATAGTCCTGGTGTTTTCCCAGAGGTCTTTTTGCCAGTTTAATCTACCATACCACTGTTATATTGCATTTTTCCTTTTATAGTAATACTGATGCAAGACTCTTGGAATAATAATAAAAGGAAGATCGAAAAATGCAATATAACAGCAGTATGGTAGATAAAACTTACGAAACCGCTGGAAGGTTTCACTACTGATGAGCTAGGCCCTCCCATTAATTTTTCCATTGCAGTAAGGGCAGTAGAAATTGTTTTAATTTTTAAAAGAATCATAGGCTTCTATAATAGTTTCGAATTTTCATAACAGATGGCGTGCTAATGTATCCTAATACATCTCTATCACAGCAGTCGCAATGTTCTCTATCTAGGGTGTGTAAAGCTGCTGTTCTGGGTCTGGATAGAGTAATGCAATGCTCTTGTATTGATTGGTGAGGAAAGGCCTCAAGACTTCTGTTCTATGTCACCATGGATAGAGCAATGCAATGCTCTTGTATTGATTGGTGAGGAAAGGCCTCAAGACTTCTGTTCTATGTCACCATGGATAGAACAATGCAATGCTCTTGTATTGATTGGTGAGGAAAGGCCTCAAGACTTCTGTTCTATGTCACCATGGATAGAGTAATGCAATGCTCTTGTATTGATTGGTGAGGAAAGGCCTCAAGACTTCTGTTCTATGTCACCATGGATAGAGTAATGCAATGCTCTTGTATTGATTGGTGAGGAAAGGCCTCAAGACTTCTGTTCTATGTCACCATGGATAGAGTAATGCAATGCTCTTGTATTGATTGGGGAGGAAAGGCCTCAAGACTTCTGTTCTATGTCACCATGGATAGAGCAATGCAATGCTCTTGTATTGATTAGTGAGGTAAGGCCTCAATACTTAAGTTCTATGTCACCATGGATAGAGCAATGCAATGCTCTTGTATTGATTGGTGAGGTAAGGCCTCAAGACTTCTGTTCTATGTCACCATGGATAGAGCAATGCAATGCTCTTGTATTGGTTGGTGAGGTAAGGCCTCAAGACTTCTGTTCTATGTCACCATGGATAGAACAATGCAATGCTCTTGTATTGATTGGTGAGGAAAGGCCTCAAGACTTCTGTTCTATGTCACCATGGATAGAGTAATGCAATGCTCTTGTATTGGTTGGTGAGGTAAGGCCTCAAGACTTCTGTTCTATGTCACCATGGATAGAACAATGCAATGCTCTTGTATTGATTGGTGAGAAAAGGCCTCAAGACTTCTGTTCTATGTCACCATGGATAGAGCAATGCAATGCTCTTGTATTGATTGGTGAGGAAAGGCCTCAAGACTTCTGTTCTATGTCACCATGGATAGAGCAATGCAATGCTCTTGTATTGATTGGTGAGGTAAGGCCTCAAGACTTCTGTTCTATGTCACCATGGATAGAGCAATGCAATGCTCTTGTATTGATTGGTGAGGAAAGGCCTCAAGACTTCTGTTCTATGTCACCATGGATAGAGCAATGCAATGCTCTTGTATTGATTGGTGAGGTAAGGCCTCAAGACTTCTGTTCTATGTCACCATGGATAGAGTAATGCAATGCTCTTGTATTGATTGGTGAGATAAGGCCTCAAGACTTCTGTTCTATGTCACCATGGATAGAGCAATGCAATGCTCTTGTATTGATTGGTGAGGTAAGGCCTCAAAACTCACATTCTAAAGCATTCAGATCATATTGACAGAAATACAATTAATGGAGTTTGGGGAAGATATCTATTGGAGATGACAGCCTTCTAAATAAATAATCATTAAGAAATGCAAGTTTGCAGGATCCATACTCAGAAAATATTCAGGAGATTGTCAAAGGACCCTACTGGAGCTTCACACCTTGAAGAATAAAGGGAGAGGTAGACCAAGGAAGGATTGGTTTGATAATCTATTAGAATGGTCTGGAATTGGAACAGACAAAGAGATAAGAGAATTGGGCCAAATAGAGAGAGGTTAACCAAGGAAGGATTGGTTTGATAATCTAATAGAATGGTCTGGAATTGGAACATACAAAGAGATAAATATAATTATACCAAAAGAGAGAGAGGTTAACCAAGGAAGGATTGGTTTGATAATCTAATAGAATGGTCTGGAATTGGAACATACAAAGAAATAAGAGAATTGGGCCATATAGAGAGAGGTTAACCAAGGAAGGATTGGTTTGATAATCTAATAGAATGGTCTGGAATTGGAACATACAAAGAGATAAATATAATTATACCAAAAGAGAGAGAGGTTAACCAAGGAAGGATTGGTTTGATAATCTAATAGAATGGTCTGGAATGGGAACATACAAAGAAATAAGAGAATTATGTCAAAATGATAGAGGTTAACCAAGGAAGAATTGGTTTGATAATCTAATAGAATGGTCTGGAATTGGAACAAAGAGGTGGACAGAATTATACGAAACAGGGTAAAATGGTGATCCATGATGTTAACTTCCCTTTGGACTTTCCATTATGGTGATAACTTCAAGGCAACATGAAAATAAGTTAAGAAAAAGGCATCTCCTTATCGTGCAAATAAAATTTGCTGATGGCTTGCGCCATCTATCGGAATAAATACCAACTATTCTTGTTGATTTTTAATTATTCCAGAATTGGCCAAATACCCATTCTTGATTAATCAAGAAAAGCTAACCACGGACGCGTTTCGGGCTGTTGGCACTCATCAGCGTGGTGAAAGCTGTACCTCAACGACCAAAAAAACTGGTCATTCAGGCATCCTGAAAAATCATGAAACGGGTAGTTAAGGCCAGAATTGCGTGAGGCCGCGACACAATGTGAAAATAAATGTAATAAAACATTTATATGATGTTTATTAATCTAAACAAGGACATAAAATCCTATGGGAGTACCCTAATTATTCTCTTATAAACGAGGAATCTTCTTAAACCTATAGAGATAACATGACACTGGGTAGATATATTAGGTTGGGAAAATACACTCATGGTCAAAACTTAAGAAAGTTGTACCTCTCAGCATGTATATTGGGATTCAGACAATAACTCTGAAAGATATTACAGTGTCCTTTATTGAAGACACGCTCATGGACAAAACTTAAGGAAGTTGTACCTTTCAGTATGTATATCTAGATTCAAACACAATAACTCTGAAAGATAAAAGAAAATAAGACCTAATCCAAATAATTTATTAGTGTGTGATGTTTCGGCAACAGCATTTTCACCATCATCAGACAAAAGAATAAATTTATTTAAATATTATTAATAAAAATGGATTTATTCTTTTGTCCGATGATGGTGATAATGCTGTTGGTCGTCACACACTAATAAATTATTTGGATTAGGTCTTATTTTCTTTTATTATAATTTATAATCCAAATTGTGCTTTATTAACTCTGAAAGATATTACAGTGATGTTTATTGAAGATACACCAGATAACCAAGTGTGAACAAAATTGCTTGTGTCTTTAAAAGAAAAAAAGACGATGACTGGAAAAAATAAAAGATGCTCCACTTTTTCAAGTTTTGTCCATTAAAATATACAAGTATCAGAGTCATAATCAACAATCAATCAACAATTCTGTCACCGTTTGCTTTTGTGAATGGAATAAAAATACCCAAATATGGCCATTTTTGATAAGCATTTGACAGGTTCTGGGCAAAAATAGTTGTTTTTTTTTAGTCAGAAAATGATTATGACAATATTGCTGTATCATATTTGATCATCAGATACAAAATTATATCCGGAAAAATTCCAAAAAGCAGAGACCACGGGTGAAGCCAGTTCATTTTTAGTATGCAGGAACAAAATTCTAACAGAAAAACATTCATTCGAGCAGAAGACACAAAGCCAGATCATCTCTTTATAAAAATATCGCTTCTCAGACACAAAGTGTGGAGCGGGACGTTTCACAAGAATGACATCCACGGCGCCAATTTATAATTGTAACGAATAGTATTTGAATAAAAGCATTTAATCGGGTAAAACCCGGGCGTTGCCCGGGTCATTCGGCTAGTTAGTATATATACACAACTAGATGCTTATATATTCCCCAACCATCTTTATTATATGTTTTAGATTAAGAGGGACTTCTCTGAAATCTCAGCTTGTATTTATATATTCATAATTTTATGTTTTTGATGTAATTTAAGTGTACAAGATCAATGACAATGTTAAGAAGTTTTCTCATCAGAATGGTAGGGATCAGTGTTAGGAGTTTTGCACATCAGAATGATAGGGGTCTGAAGGACGTAGGTACCTTGGGACATAAGGCTTGCCATGGGTTCCTATGGAGAAATACTCAGAGAGCATGGGGAAATCCAGGAGTTCAGGTTTGTAGTCCCGTAGGAAGTAGATCCAAGGAGTGATCTCTGTAGAGGTAGACAGCAGGTGGACTGGCTCCTTACGACGGGTGTAGTAATCCGGATGACACTCCAGTTCATCCAGCTTGGCAAGCATGTCATCATCTACCTCGTAGACTTCCCCCAGGACATGCTGGACATCTCAGCAACTCACAGAATGACACATGGAACACATGGATAAGTTATTTTGATTGGGTTATGGCCCCATAGGCATTGTGAAACACATGGATAAAACTTGGGGTAGTTGTACCTTTTAGCATGTATATCGGGATTCAGACAATAACTCTGAAAGATATTACAGTGACCTTTATTGAAGACACACTCATGGACAAAACTTAAGGAAGTTGTACCTTAGCATGACTTTCAGTGTGTCTTCAATAAAGGTCACTGTGTATCAAATATCTCTCAGAGCTAATGTCTGAATTCTGATATATACAGTAGAGCCTCCCTGATAGGACACCTGCGCTAGAGGACACCTCTTCCTAAAGGACACTTTAGCTCTGCAATTAGGTGTTGCCCTTTACAGGGAGGTAGTTCTACTGTATTTAGTAACTCTCCGGTAAGAGAACACCTCTCCCTAAAGGACACTTTGGCTCTACATTAGGTGTCCTTTACAGGGAGGTTCTACTGTATTAGAATGATTTATAAAAACAAATCCAAATAAATAGTGTGTAATGATGTGTAACAATGCAACAACAGAATAAAGAATTGTACAACAGTCGCAACAACAAGGTAAAGTCTACTCACCTCTCCTTTATCCCGGCAATGCAGCAAGTAGGGAATGTTGTAGCGTGAAGCTATGATCAGGGGCCAGCGGTGGCAAGTCTTGGCTCGTCCCACGAGTCTTGCGCCAGTTGAGCTGCTCTTTATCAAATCATGGTTGGGTTCCCCGGACTTGAGGGTCCCGTACACAAACACCAAATCTGGGGAGCTGCTGGACATGGTCCGGAACGGATTGAGTGGCTGCACATAGTTTCAGAAAGATAATAACTCCGCTTTTGCTGGTCCCAAGGAAATGGGGGGGCAGTTTACTTAGGAACATTTACCAGATAAGGAAAAAGGGAGGTTAATAAAAGGTAATTAAGGAATCTTAATGAGGAGCAAGAGTCCTTATGTTTAATTAGCAAGAAATCTATAGAAGGAAAAGTGTGTGGAATGATTGAACCGGTTGAGTTTATTCTCCGCCTTTGCCGGTCCCAAGCCCGGATGAAAAAGGAGGACGGGGAGCAGTAACAAGCTCGCTAAAAAACCTGGGCTCAGCTGGCCCGGCTGATAGTACCCTTTAAGGGCTCCAGGGATACAGGATGAACAGCGTTTGTACTCCATGTTAGGAATGGCTGCACATAATGTCTATTCCTCATGTCAGAGGCGGCCATTTCATATTGGAGCTAAGTCGGCCTGCAACTGAGTAGTGCTCCCAGTCTTAATGACAAAGGCAGACACATTCTACTTCACCAAGTCATGAACCCTATTATGATTGAGTGGAGATAAGAAAGAAGAAGAAAGGAAGATAATGATTAAAATGACTGAAAATAAAATTTTGAAATAAATACACTATATTCAGTTAAATCTCCTCTCAACAACTACTCTTGGGAGTGAGCCATAATTTTATGTTGTTATAACCATGGTTAAAACAATTGAGATTCAAAACATGGGATCTTAGAATTTATGTTATAACCACATTGCTGTTTAAAAAAAGAAGGATGTAATAATGAGAGATTCCACTTTGTAAACATGATGCAACACTTCCTCATTTCAAGAGGTTATCACATCAACTGGAACCCAACTCACATTCAATTCTATTTCCATTAACCAAGTAATGGACTAATTTATATATTTTTAGCCAGAAAAATAATGATAATTATGATTTCATAATGTTTAATGGGCAGAAACAAGATTATTTAGGCAAAAAAAATCATCAGAGTAGCATAAATAATCATAAAGATAGAGGCTACCTGGCCAGTATTCATAATTCTTCAAATAAAAGATATTTCGGCCACTAAATCTTTCTATTATCTCGACGTTTCGACAAAAATCTTTTGTCCTCGTCAGGAGCAAACAAAAATTAAAACACAAGGTAATAAGACCAAATCCAAATAAATAAATAGTGTGTGACGTTTCAGTAACAGCGTTGTTACCATCTTCAGACAAAAGTGAAACTTTGTCAGAAAGACAAACTTTTGTCTGAAGATGTTAACAACGCTGTTACAGAAACGTCACACACTATTTATTTATTTGGTCTCATTACCTTGTGTTTATAATCTATAATCCGAATTGTGTCTTATCTATTTTCTACTACGATAAGGCACAATTTAAAAAAAAAAAGACAATTTAAAGAAGACTTTTTCATTCAAAAGAAATGTGCTACAATTAACAGAATGGAAGAACGAGGAAATATAAAAATATATTTATAGATATGCTTTTAATAAAAGAAAACAAGACCTAATCCAAATAATTTATTAGTGTGTGACGTTTCGGCAACAACATTGTCACCATCATCAGACAAAAGAATAAAATTATGATTTCATTTTTTTTTTTTATTCTTTTGTCTGATGATGGTGACAATGTTGTTGCCGAAACGTCACACACTAATAAATTATTTGGATTAGGTCTTGTTTTCTTTTTATTATAATCTATAATCCAAATTGTGCTTTATCAGATATGCTTTTAATTATGTCTTCAAAAAAAAAAAAAGTGAGTTTTTGTCCACTTTTAATTCTAAGAATAATATTCTGTGTTTCTCAGAAAACTATCTTCTTCTTATCTATTATCTTGTTTACACACTTGATAACAGTAACTATTTAAAACAATGCTGTGGTAAAATTTCTCATTCAGTACTTTTTGTCTGAAGATGGTAACAACGCTGTTACAGAAACGTCACACACTATTTATTTATTTGGATTTGGTCTTATTACCTTGTGTTTATTTTCTACTGCTTTTACTGCAATGATAAAATAATGGAAGGGCTCTTGGCTCATCAATGGTAAACCCTCCTAGTGATTCACCACTGATGAGCTAGGCATTTCCATTAATTTATCATTGCAGTAAAGATGGTAGAAAACAGTTTATTTTTGAAAAATAATCGGATGTACGTGTCAAAAATACACCTATCCCCCGATTTACACGGTACTTGTTTTACACATTTTCGCTTTTACACGGTTTTCCAAATAAGTTTATTTTTTTGTTTTTAGCGCACTATACTAAATGCTACTGTGATTGAACACATGCGCTGTGTACACATCTCACGAGGAATCCCGAGCTTATGTGCTGACTACATATTTTAACCTGTCAATGTATTTTATTTTTATTTCTGTGTACACCTATCCCTCGATTTACACATTTTTCTCAGGAACGTATCTACCGTGTAAATCGGGGGATAGGTGTAGTTTAAAAAAAAAAAATGTTTAAATTTCAGAAGCAAAATATCACTTCTCCGTAATATCCATAGCTAAAAAAAATAATAATAAATTCCAATAAAAAAGGAGCAAAAAACAACCAAATGAGTGAAAAACCTTTGGTTTCCACAAGTATAAGGGACTGCCATGTAGGGTGAAGTACATTGTCGTGAACCCCGAGCCAGTAACCGTGAACAGGGAACTCTGAAATGTGGCTGACTAACGGGGCAATGGCACCTCCCCCCTTTCCATGGAGCGGGACATCACCAAGATTAAAAAACTAATCTGAGATTTAAAAAAAAAAAAAATTTTTTTTTTGCTTATCCCTAGTACACCTGGTACAGGCCATGATAATCATGGTGGGTAGTTAGCGACTGCTTTTTACTGTAAGCGCATCACATGTCTACACATGTGAAAAGCAGTCCGACTTTGCACTTACAAATATGCCAGAGCCCCGTTTGGTTACTTGCCCTCACTGGTGGGGTTGGACTTTTGCAAGAATCGGGGGCCATTGGAGCATTTTTTTTAAACAGAAAAAAGTGTCCAATGCAGGAATTGAACCAGGGTCGTAGTGGTCGAAAACCAAACGGTTTAACCAGGCTTCCACTGACCCCCTAAAAAATAAAATACAAGTTTCAATTATATGGTGAGGGCAATCATAATGTGGTATAGGATGTTTGAGTTCAGACATTGAGAAGGTGGGATGGACTCAAAGTCAAGCATAAGACTATAGGTATTCACAACTGAGAGAAAATAAGCTTGGGCCTATGATATGAATGTTAAAAACTTAATAGAATACTATCAAAAGATAACAAATTGTTAAATCGTTATAAAATGAATATGTAGGAAATATGATATTATAAAATAAACTAGGGGAGGGGGCTGATATGATAATTTTAAATACATACCTGAAAAAAATTTTTAAATAGAAATTTGGAATAACTTCTCAACATCGAATAATAATAATATATTATTTAAACATTTCAGCTTAATATATATGCTAACTTGAAAAGCTAAAATGATACACTAAGGAAAAACAAAATCAAAACACTTGCTCTATCATAACAAAGGAGGGGTTTGATAACATATCAATATAGCTAGAAACGGCTCTTTATAAATACTCTGTGACGATACCTTTTAATAAGAAAAATTCAAATAAAATTTATTTTATATAGAAAAAATATTAACTTGACTATATTTTAATTTAATATTAATAATAAAATAACTAAAATCAATTTATATTCAAATAGAAAATTTGTATTTATGTGAAGCCGTTTCTCTCTTTAGTGATGACATTAGATATTGTTTTGATCGAGGGCCATTTACGATAATTTATTAACGCTAGGGATTTTCGTCTGGTAGGAGTTATCCTCCTTTTGCTCATTTTTGAAAGTCTTGAAATTTAATTAATTTCAGATAAATCTAAAATGCGGCTCACAAGAAGATTATTTAGCCATCTCGTTAAAATGGTTGACTATTATTCTCAGTTTAATCCATCTCCCCTGTCAATCAAACAATTTACCGATTTTGGTAAGTACATACATTTTTATATTTGTTGAACTCTCAGTGTGGAATACAACAAACATTTATTATTCGCATTAATTAAATCATTATAAATATATATAATCGCCTTTTATGGTATGCAATTTAAAAATCACTTTAATTTTTGACATTGAAACTTTATATTTTCCCTTTAAATCTAATTTATATCTGTAAAAATCTAATACTATTAATTAGAGGAAATTTATAAAAAAAAAAAAAAAAAAAGATGAAGTTTAAAATCTTTGTCATTTTTACCTTGAATCTAAAATAGTTAATATATGTGAATAAATTCTTGGTGGAAATAATGAAAATATTTTTCATCGATTTAGAAAAATTTTGCTTTTTTTCTACTTGCATGTAGATTCCAATTATTATTACTTTTATTATTAAAAAATTATAGAATTAAACTTTGAATTGCCAAAACAGATACAAATATTAGATAATAAAAGGCATATATATATTGGATTGAATAAAAGATTTATTTTGCCAATATTTCGGCTGGCTGAACGCCAGCCTTTATCGAGGCATTACATTTTTGTATACATAACCTCAGCGCTGCATAGCACTATAACTTATAACACTATGTGACGCTGAGTTTGTGTATACAAAAATGTAATGCCTTGATAAAGGTTGGCGTTCAGCCAGCCGAAATATTGGCAAAATAAATATTTTATTAAATCCACTATATGTCTTTTTATTATCTAATGATTTAAATATGGATTGCTCCATTTTCAAAAAGATACAAATATGAAATTAAAAACTTTGTTAAAAGCAATGGATTTCTTTTAAATTGTGATTTAAGGCAAATTTTCAATCAAAAGGCTCTTTGATGGACCTAACATCATATAGCTATAAATTTAGACCTATGAAAGAGCTTTTTAATCTTAAAGAAAAATTTTAGTAGTATAACAGATAACCTATTTTTATCTCAATTCATGCAGCAATGTTTTATTTTATTCAATCAAATTTTCCAAGTATCACGTTCTGGTTTTCTTTTAATGTCTATATATGTTATATTAAAATATTATTTTATTTAAAAATATATTTCATAGATTCAAATACTCTGTTAAATCGACCGCCAGAGGTCACGCTTTCTCTATAAATACTCATTGTTGTTGTTTCCCGATGGCCGGCTCAAAACTTTTGTACATTATGTAAATAATCTTTTGTTTTCCTTGTTCTACTCGCCTTAAGCCAGGAGGTACTTTAATCAAATTATGTTCTTTTATATATTCTTTTATTATAAAGAAAATAAAGTCTCCAGGGTTAAGTTTCTTGTTCAAATTTTATTCTCTAGCTTTCGGACCTGTCAGTCCTTCCACAGGAGTATTATATGTTATATTCTTTATGTTATATATGTTATATTCTTTTAGTTCAATTAAATTTAGTATTATACTTTCAAGATTTCAACCACGACTGCAATTACCATAGCATAATTCTAAATATCTGATCAAAAATCAACAGAAAATCTCATTTTATTTTGTATTTATAACATATATGTTTTGAAATGTTCAATAATATAAAGAAATAACACACCATCTATATATAACAAATGAAAACATAAGACACAAGTGTTTTTATCACAAATAAATCAAATTTCTACTGTCCTTACTGGTACAGAGCAGTAGGAACAAGCACCGGTTCTGTCCTCCCAAAAGAACAACAGTCTTTGATTTCCAGACTTAAGTCTGGTCATCTACGGACAATAACTTTCCAGAATGGGTTGCAGGGTTTTCCCACTATGTACTAAGTGTCAACCTGCAACCCCAAAACACATTATTGACTGTATTGACTGATCCATTGATGAGTTCTACTCATCCCCGGCAGACACCATCAACAAGCTTTACAAGCTTGATACCTTAGTAGGATTGAGTAGAGATAAGAACGAAGAAGACAAATAAATCAAACTTTTCTACTGTCCTTACTGCTAAAGAAGCGGTCTGGTAGATTAAAAAAAAAAATTGGCAAAACTGCTGGGAGGGTTCACCACTGATAAGCCGAGCCCTCCCAACATTTTTTTTTCATCACAGTAAGACCAGTATAAGTTTGATTTATTTGTGAAAGAAACATTCATGTCTTATTCAGTAGGCTAAAAGTTACTGACAGAAATACCATTCATTGAAATAATAAAGCATATGGAACAATAAAACTCCGCCTTTGCTGGTCCCAAGTCCGGATGAAAAAGGAGGAGGGGGAACAGTAACAAGCTCACTAAAAAAACCTGGGTTCAGCTGGCCCGGCTGATAGTACCCTGTAAGGGCTCCAGGGATACAGGATGAGCAGTGTTTGTACTCCATGTTAGGAGTAGCTGCACATGACGTCTGTTCCTCATGTCAGAGGCGGCCATTTCTTTTGGAGCTAAGTCGGCCTGCCACTGAGTAGTGCTCCCAGTCTTAATGACAAAGGCAATCTACTTCACCCAGTTGGAGATAAGAAAGATAACACGCCATCTATACATAATAAATAAAAGCATTAAAACACAAATGTTTCTTTTACACATAATACAAACTTCTACTTTCCTTACTGTGATTAAAAATATTGAGAGGGCTTGGCTCATCAGTGGTGAAACCCTCCCAGTGGTTTTACCAATTCAATCTACCAGACCGCTTCTTAGAGCTCTAATGGCTTTGTACTTATTGCTTGCGGAAGAACATGGCTCAATATGCAAATATTCAAAAATAATTCTACTGTCTTAAAAGCCTATTTCCATAAACACAAGGTAATAAGACCAAATCCAAATAAACAAATAGTGTATGATGTTTCGGTAACAGTGTTCTTACCATCTTCAGACAAAAGTACTGAATGAACATTTAGATTTGGTCTTATTACCTTGTGTTTATAATCTATAAACCAAATTGTGCCTTACCTATTTCCATAGTTTACTTGAAAACCATTTCTAAGATTCCATCCTTCAGTGTAGCATATAAAAGCAGAATGATTCAATACAGTATTAGAACTGTAAAGAAGCGGTCTGGTAGATTAAATTGGCCATCAACTGGGAAGGTTCAACACTGATAAGCCAAGCCTTCCCAATATTTTTTTATCCTCGCAGAAAGGGCAGTAGAAGTTTTGAATATTCATAACAGATGGCGCGCTAATGTACACAGTAAAAGCTTTAAAATTACAAAATATTTTCTCACAATGAGTTTCTTTTTATTACAAAACTCTAGCTTTCAAGTGATAATCGCTCTTCAACGGGCTTAATAAAACATTGACTATATCTTACAAGAAATATTTACAAAAACATACAGCGTGCAGTATGGATATTTACAACTAAAATTGTTGATAAGGCACAATTTGGATTATAGATTATAAACACAAGGTAATAAGACCAAATCCAAATAAATAAATAGTGTGTGATGTTTCAGTAACAGCATTGTTACCACCTTCAGACAAAAGTACTTAATACAGTACTTAATTCAGTACTTTTGTCTGAAGATGATAACAACGTTGATACCCAAACATCACACACTATTTATTTATTTAGATTTGGTCTTATTACCTTGTGTTTATAACTGAAATTGTTGAAAGTGTTTTGAAATAAAAACAAACTCATTGTGAGAAAATATTTTGTAATTTTAAAACTTTTTTTCACAATTTTATCCTGAATACAGTAGAAGTTTGTTTTATATGTAAAAGTAACATTCATTCCTTAATATTTTCATTTCTTTAGCTATTGGAATGTCTTCTTTGAAATATTTTTAAAGAAAAACAAAGAGTTTAAAGAATCTGAGTTAACAGAGATGAAGATAATCTTCTTCTCTTTCTTATCTCCACTTAATCATATTAGGGTATCAAGTTGTGACCCTTGATGGTGTCTGTTTGACAACCATCATGATTGGGTGAAGTAGAATGTGTCTGCCTTTGTCATTAAGACTGAGAGCACTACTCAGTGGCAGGCCACTGACTTAGCTCCAAAAGAAATGGCCGCCTCTGACATGAGGAACAGACGCCATGTGCAACTGCTCCTAACATGGAGTACAAACGCTGCTCATCCTGTATCCCTGGGTTAGGAGTCCTTACAGGGTACTATCAGCCAGGCCAGCTGAGCTCAGGTTTTTTAGTGAGCTTGTTACTGCTCCCCCTCCTCCTTTTTCATCCAGGCTTGGGACCGGCAAAGGCGGAGTTCAATGAAGATAATTCCACAGATAAATTTTGCTATGTATTTGGTCCTTGACTGAACAGAAAAAAAGAAGAAATTGACCATGGTACTAAGATTAAGTGCCAACATTAACACTCACTGAAAATAGCTTATCTATCAACCAAGGACATATGTAATTAGGTATCTTAATTGCCGAACTACCAGCCAGGTTTCAAATCTACATTAGCTGCCAACTCTGGACTGTTTTCAGAAAATCTTTTTGTTTTGTATATATAGTAGAACCTCCATTAAAGAACACCTTTTTACAAATGACAATTTTCATCACCAATACAGTAGAACTTCCATTAAAGGACACTCCTGCTAGAGGACACCTCTCGACAAAGGACAGTTTTCATCACCAATACAGTAGAATCTCCATGAGAGGACACTCCCACTAGAGGACATCTTTCTATATAAAGTAAAATTTTCATCAACAATTCAGTAGAACCTCCAAGAGAGGACACTCCACTTGAGGACACCTCTCTACAAAGGACAGTTCTCATCACCAATACAGTAGAACATACTCCATGAGAGGACACTCACGCTAGAGGACACCTCTCTACAAAGGACAGTTCTCATCACCAATACAGTAGAACATACTCCATGAGAGGACACTCCTGATAGAGGACACCTCTTTACAAAGGACAGTTCTCATTGTCAAAATTACCATTTTCACTAATTATCTGCTCTCCAGTAAGAGCCTTTGTCATTAAGACTGTGAGCACTACTCAGTAACAGGCCAACTTAGCTCCAATATAAAATGGCCGCCTCTGACATGAGGAACAAACAACATGTACAGCCACTCCTAACATGGAGTACAAACTCATCCTGTATCCCTGGAGACCTTACAGGGTACTATCAGCATAGTCAGCTGAGACCAGGTTTTTACCAAGTTTATTACTGATCTCCTTCCTCCTTTTTCATCTGGGCTTCGGACCAGCAAAGGCAGAGTCATAGAAGCCTTTTATTGTTGGAATCTGAGGAAGAGACTCTCTACTTGAAGAGCTAACAGTTAAATTTTGAAAATCCTATACTAGCAAGAAACACTTTTGCTAACAAAGTGAACTTTAATTACTGTTGAAGGTAAAGGTTTTGCGTGCCTGGCATTCATGGTTCTCTAAAAACACAAGGTAATAACCTGACTGGTACAGAGCAGGAGGCACAAGCACCGGTTCCGTCCTCCCATGATAACAACAGTCTTTGATTTCAAGTCTGGTCATCTACGGACAATGACTTTCCAGAATGGTTGCAGGGTTTTCCCACCATGTACTAAGTGCAATTCTCAGCCTGCAACCCCAAGACATATTATTGACTGTATTGACTCCTCCGTTAATGAGTTCTACTCTTCCCCGGCAGACACCATAAAGGGTCTCAAGCTTTGCAGGCTTGATACCTTAGTGTGATTGAGTGGAGATAAGAAAGAAGAAGAAGAAGAAGACAAGGTAATAAGTTATGAAAAAGACAACATTTTTTTATCGTGCAACTAAAAGTTGCTGATGCCTTGCGCCATCTATCAGAATAAATAGCAACTATTCTCGTTGATTTTTAATTATTCCAGAATTGGCTGTGTATTTAACCCATTCTTGATTAATCACGTGTCTTGGATTAACGACGAGTCTGTGGTTAGCTTTTCTTGATTAATCAAGAATGGGTATTTGGCCAATTCTTGGCTCTGTAATTAGGTGTTGTCCTCTACAGCATTAGCATTAAGATATTTGAATTTGATTAATAAGGATACATTGATGAAATCTTCTTCTTCTTTCTTATCTCAAAACCATGATAATCATGGTGGGTAGTTAGTGACTGCTTTTACTGTAAGTGCACCACATGTCTACACATGTGAAAAGCAGTTCTTCTTTGCACTTACAAATGTGCCAGAGCACCTTGTTTGGTTCTTGCACTCGCTGGTGGGGCATTGATAAAATAGATTTTTTAAGCAATAATAAGATAATGATGCAATGGAAACAGACTTGGGGCCAGTCGTTCAAAGGGTACTAAAGACAAGCCTTTTTACCTTTGGAACTCTAATCCAAATTATCATCTCTTTTCCCATCAACAAACAAAGCTAACACAATATTATCAACTAGACCACAAAAAAATAGTCCAAAGATAAGATTTAAAAAACTAAGATATATATCCATAGAAGCATAGGGCCCCTCTCCCGTCAAAATAAACGTCAACACCTGATGGATCTCATAGAATAAAGTCCGCCCTAGACTGACGAGGGCCATTAGCCAGAAAGCATGGTCTCTAGGTGGACACTTCTCAGTTTGCCAAAGCAGGTGTTGTGGCTTTGTCACCGACCCGAGGCCGCTAGTTTGCAGTGACGGTCAATAGACGGTGTCTAGTTTTGACGTTTATTTTGATGGGAGAGGCTTCTATGGATCAATTTCCTCCCAGCAAATTTTCCATTTAAGATATATATGTGAAAAAATAGTACATATGTGATATTGTACTGGGATAAGGTGCATAAATTATGAAAAAGGCTACTCCTTATCGTGAAACTGAAAGTTGCTGATGGCTTGCTTTGTCACAAAGTCGAACTGCTTTTCATGTGTGTAGACATGTGGTGCACTTACAGTAAAAGCAGTCTCCTCCTTCTACCATGATTATTATGACCTGTACCATGTGTACTAGGGAAGCAGAAAAAAAAATGGTATAGGCTTTACCTCAAAAACCCATCAAAGTGGCCGGCCATAGAGAGTATTTAACAGATCAATAGAAAGTTAATCCCACATGTTTGAGAAGGCATGTCTTTGTGTGACAGCCATCATCTTCTCTTTCTATACTTTCTTTCTTATCTCCACTCAATCATATCAGGGTATCAAGCTTGTAGAGCTTGTTGATGGTGTCTGCTGGGGATGTGTCTTCTTCTTTCTTATCTCCACTCAATCATATCAGGGTATCAAGTCTGTAGAGTTTGTTGATGATGTCTGCTGGGGATATGTCTTCTTCTTTCTTATCTCCACTCAATCATATCAGGGTATCAAGTCTGTAGAGTTTGTTGATGATGTCTGCTGGGGATATGTCTTCTTCTTTCTTATCTCCACTCAATCATATCAGGGTATCAAGTCTGTAGAGCTTGTTAATGGTGTCTGCTGGAGATGTGTCTTCTTTCTTATCTCCACTCAATCATATCAGGGTATCAAGTCTGTAGAGCTTGTTGATGGTGTCTGCTGGGAATGTGTCTTCTTTCTTATCTCCACTCAATCATATCAGGGTATCAAGTCTGTAGAGCTTGTTGATGATGTCTGCTGGGGATGTGTCTTCTTCTTTCTTATCTCCACTCAATCATATCAGGGTATCAAGTCTGTAGAGTTTGTTGATGATGTCTGCTGGGGATATGTCTTCTTCTTTCTTATCTCCACTCAATCATATCAGGGTATCAAGTCTGTAGAGCTTGTTAATGGTGTCTGCTGGAGATGTGTCTTCTTTCTTATCTCCACTCAATCATATCAGGGTATCAAGTCTGTAGAGCTTGTTGATGGTGTCTGCTGGGAATGTGTCTTCTTTCTTATCTCCACTCAATCATATCAGGGTATCAAGTCTGTAGAGCTTGTTAATGGTGTCTGCTGGAGATGTGTCTTCTTCTTTCTTATCTCCACTCAATCATATCAGGGTATCAAGAATGTAGAGTTTGTTGATGGTGTCTGCTGGCGATGTGTCTTCTTCTTTCTTATCTCCACTCAATCATCATATCAGGGTATCAAGCTTGTAGAGCTTGTTGATGGTGTCTGCTGGGGATGTGTCTTCTTCTTTCTTATCTCCACTCAATCATATCAGGATATCAAGTCTGTAGAGCTTGTTGATGGTGTCTGCTGGAGATGTGTCTTCTTCTTTCTTATCTCCACTCAACAATCATACCAGGGTATCAAGCTTGTAGAGCTTGTTGATGGTGTCTGCTGGGGATGTGTCTTCTTCTTTCTTATCTCCACTCAATCATATCAGAGTATCAAGTCTGTAGAGTTTGTTGATGATGTCTGCTGGGGATGTGTCTTCTTCTTTCTTATCTCCACTCAATCATATCAGGGTATCAAGCTTGTAGATCTTGTTGATGGTGTCTGCTGGGGATGTGTCTTCTTCTTTCTTATCTCCACTCAATCATATTAGGGTATCAAGCTTGTAGAGCTTGTTGATGGTGTCTGCTGGGGATGTGTCTTCTTCTTTCCTATCTCCACTCAATCATATTAGGGTATCAAGCTTGTAGAGCTTGTTGATGGTGTCTGCTGGGGATGTGTCTTCTTCTTTCTTATCTCCACTCAATCATATCAGGATATCAAGTCTGTAGAGCTTGTTGATGGTGTCTGCTGGAGATGTGACTTCTTCTTTCTTATCTCCACTCAACAATCATATCAGGGTATCAAGCTTATAGAGCTTGTTGATGGTGCCTGCTGGGGATGTTGTATCTTCTTTCTTATCTCCACTCAATCATATCAGGGTAACAAGCCTGTAGAGCTTGTTGATGGTCTCTGATGGGGATGAGTAGAGCTCATCAATGGATGAGCCAATGCAGATCATAATTAGATGAAATAGAATGTGTCTGCCTTTATCATCAAGACTGGGAGCACTACTCAGTAGCAAACTAACTTAGCTCTAATATGAAATGGCCACCTCTGACATAAGGAACAGACACCATGTACAGCCGCTCCTAACATGGAGTACAGACTCATCCTGTATACCTGGAGCCCTTACAGGGTACTATCAACTGGGCCAGCTGAGCCCAGGTTTTTTAGCAAGCTGTTACTGCTCCCCCTCCTCCTGGGCTTGGGACTGACAAAGGAGAAGTGTGACTGAGTGAAGTAGAATGCATCTGACTTTGTCATTAAGACTGGGAGCACTACTCAGTGGCAGGAAGACTTAGCTCCAATATGAAATCGCCAGGGCATCATCATCAAGGCCTATTATATAGGTGCTGGGGAATTTACATTGTTTATGGCATGATAAGGTACAATTTGGATTATAGATTATAAACAC
Organism: Cordylochernes scorpioides; assembly: GCA_030710605.1. Taxonomy (NCBI): domain Eukaryota; kingdom Metazoa; phylum Arthropoda; class Arachnida; order Pseudoscorpiones; family Chernetidae; genus Cordylochernes; species Cordylochernes scorpioides. The sequence goes on along the minus strand of CP092863.1, from coordinate 76,844,860 downwards.
AAGGTAATAAGACCAAATCTTCAATGATAAGGTACAATTTGGATTATAGATTATAAACACAAGGTAATACGACCAAATCTCCAATGATAAGGTACAATTTGGATTATAGATTATAACTACAAGGTAATAAGACCAAATCTCCAATGATAAGGCAAAATTTGGATTATAGATTATAAACACAAGGTAATAAGACCAAATCTCCAATGATAAGGTACAATTTGGATTATAGATTATAAACACAAGGTAATAAGACCAAATCTCCAATGATAAGGCAAAATTTGGATTATAGATTATAAACACAAGGTAATAAGACCAAATCTCCAATGATAAGGTACAATTTGGATTATTGATTATAAACACAAGGTAATAAGACCAAATCTCCAATGATAAGGTACAATTTGGATTATAGATTATAACTACAAGGTAATAAGACCAAATCCAAATAAACAAATAGTGTGGGATGTTTCAGTAACAGTGTTGTTACCATCTTCAGACAAAAATACTGAATGAGAAATTTTACCACAGCATGTTTTAAATAGCTACGGTTATCAATTAATCTAAAAAAAAAGTGGATATTTTTCCACATCTAATTCTAAGAATAATATTTTAGGGTTCTTAAAAAATAATATTTTTTATCTGCTATATTGTTTACACATTTGATAACAGTAGCTATTTAAAACATCCTGTGGTATAAATACCCATTCAGTACTTTTGTCTGAAGATGGTAACAATGTTTTTACTGAAACGTCACACACTATTTATTTATTTAGATTTGGTCTTATTACCTTGTAGAGTAGAAACTCCCTGTAAAGGACACCTAATTACAGAGCCAAAATGTCCTTTAGGGAGAGATGTCCTCTTACCAGAGAGTTGCTAAATAGTAAAAATAGTAATTTTGTAAATGAAAACTGTTCTTTGTAGAGACATGTCCGCTAAAGGGAGGTTCTACTGTAATTGTTTATGGCAGTAATTATTGATTGAACGATGTGTTGGTGTAGAGATTGGCACTTGTTGCATAGACCTGCAACCATAGGATTACATAGCTCTAAGCAAAATGTGTTATAATCCATGTTCCATAGTTGTGTTTCATCTCTGGTGTTTCACCTCTTATCTTAAGATGCATGGTGGTGGAGTCATCATCCCTCAGCAACTTCCAGATCTCTCTGATTGACTCATAGTTCTTGGGTCATTCTAACTTGACACCATGACTTTCTATTATATATACAGTTAAACCTGTCTATAGCGCCCTCTCTATAGCGCCCAATTTTAAATACGTAGTATGATGCGATTTACATTAAAAGTGACATGTCTATAGCACCCTATAGCAGTTATTTAATTTGGATTTGGTCTTATTACCTTGTAGTTAAAATCTATAATCCATATTATAAAATAAATAAAGCTTCTAGGGTTAAGTTTCTTGTACAACTTTTTATTTTCAAGCTTTCGGACTTGTCAGTCCTTCAACAGGATTATCAAGTTAACAAATTAATAATAAATACTATTTTTATATATACATTATTATTCACATACAGTTAAACCTGTCTATAGTCTATAGCGCTCCCTCTAAATAGCGATTTCCTTTCTATAGCGCCCGATTTTAAACATAAAAATGTAAAAATTTTACATTAAAAGTGACCTATCTATAGCACCATATTTTAGTGAGTCCCAAGAGGGGGCGCTATAGACAGGTTTAACTGTATATGAAATATCACCCTCTTGACAAAGTACAATTTGGATTGAATTTCTAACAATTAAATTTACTGGCAATGTGTTTCTTTTCAATAATATCATTAAATATTATCTCTAAAGACCTTACTTCAATGATAAAATGATAAGGAACAATTTGGATTATAGATTATAAACACAAAGTAAAACGACCAAATTCAAATTTAAAAAATAGTGTTACATTTTGGTAACAACGCTGTTACCAAAACATAACACTATTTATTTAATTTGTATTTTAATTGTAATTTATGACTCCACCTTTGCCGGTCTTAAGCCCGGATGAAAAAGGAGGAGGGGGAGCAGTAACAAGTTCACTAAAAAACCTGGGCTCAGCTGGCCTGGCTGATAGTACCCTGTAAGGACTCCAGGAATACAGGATGAGCAGCGTTTGTACTCCATGTTAGGAGTGGCTGTGTTCTTGGCATCTATTCCTCATGTCAGAGGCGGCCATTTCTTTTGGAGCTAAGTCGGCCTGCCACTGAGTAGTGCTCCCAGTCTTAATGACAAAGGCAGATGCATTCTACTTCACCCAGTGTGGAGATAAAAAAGAATAAGAAGACCTTGTAGTTAAAATCTATAATCCATATTGTACTGTATCGTGTATATTACTTTCCAATTTGGGTTTTGTTGAATTAAAGCCAATGCCAGAATTTAAATACAGTTTAGGATTTGGCAAAATAACCAGAGGATAGCTGCCAATGTCTCACTTATTGGCCACATTTCAGTTACTGGCAACTTTGGCTCCATAGCTCAATGACAATCTACCTTCCCTATGGCTCATAGGATGTTACATGACTTAGGTGACAAACTTCTTATTCCATGATGTACCGCAACAATATTGGTCCATACATTCTCCTCAGGGGTTCGGTGGAAGGATGGTCTAAACCGTTAGTTTTCGACCGCTACAACCCGGGTTTGATTCCCACATCGGGCACTTTTTTTTTCTGATTAAAAAAAAAAAAATGCCCCAATGGCTACCTTTTCTTGCAAAAGTTCAACCCTACCAGCTAGTGCAAGTAACCAAACGGGTCTCTGACATATTTGTAAGGGCAAAATCGAACTGCTTTTTATATGTGTAGACATGTGGTGCAAAAATATATATATATATAGTCGTCAACCTTTACCCACCATGATTATCATGGCCTGTACCATGTGTACTAGGGATAAGCAAAAAACACTCTCCTGGTTATTCAACTGAACTGTTCCTACTGCCCTCTACCAGAAGAAATAGTAACTACATGTATATAATATAATGTGGCTTGTGATTGTAAAACGACATGAAGAATAATGATAAACGGAAAAATAAAAGTGTTCAGGGATAGGAATCGAACCCACAGTGTTCCGCTTACCGGGCAGATGTCATATCCACTAGGCTACCCTGGACATATTTTTCCGTTCGTAAATAATACATAATTTATAATACAATATAATGCGGCTTACTCTTCACAATTCACCCTTTCATACCTCATCCAAAAGGTTAGAAATAGTCGTTATTTCTCCTTGAAATAAATTTTGAATTTTCGTTGAAAAGAAACACATGCGGGATAGTATTTCAAATGTCGTTTTACAACTAAATGTATATTGAGGGTCTTCTGTTCCATCAAACTTGGGGGTGTCTATGTCGGGATTCAAGACAACTGAGTCGGTATTTGCATCTCGACCAATTGTTGCCACTCTGGCAGACTCTTCAGTCTTTTTTTTTTTTTTTTTGCTAATTCTAGTACACGTGGTACAGGACATGATAATCATGGTGGGTAGTTAGCGACTGCTTTTACTGTAAGTGCACCACATGTCTACACATGTGAAAAGCAGTTCGACTTTGCACTTACAAATGTGCCAGAGCCCCGTTTGGTTACTTGCACTCGCTGGTGGGGTGGACTTTTGCTCTTCAGTCTTGATTCTCTCCTGCATCATGTCTTGCATCTTACCAGAACGTGTTTCAACCATCCTATCCTACAAATTTATATAAGGGAATAATGAGATAAAGTCGGTGGAAGGATGGTCTAAACCGTTGGTTTTCGACCGCTACGACCCGGGTTTGATTCCCGCATTGGTCACTTTTTTATGATTTAAAAAAAAAAAAATGCTCCAATGGCCCCCCGATTCTTACAAAAGTCCAACCCCACCAGCGAGTTCAAGTAACCAAACGGGTCTCAGGCATATTTGTAAGTGCAAAGTCGATAATGAAATAACTACTCAAGTAGCCTCCAGAATAATTTATTTATTTCTCACATCAAAGAGAGCAGTGAAGTCACACAGTGTACCTAAATACAAATGGTGATTTTATAATACATAAATATGTTTATTATATATATATTCTGTTTATTAAAATAAATAGAAAATTTCAATTTGAAAATTTGAAATATATGAAAACTGATATTACAAATTAAAATAAAAAAAGGTGCATTAGCCATGATGCAAAAATTTTATCAGAACATAAAACTAGTCGGTGGACGAATGGGTAAAACCCTCGATTCCCCACAGTCATGAACTGGGATTGAATCCCGCGTTAACATTTTGTTTAATATATGAATGACCTTCACATATTATTCATTTTTCAATTATCATAAACTAGGTTTCTCTTGTTGAGCTGGTACCTAATAAAGTGATTTTGGAACCGGAAAATTTTATCTTTTAAATTATCAATAATGTCCAAAAAAACATTGTCTTAGATGATTCAAGAAAAACCAAAACCAATAACCAAATCAACGTTTACAATAACATGGCATAATCCACTGATGCTATTACAAGGTAATAAAACCAAATCCAAATGAATATCAGGTCTTATTACCATGTTTTTATAATCTATAATCAAAGTGTGTGTGTTGTACCTAATCACGCCGCTAATTCTTTTAAAACATGACAATTAAACCCTTAAGGATTTGTGTACCTATTTCGATAAAACTGGGCTACGAACTTTCAAGCCAAAAATGCATTTCTTTGTGTTTTAAAAAATTCAACATTTAATGTATATTTATTTTGATAGAAGACAGACTTATAGAAACCTTAAGTTGTATGGACAGAATTTCTCATTGCATCCAAATTGATCATCTTCTTTCTCTACTATATTCCCATTTTGCCGAGTTTTTAAGCCAAAAAAAGTTGTTTTTTTTTGTTAAAAAAAATCAGTTCAGTTATCAGTAATAATAATAATAATTTTTTTATCCCTATAACACTGGTAGGTAGAAGTACGCGGCTGCTTATATTGTAAGTACATCACATGTCTACACATGTGAAAAGCAGTTTGACTTTTGCACTTACAAATGTGCCAGAGGCCCGTTTGGTTACTTGCACTCGCTGGTGGGGTTGGACTTTTGCAAGAATTGGGGCATGTTTTTTTTTTTTTTTTTTAATTAGAAAAAAGTGCCTGATGCGGGAATCGAACCCGGGTACTAGCGGTCGAAAACCAACGGTTTAGACCATCCTTCCACCGACCTCCTTTTATTCTTATAGTTTATTCTGATAGAAGACATCTAATAACCTTTAGTTGTATGGCCAGAATTTCTCATTGAACCTTCTCTTTCTTTACCATGTTCTCGTTTTGTCAAGTTTTCAAGTCGAAAATCTTTTCTTCGTGTTTTAAAAAAAGATCAACGTTCAGTTTATTCTTATAGAATACATCTAGGAACCTTCTCAGTTGCCACATTAAACCTCCACATCCTTTACTTTGTGAAAAATAGTACAAAAGTGAATTTGTACTTGGATCAGGTGGATAAATTCACTTTTGTACTATTTTTCACATTGATTGGCGTTCTCATTCCCTTCCGGCCTAAATACCTGTTTCCTGGTTTTTCAAGATGCCCCAAAGACCAGCCTTTTTGGTCCTTGAGGTACAATTTGCACCACACTGACGAGGGCCAACAGCCCGAAACGCGTACATGGTTAGCTTTTCTTGATTAATCAAGAATGGGTATTTGGCCAATTCTGGAATAATTAAAAATCAACGATTAGTTGATATTTATTCCGATAGATGGCGCAAGCCATCAGCAACTTTCAGTTGCACTATCAGGAAATGCCTTTTTTCTTAATCCTTTACTTTGTTATCGTTTTGCGGAGCTTTTAAGTCAAAAAGGCTTTTTTTCCCGTGTTTTTTTTTTTTTAATCAATGTTTAGTTTATTCTGATAGAAGATATCTAGGAACCTTTTTTCAGTTGTAGGATTTCTCATTGCATCCACATTGGTCCTTCTCTTTCTTTACTATGTTCTCGTTTTGCCGAGTTTTTAAGCCAAAAAGGCTTTTCTTCGCATGACATCTAGGAACCTCTTCAGTTGTATGGCCCGAATTTCTCAACGCACCACATTGAACCTTCTCTTTCTCTACTATATTCCCGTTTTGTCCACATCTCTGAAGAACTCGTTAGCCTGAGCTATTCGTTCCAAACCGTCAATCGATCGATCCTCTTCAAACAGATTGTAGACAGTCCAGCCGTGTTGACAAAAGTCACGGGATTACTGTCAACTTGGCAATGAAGTGTCACGCTACCTTGAGGACGTGTGATTGGAAGCCTGCCAACAGGGCGATGCCTATCGCGAACACATGTTTAATTCGCCAAGAAAGTGCCAATTTCATCATTTGCGTGCCCTATAAAATACTTTCTTTTTTTTATCCATGTGCTATTTCGAATTGTTTTTTACTGGAATAGTCTTCCTTCCCCCTTGTGCCTCCCTAACTTTGAACAATTTGAACTAAAAAAGTGTGTACTCCCACCCCATAAATATTTATATATATCTCCTATGTGAAATAAATAAATAAATATAGGAACTTCTTCAGTTGTGTAGCCAGGATTTCTCATTGCATCTACATTGATCCACCTCTTTCTTTACTATATTCCCGTTTTGCCGAGATTTTAAGCTAAAAAGGGCTTTTCTTCGCGTGACATCTAAGAACCTCTTCAGTTGTATGATTCCTCTTTGCATCTACATTGATCCACCTCTTTCTTTACTATATTCCCGTTTTGCCGATATTTTAAGCTAAAAAGGGCTTTTCTTCGTGTGACATCTAAGAACCTCTTCAGTTGTATGATTTCTCATTGCATCTACATTGATCCACCTCTTTCTTTACTATATTCCCGTTTTGCCGATATTTTAAGCTAAAAAGGGCTTTTCTTCGCGTGACATCTAAGAACCTCTTCAGTTGTATGATTCCTCTTTGCATCTACATTGATCCACCTCTTTCTTTACTATATTCCCGTTTTTGCCGATATTTTAAGCTAAAAAGGGCTTTTCTTCGTGTGACATCTAAGAACCTCTTCAGTTGTATGATTTCTCTTTGCATCTACATTGATCCACCTCTTTCTTTACTATATTTCCGTTTTGCCGAGATTTTAAATCAAAAAGGGCTTTTTTTCGTATGACATCTAAGAACCTCTTCATTTGTATGATTTTCTCATTGCATCTACATTGATCCACCTCTTTCTTTACTATATTCTCGTTTTGCCGAGATTTTAAGCCAAAAGGGGCTTTTTTCGTGTGACATCTAGGAACCTCTTCAGTTGTAAGGCCAGGATTTCTCATTGCATCCACATTGATCCACTTCTTTCTTTACTATATTCCCGTTTTGCCGAGGTTTTAAGTCAAAAAGGTCTTTTCTTCGTACGATATCTAGGTTCCTCTTTAGTTGTATGGCCAGAATTTCTCATTGCATCTACATTGATCCACCTCTTTCTTTACTCTATTCCCGTTTTTCCGAGGTTTTAAGTCAAAAAGGGCTTTTCTTCGTATGACATCTAGGAACCTATTCAGTTGTATGGCCAGGATTTCTCATTGCATCCACATTGATCTGCCTCTTTCATTACTATGTTCCCGTTTTGCCGAGGTTTTAAGCTAAAAGGGCTTTTCTTCGTATGACATCTAGGAACTTCTTCAGTTGTATGGCCAGGATTTCTCATTGCATCTACATTGATCCACCTCTTTCTTTACTATGTTCCCGTTTTGCCGAGGTTTTAAGCCAAAAGGGCGTTCTTTTCATCGTGTGACATCTTTGATGTCATGCTCATGTGAGCCTGGTCGGGACATACCTCTTTTTTGTTTTTAATATCTCCTATATCTAGAGAAAATCAACCATAAAATCTTGTTCTCTCTTCCTTTAGATATAAAATGTATGAAATTGCTGTACTCTATTAATTTATAGTATTGTATTTATACCGTATTATTTGAAAGGAACAATAGAATTCGGGTTAAAAAAGTTTCTTTTTAGATTTTTGCAACCTTTCGAGCGAATTTCTGCTTTTCAATAGACAATTACTTTTTTGCTCAATATCAAAATGATCGTTCTACAAAAATATTATAAAAGGTGATTTCCGTCAAAGAAGTTTTTCCCCATCCATCAAATATTTTCAGTTGTTTGCCCATCCTTTGTCCTTACACCAAGTGGTCTTGATGCCATCTCTCGAGATTGCCATGCTAAAAGACTGTCGAAGTGTCAAAGCTAGGTTAATCCTACTGGTCTCTATTCACAAAGTGATCTTCTCAAAAGTTTGCCCCAATTCATGAGCCTGGTTCAAATCACATTAATAGGTACCGCTCAGCAAGAGCAACCTAGTTCATGATAATTGAAACAGTGAATAATATGTGAAGGTTATTCATTAAAGTTTTATTTTTCTCAAAGTTTCAACAAAATTATTTTGTATTCGTCAGGAGAAATAAATAAAAATAAAGACAAGACGTTAAAATTTGTTCTGAGGTTGCAAGGGCGTTCTGTTTTACTCTAACGGGCAAATTAAAAAACAAATGAAGAGCTCTTGTTTTTAGATTTGCCCGTTGAAGAATAGGTTTTGCTTGAAAGCTTGTAACACCTCAAAAGAAACTCTTTTCCCAAATTTTCCATATTCGAATATTTATAGGTAACTATCAATTGAATTTTATAAACGAGTTTGATAAAAATATGGTGTTGGAAGGAGTAACAGCGATGTTGGAATACTGTTGCATTGGGAATCATCCATCTTGGCCGTTCGTTTACCTCTTCTTCAACTGTGGTCTTATATAAGTGACTGACTGGCAATCTGCCATCTCTCTATGGAATCGCAGCAAGTCCTTCAAAGTAGATCGGGACACCTGTCTTCAGATGTGAGACATCGTACAATGTTCCTGAGGAAACGGGCAGAATCTAGAAAAAGGAAATTTCCTTATCGTGCAACTAAAAGTTGCTGATGGCTTGTGCCATCGGTATGTATATCAACTAATTGTTGATTTTTTAATTATTCCAGAATTGGTCAAATACCTTTTCTTGATTAATGGTGTTTAAAGCCTTCAGCAACTTTTATCTTCACGATCAGGAAATGTCCTTTTTCTTCATTTATCCACCTGATCCAAGTACAAATTCACTTTTGTACTATTTTTCACAGAATATAGAAAGTTGCTGCGCTAACATATTACTTGGGAAGGATGGTAGATTGGCGATGGTTTGTAATGGAGAACTAAAACTTCATTGAATAGGATTTCCTCTTCAATTAAAAGGGTTTTCTTGGTCAAAATGGGAATAGTTGACAACCGTCATAAATGGATGAAGTAGAATACGTCTGCCTTTGTCATTAATGTTTGAGCTAGAAGACCATACCACAATGGCCAATTAACTAAGTTAAATCTATGGGGCCTTGGTCATTAAGACTGTAAACACTACTCAGTAGCAGGCCGACTTAGCTCCAAAAGAAATATCCACCTCCGTCATGAGGAACAGACACCATGTGCAACCACTTCTAACATGGAGTACATCCTGTATCTCTAATTCAGGAGCCCTTACAGGGTACTATCAGCATGGTCAGCTGAGCCCAGGTTTTTTAGCGAGCTTGTTACTGCGCTCTCTCCTTTTTCATTCAAGTTTGTGACTTGCAAAGGCGGAGTTATGTTTCCTTGTTAATCAAAGAAGTATGATGTAACGTTTATGTTCTTCCTTCCTATGGCTTGTCCTTGGTAGCGATATCGCTGATATCATGGGCAACCTGTACCTTAGTTCTGGTCACGAGCGTGACATTGTCGAAACGGCATCAGCCTGTCTGGCCTTTTTTTTTCTGAGGCAGCAACCATTACGGAACTGGCTTGAATGAGGACATGGTTGAGTTATAAAACGTAGGAAGGACGGGGAAGTTAAAACAGTCCTGGCATCTGATTGACGTCAGAGGTACGGGAGCTTATTATACCATTGCCATCTGCGTGTTTTTTTATATTGCTGGCGCAAACAGCCAAGTCAGAAAAAACGGGGTGAAGCAGACGCTAGCTGATGCAACCGCTTGGAGGTGTGGCGCAATCTTACTACGTCACGGTCTCGCTGATTGGCTGGGAATGGAGGTGTGTGCCCTCCCATGTCTGTGCCGGCCCAAATCAATATTATTCACTACGTCAGATAGCTTCAGAATAGTTCTGGATCCCATGTCCAACTTCTTCGTGTCCAAATAAGATGCAATAGCTCTTTCTACATCAAATTTCATCATTACATAGCTACTGCTGATGATCTTTACGCAATGCCAGTCTGTGGAAGGGTCGTGTGTTTTCAGACTTCGTGGTAACTCCACATATAAGACTCTATGTCCTAATAAAGAGTTTTGTTCTTTGTGCGTATTACTAGCTCTTTCAGTCATTTTGACGCTTGTCCTTTTGTTGCTTGTACTGCCGTTGTTCTCTACACAATGCCAGCCTGTGGAATGGTCGTGTGATTAGCTTTTCCTTTTTTTCTCTCCATTTGCAGACCTCGTGGTAACTCCACGTATACGAATCTATGTCTTAATAAAGAGTTTTGTTCTTTGTGCGTATTACTCTTGCTTAGCTCTGGCCGTCATTTGGAGGCTTGTCCCTTTGTTGTCCATCACGTATGTCTTTTTGTCCACCTCGCCGATTTGATCACTTTCTATATCAAGCATATATCGGTTTTATTGGGAGAAAAAGATTAGTTATCCCTAATCTATATAGACAATTTCACCATTAACGAGTTATACAAATGCGACAATTACAATTCGAGTTTCGTAAAAGTAAAATACTCTGCAAATGAATGTTTTTTCACAAAGCAACATTTATTTCACAACACAAATAAAAATTTTTAAAAAGGCGATTCAATCTTGTGGCCAAGAATTTTGACACAGAGATTTCACATCCCTCCAGGGCCAATGATGGGGGGAGAGGTCGTGCAGACCTTACAATGGCGCTTCTTCAGGCTGTTTACTTCCCAGTCCGAGGGAAGGAGGGAGCAGCAAGCAAATGGTCCTACCAGGCTAGGTAGTGACGGGAGCAGTACGGACCCTTGTCTGGTGGACCTCCGGACTCCAGGTCCCAGTAATGGCAGTGGCGGGCGCGGTAGTAGAGGGTGAAGACCATCATAGTCAACACCGTGCCAGCTACGAAGGCGATGAGGAAATGTTACTGATTGGATTATTGCGATTTATCCGGGAGAAAAATAATCAACTATCCACTTTTGATCTTAAATCAATTTGAAAGATGCGGTGAAGATCCCCTTGGTAAGTCTTTAACGTACATCCTACCTCACGCTGATGATTGCCTACGGCCATACCATATTGAAAACACCGGTTCTCGTCCGATCTCTCCGGCCTAACCTGCCTCTTCCCTAACGGAGATCCTGTCCCTAGCCTCCCCAGCCTGGTCATAGTGGTTTTATATATTTCGCTTTAGGCGGCCATTGGGACTCAAAAATCATTTTAGTTTGGTTAGCAGCCCCGTAAATAAAGATATTTCCGTCCGATCACCGAAGTTAAGCAATGTCGGTCAGTACTTGGGAGGGTGACCACCTGGGAACACCGGGTTGTTGTTGTTGTTTTCGTGACCAATGAAGAGCCTTCGATGTCTCCATGCATCTCTATCACAGAAGCAGCAATGTCCACTGGAAACCCATTGGAAAATGGGTGCCACGTTAGTCACCTTGGAAACGAACCAGAATTTGGTCGGATATTCCAAGGGTGTAACTGTAGGCTATTATCTTTTAAAACCATACACTTTGGTTATTATCCCGTAAAACCATATTCTCTCACGTTGATGATTGCCTATGGCCCCATACCACATTGACAACAACGGTTCTCGTCCGATCACCGAAGTTAAGCAATGTCGGTCAGTACTTGGGAGGGTGACCATCTGGGAACACCAGGTGTATCTGTAGGCTATTACCTTTTAAAACCATATACCATGGTTAGTAGCCAGTCAAACCATATTTTCTCTCGCTGATGAGAACCAACATCCAGAAACATGTACGTGGTTAGTTTTTTTCTTTTTCTTGATACTCTTCAAGAAAGAGGGGATATTAGCCTACTCGGGAAAATCCACAAATATTTCTTTTTTTTTTTCGACAGATGGCCATGAACCATCAGTAAAATTCAATTTTAGGATTATACTACATCACACCATTCCCTAAAGGACACGTTGGATCTACAACTAGATAATGTCCTTTACAGGGATTATTTTCACATTGAAATATTGGTTGGAAGATTTGGAAGAGAAATGGTTGGAAGGGGAAACTATGGATGGAATGGAGTTGTGGCAAGAAATCTCGCCACGGAACTATCTTTTTCGTCCTTATCTCCACTCAATCATATTAGGGTATCAAGTTGTGACCCTTGATGGTGTCTGTTTGACAACCACTGGGTGAAGTAGAATGCCTCTGTCATTAAGACTGGGAGCACTACTCAGTGGCAGGCCGACTTAGCTCCAAAAGAAATGGCCGACTCTGATATGAGGAACAGACGCCATGTGCAGCTGCTCCTAACATGGAGCACAACATTTTGAGTTATACAACACAACGGAACTATACAACATTTAGGATGATTCTGGTTAAATCCATCGCCATCTATTTTTTAGCAAGAGGAACACTATAGGAAAGTGTGTAAGAAGATGATGCAAAGGTTAGCCGCCAGAATGAGGTAAGCGTGTTATTGGCCTTTCAATCAGATAGATAACAAGGCGCCTGTCTACGTAATTGACTGTCAGTTTATCACAGTACAGATCCTCCTGGTGACAACGCTATCGCCGCTGCTATTCAAATTGACCAACACGACAACCTTAAACAATATCTTATATATATATTGTAACATAGTATTTATTAATTTCATTATTTTTTATTAACAGAGTGGTCATTTTTTTTTTATGTTTATATCTTGCGACTCTGTAAATTTCCCTCGTGGCTTATCTTTTGTTTACAATTCATAGTTTGCCATTCCCTGAAATAAATTGTTGTCTCCTCCTGAAGTTTTTGTCTTCCCTAATTTTCCACGTGGCAATTTTTTTTTTCATATTGTTTGGTGTTCTCAAGCAATTCTGACCTTAACTACCCGTTTCATGATTTTTAAGGATGCCTGAATGACCAGTATTTTTTGGTCGTTGAGGTACAGCTTGTACCACGCTGATGAGGGCCAACAGCCCGAAACACGTTATGTTAGTTAGCTTTTCTTGATTAATCAAGAATGGGTATTTGGCCAATTCTGGATTTTTTTTTATTCAATGAATAATTGATATTTATTCTGACAGATAGCATAAGCCATCAGTAACTTGTAGTACACGATCAAGATAAATGCCTTTTTTAATTTTTCTTAACAATTCACCTATCCCTCGATTTACACGGTACTTGTTTTACACGTTTTCGCTTTTACACGGTTTTCCAAATAAGTTTTTTTTTATCGCACTATACTAAATGCTACTGTGATTGAACACATGCGCTGTGTACACATCTCACGAGGAATCCCGAGCTTATGTGCTGACTACATATTTTAACATGTCAATGCATTTTATTTCTGTGTACACCTATCCCCCGATTTACACGTTTTTCTCAGGAACGTATCTACCGTGTAAATCGGGGGATAGGTGTATTTAGAAGTCACGGGTGAATATGATATTCTAAGCATGCTGTCTTTTTTCACGTCATATCTAGATGGATTATCCTCTGAACAGATCCCCACAATGTTCTCATTCCCTCTGCCGTTGCATAGGCATCACTGACCCAACTTCGGACACTAAGCATATTCATTTTTATTTTATTATATTACCCCTTTTGTCATTACACAATGTAATGGAGACACATGTATCTTGTTTAGTTGTGGTACAAGTTGTGACTTCCATACATGAGAGTAGATGGTCTGGGAATTACATTCCTTTAAACCACTGACTTCCAATCTTTTTTTTTTTTTTAAATAATAGATTATCAACTGCCGGAACGTTTCGATGTTACAATAGAACCTCCATGAGAGGAAACTTTCGCTAGAAGACTCCTCTCTACAAAGGTCAATAGTACAGACTGTGCACTTATGCATGTATTGACAAGATGTCAATTAAATTATATTAATTGTCGACATAGGACATAGGTTTTCATAACCAAAATGACTATTTTTACCATTTAGCAACTTCCCGGTTTTTAGCAGCACCTCTCTCTAAAGGACACTTTAGCTCTACAACTAGGTGTCCTTTACAAGAAAGGTTTTACTGTATATACACTCATGGACAAAACTTAAGGAAGTGGATAGTCTTTAATGCCGCCGGTCCACTGTTTTTCTTTTTTTTTTTTAAGGAAACAAAAGTCAATTTTGTTCATACTTGGTTATCTCGTATGTCTTCAATAAAGGTCACTGTGTATCAAATATCTTACAGAGTTATTGTCTGAATCCCGATATACATTCTAAAAGGTACAACTTCCTTAATATTTGTCCATGAGTGTATTTTGAGGACCATCAAAGGAACCCTCTTCATGCGACAAACCTATCCTGGGCGTATCGGAGTTCGTTCTGGTATTAACAAGAAAGAATACGTCGTTCAACTAGCTCTGATATTTGGATCTTTTAATCGATCGCTTCGTCAAAATGGGACGTTGTCTCCGCTGACAATGTAGAAGACAGCACTCTCTAGCCCAGTGATTCTCAACCACTGTGCCGCGGTAATTTTGTGTGCCGCGAAATTCTAAAAATGTGCCGCCGAATTTTAGTCATATGATTATGTTCACGTTTGTATTGGTTTTTCTTTTTTTCTTTTTCATTTTTTTACTTTTTAAAATAACGAAATTAGCAAATTGAATGTTAGAGATGTATATTACTTATATTTTGCATAGAAATATTGATACATAATTTGAATTTTCTTGCATTCAAGTTAGCAAAAGTGTGCCGCGAAATTCTAAAATTGTGCCGCCAAATTTTCAAAT
>CP092863.1:76777505-76829921 GCA_030710605.1 Cordylochernes scorpioides | reverse complement strand
TTGTTTCTTGGTAGATTCAATATGGCAGTGTCATTGAATGAGGGCAGTCCAAGAAGTGTAATAGTAATAACAACTAGGTAAGTCCTGGAGTGTATCCATAGATCACCAACTACCCGGGCTGTCCTGTAGTTTAGGTCTTGGTAGCCTTAGTGAACCAGTTCACCAAGTGGGTGGTTTGTTTCTTGGTAGATTCAATATGGCAGTGTCATTGAATGAGGGCAGTCCAAGAAGTGTAATAGTAATAACAACTAGGTAAGTCCTGGAGTGTATCCATAGATCACCAACTACCCGGGCTGTCCTGTAGTTTAGGTCTTGGTAGCCTTAGTGAACCAGTTCACCAAGTGGGTGGTTTGTTTCTTGGTAGATTCAATATGGCAGTGTCATTGAATGAGGGCAGTCCAAGAAGTGTAATAGTAGTAACAACTAGGTAAGTCCTGGAGTGTATCCATAGATCACCAACTACCCGGGCTGTCCTGTGGTTTAGGAGTCTGTCTTGGTAGCCTTAGTGAACCAGTTCACCAAGTGGCTGGTTTTTTTATTGGTAGATTCAATAGGGCAGTGTCATTGAAGGAGGGCAGTCCAATAAGTGTAGCCGTTCGGAATCGCTGTAGTTCAAATGCTGGGCAGCTGAAGAGCACATGCTATATCAGAAAGGAGAATCAAATTAATTTACAAAAGCAAAGAGATAACTTCTAGATGTTTCTGACTCATCTCACGCGTGCCAAGGAATATTAAACAAAAATAATATAATAATTCATAAATAAAAAAAAATGTAACAATATATTTAAATAATTGCTTCCACTCCGAACCATCTTCTCAAATTTCTACCAAAATTCCGCTATGGAGAGGCCACCACCATCCTCACGGGCCATGGCCATGTGCTGGCAGACATTACACGTGTGAATCCCGAAACAGACCTTACCTGCATCCACTGTTCAGAAGAGTCACAGACAGTCGATCATCTTCTCTTCAGCATTCCTGAGACATAGGATGCAAACAGCTATCCTCCTTGGACTGACCCACCTGAATCCTAGATCTATGGCCAGCCTCAACCACAGCATGGAAATTTCTGGTCAACTGGTTCAACTCAGCAATCAAAACAGGACGCGAGTAAAAGCGCTTAGCACTAGTCCATACTAGTGAGCTGGACTCCCCGGGTAGTTGGTATTCTTCGCTCCCTGGGTTATAAATACAGTAGAACCTCCCTGTAAAGGACAACACCTAATTGCAGAACCAAAGTGTCCTTTAGGGAGAGGTGTGTCCTCTTACTGGAGAGTTGCTAAATTGTAAAAATGGTAATTTTGCAAATGAAAACTGTCCTTTATAGAGAGGTGTCCGCTAAAGGGAGGTTCAACTGTATCTTTCTCTATATTTACATATTTTGCTTGTTGTGAGTTGAAAGAATTTGTTATCCAGGTATGTAAATGTAACCTAACAGGGGAATGGTCAATTCAAACTCCATAACCCTTTTATAACTAGATCTAATTTTATATCCAAATCATATCTATTTATAAAAAAAGAAAAACGAGGACCAACAGCCCGAAACGCTTTTATGGTTGGCTTTTCTTAATTTATCAAGAAAATGGTTTAGCCAAATATCAAGGAACAGGTTGAATCAACGTTTAGTTGATTTCTTTTCGATTAGATACTATTATTATTATTATCATTTACAAAGCACGCGATATCCGTCTTGGATATTTGCATGCATACACAAGTTTGGGAGCATTTACAGTAATATATATATATATATTATTAATATGATTTTAGTTATTATAATAGAAATTATTAACGTATTTGTCAGTTAGTTAACGATTTAATTACCCTATAATGAATATTAGTGAACATCACAGTTAAGAACAGAAATTTAGAGCTATTTACAGCATATAACTATTTACCATTTATTACAGCCCAGGCTATCTATTACTAAAAAACATTCTACAAAATCTATTAAAATTTATATACATATATCTATTATTAACTACTAGCCGAATGACCCGGGCAACGCCCGGGTTTTACCCTATTAAATGTACCCTATTCAAATACTATTCGTTACAATTATAAATTGGCGCCGTGGATGTCACTCTTGTGAAACGTCCCACTCCAAACTTTGTGTCTGAGAAGCGATATTTTTATAGAAAGATGATCTGGCTTTTGTTTTCTGCTCGAATGAATGTTTTTCTGTTAGAATTTTGTTCCTGCATACAAAATAATGAACTGGTTTCACCCGTGGTCTCTGCTTTTTAGAATTTTTCCCGATATAATTTTGTATCTGATAATCAAACATGATACAGCAATATCGTCATCATCATTTTCTGACTAAAAATATATAGTTTTAATAATTGATTTATATATTTTTTAAAATAGCCTATTGTCTTCCCCGTATTCTTTTACCTATGTATGGAAATTTTGGTTTGAATTAGTGAACTACTGCGAATTTGTATACCGGACATACAGACAGACAAACATACAAACATTCATTTATATATATATGTCATAATATTACCCTTCCAGGAATAATAAAGTAAATCTACAGTCGACCAGAGAGAGACGTAGGGAGGAGGATGTAAAGGCCGGTCACTTGATATATCAGTCACATTCCAAGGGGGCCATTTTCGTAGAACCTCAGAACTATTTTTGGACAGTCGGGGGATGGTGGCGACAAAAACGGTCGTTCAGCGGCCATCTCCTCGCACTACCTCTCTCTCTCTCGGATGGCTTCCAAATTCCTCTACCAATTTGTGGCGTGATTATTTCCCTTTCCCCACCACATTATTACCACTATATTGCCATATATATACTGTATATATAGATATATAATATAATATATAAAGGTTACCTATTTGAAAGTCTATTTTATAATTTTAGATTGTATAAGAAACATATTTTCATTTAAGTATTGTACTTATAGCCTAAGTGGTCATGGCATCTGCCCGGTAAGCGGAAGGTCGTGGGTTCGATTCCCATCCCTTGATACTTTTTTTATTTTATCCATTCTGACCAAAATCTATCCGTGAACTTCACACAGTGAACTTCACACAGACAGAATAAGGCAATTATATAAGGTAATTATATTTATTTGATTTTTGGCTCTCAAGTCCTCTACAAGTCGACAGTCCGTTAGAATATGTACAGGATTTTCTTCTTCTGCACCACATGAGCATTTAGGCGAATCCGTCTTTCTGACCTTGTACAAATATGATCTAAAGTTACCGTGTCCAGTAAAAAATTGAACGTTGTAAAAATTTGGCTTGACATATTTGGGTATTTGGGAATCAGTAAAGAAGGACTTGAAAATGGTGTTAGTCTTCTTATAGTATTTCTGCAATTTTTCCCTTATATAATTAGAAATTATATTCCTACTTGAAGAGTCAAATCGATTGTAATTTATTTCGGTTTTCAGCATATTAGATTCAATATATTCAGTAAGTTTGAGAACTTGTGCAAGTATGTGTGTACAATCCGATGATGTTGTACTGTAGGCTTGTATACAATGTTTTAAAATATTATATTGAAGAGAATTTAGTTTGTCCTTAGACTTTTTGTTTATGATTGGATACCATATTGGATAACCGTATGTAATTGTACTTCGATATAATGTCTTACGAGGTGTGTTCAAAAAGTATCGCGACTTTTGTGTTTTTTCAAAAATTATTTATTTATTCATGAATACCTATTTTGTCCCCTTCAAAGTAATCCCCATTAGATATTATACACTTGTGCCAACGGCGTTTCCAATCTTCGAAGCACTTCAAAAAATCATTTTAAAAAAATCTTTTTCAGCTCCTCCTTCGATGCCGTCTTTATCTCGTCAAGCGTAGCGTAACGTCGTCCTTTCATGGGCCTTGTTTTAATGTCCATCCATACAGAGTTCAAAACAACAACTGACTCACCCGTGCAGGCAAGGTCACGCTCCGCTGCGTCACGTGGGAAAACATAAGTACATGTTTTCTTACATGTTCTCATCACATCCCCCTTTTTAAGATTTGAAATATATAAATACATTACAAACTTTAAATGCATAATATAATTAATAATGAAGGCGATCCACAGGTTTAACAATTCGTCCACTCCGGGTTCTTATCTGGCCGTCTTTTGAGTCGTTAGAGGGATAATCCACAACTGGGGTCTTTTCATTTTCAACCAGTTCCTCCCCCGAAAAGGTCGGCGTCGATGGGTCGGCTGGATATTGCACTGTAACTCCTTTCGTAGATGGAACCTGTTTCGACGTAAAGTCCCAACTGGAGTATCAACCATATATGACCTTGGTGTCGATGCCTTCTGCTTTACAATCCCCCAGGTTCGCATATCTGTAATCCAAACCGTGTCACCTTCGGATAGCTCCTCCATGTCCGTAGCTCCGCAGCGTCGATAATATCTGGATTTCATATCCTTTCTTCTTCTCCCCTCCTTTCTTTTCAGGGTCTGAGAGTCCACCAACTTTGGATTAAGATTCTCTGGTGCAATTGGCAAGGTCGTTCGGAGTTTACGTCCCATGAGAAGCTCAGCAGGGCTGTAACTGTTCTCCAAAGGGGTCGATCGATACTCCAGGAGTCCAAGCGATGGGTCTTGATTTTTCTTGAGGATCAACTTAGAAATTTTCACACCTGCTTCTGCCATCCCATTGCTCTGCGGGAATCGAGGACTTGAAGTGACATGTGTGAATCCGTACTGCCTTGCGAAATTTGCAAATTCACGAGCAGCTCCAAATTGCGTCCCATTATCGCTTACAACAGTTTCTGGTATTCCATGTCGGGCAAATATGGATTTGCAACTACGCACCACCACACTGGCTGTGAGCCGATCCAGCTGAATCATTTCAGGAAAGCGAGAATAATAGTCAATGACGACTAGATACCACTTATTCTCGAACTTGAACAAATCCATTCCAATCTTTTGCCACGGTCGTGTAGGAAAGTTGGTTGGTATCAAAGGTTCATGTTTTGAGACGGCTTCCTGGATACAGACACTGCACTTTCTGACCGTTTCCGCGATCTCCTCCGAAATTCCAGGCCACCATACCGTCTCACGTGCGCGAAGTCTTGTTTTTGTAATCCCGAAGTACCCAGCGTGCAACTTATCTAGGATCTCCAGTTTCATACTTGCTGGAATAACAAGACGACAGCCACGCATCAGTAGTCCATTTTGAACGCCGAGTTCATCCTTGACATGCCAATAAGAGAGCAGAGCCTGTGACATCTTCTTCTTATCTGGCCAGCCTTGCTCAAGGTAGTTGACTACTGCTTTCAGGGTCGTATCTTCTTGTTGAGCTTCAAAAATCTTCGTCAACATCTCGTCTTTGTCGGTTATACTCGAGAGAACTGCATTTATATGCGCTGAGGTTTGCCGTTCGTTTTCACCTCCCTCGGTTGTAAGAAGTGGTTGTCTGGATAATGCATCGGCGTCGAGCAGCTTCTTTCCAGGGATATGCACTATTTCGAATCCAAACCTCATCATACGCATTCGGAAACGTTGCAGTCTTGGGGTCAGCGAACTCAATTCTTTCGTCGAAAATAGAGGAATGAGAGGCTTATGGTCGGTCTCAATTCGGAAACGTTTCCAAGCAGGAAATCTTGAAAACGTTCGCAGGCCCATGTAATTGCGAGAGCCTCTTTCTCGATCTGAGCATATCGTTTTTCGGTAGGTGTCATAGTTCTAGAAGAATAAGCAACAGGTCGCCAGATTCCATTCTTACCTTCTTGCTTCAGTACCGCTCCCAAGCCGTATAAAGATGTGTCGGATGACACCATAGTTGGTTTCCTGACGTCGTATGCTGCCAAGATGGGTTGAGTCGTGAGCAATTCTTTCAACTTTCGGAATGCTCGCTCCTGGCTGCAATCCCAAACGAAGTCTTGACCTTTCACCAACAACTGGTTCAGTGGAGCCACGATTTCAGATAAATTTTCCACAAAGCGTCCCAGATGGTTCACCATGCCAAGAAATCTTCTTACGCCATGAACATCGGTCGGAGCAGGCATCTTCGCCACTGCTTCGATTTTCGCTGGATCTGGTCGAATACCGTCTTCATCCAGTATGTGCCCAAGAAAATTAATTCTTGGCACGCCGAAGACACACTTGGCCTTGTTTAGTGTAACTTTCGCCTCTTTCAGTTTTCGGAGCACTAAACGAAGAATTCGATCGTGAGTCTTGGAGTCGGAGGCAAATATCAGGATATCGTCCAGGTAACACATTACACCGTCCATGCCTTGCAAGATTATTGACATAACTCTCTGAAAATACTCTGGGGCGAGTGAGATTCCAAATGGCATTCTGCAGTATTTATATCTCCCAAAAGGAGTGATGAAGGTCGTTAAATGCTGGAAGTCCGGGCTCAACGGAATCTGGTGAAAGCCACTGTTCGCGTCCAGTTTCGAAAAGAATCTTGCTTCCCCCAGTTGCCCCAGCATGTGCTCCACCACTGGCATGGGATGCACTTCGCGCTGTACATGTTCGTTCAGCCTTGAGAGATCCACACAGAGTCGTATGTCGCCATTCGGTTTACCAGCAATCACAGTCGGTGCACACCATTCAGTCGCAACGTTAACTTGTGCTATGATTCCCGCCTTCTCGAGCTCTTCCAATCTTGTTTTGAGCTTCTCCATCAAAGGTATTGGTACCCGTCGAGGAGTATGCACAGCATATGGTTTTGCTCCAGGTTTCAATTTGATTTCGTAAGGGTTTCCGATCTGTCCCAGTCCTTCAAATACTTCAGGGAATTCCTTGATCGGGTTAATTCTCGTCGCAACCACTTCAATCCGCCTCGCCAGGTTCAAGAGCTCACATGCCCGGCGACTCAGAAGAGGTTCACTCAAACGACGAATAACATAAATCTTAAAGCTGGACAACACGTGAAGTAAGATAAGTTTATTTTAATAAACGAAATGCAAGCTTTCGGGCAAAAGCCCTTCGACAGGCAAAAATATAACTATATTAAGAAAAATAACAATTTATATATGTTAATCTTGAAAGAAGACCGTTTTTTGAAAAATAAATAATAAATCTACAGTCTGAAACTACGAGACGGCGCGTGGTCGAGTTTTTTCAAAAAACGGTCTTCTTTCAAGATTAACATATATAAATTGTTATTTTTCTTAATATAGTTATATTTTTGCCTGTCGAAGGGCTTTTGCCCGAAAGCTTGCATTTCGTTTATTAAAAGAAACTTATCTTACTTCACGTGTTGTCCAGCTTTATAATTTACTAGTAAGAGTCCCTGCAATTTTTCTAAACATAAATCTTCTCCTTGATTTCATAATTGCCATTTCGCAGCGTTGATATAAACATACCCACAGTCTGAAGTTCGGAGAATTCAGCAGCTCTAATGTTGATATCACTTTCCACTAGTCGTTGCTGTCCCATTATCTTCTTGAAGAGACACAGAGGAACACATGTAACATCCGCCTGGGAGTCGAGCTTGAACTTCACCTGTTTCCCGTTCACTTGGATTTCTGCTGTCCATCGCCTCCTGCACTCGCCTTCATCATCATTGAGATTAGATGAATCCTCCACAGCTGAGACCTCCAGGAGAAAACCAATTTCTTCATCAAGTTCAGAAACAGCTTTGACTTCCGCAGTCTTCGCCTGCTTATCTGGGCAGCAATTTGCAAAATGGCCAGTTTTTAAACATAGGTTACATCTTTGTCCTTCAGCACGGCAGGCCTGTCCTTCCCTGTGGGTGAAACCTCCGCATTTTGGACATCGTGATCTTGTTTTGGCTGACTTCTCCTTCTTCCTTGAAGGTTGCTGTTGTTGTTTCGGTGATTGTTTCTTCGAGTTGAACTTCACCTGACTGACCTTTTGGCTTGTTGAGGGACGCTGCAAGTCGACCTGCTGCTGTCGAACGGCTTCCTGCTGTCGAACCATTTTCACCGCCTTTTCCAAAGTCAGTTCGCTGTCCAACTGCATTCTTTCAGATAAAGCTTTGTCCCTCACTCCAACCACTATTCGGTCACGGATCAACTGCTCATGAAGACCCTCAAATTCGCAACTATCAGCCAATTTGTACAATGAAGTGATGAATTCGTCCACTGGCTCCCGATCCTCTTGGATTCTTGAATTAAATTTCGCACGTTCGTAGATAATATTCTTTCTGACACAGAAGTGGCTGTCGAATGCCTTGAGGACGGAATCAATTTTCGTTGCCTCTTCCTCCTTTTCGAACTTGAAGGTCCTGAATATATCATCCGCGCGGTCACCCATCAAGTACATGAACAAATCGATCTTGTCCGCCTCCTCTTTCTTCTTCATTCCACTGACCACGAGGTATCGTTCGAATCTCTTCCTCCATTTGGGCCATTCGTTAGGAGTCGAGAAGTCGAAAGTTTCTGGAGGTTGAATCTGAGCCATGTTGAATTATCTTCCAAGGTACACAAAAATCGATATTTTGCAATATACGGGTTCGTATTTTATCCAGTTATCGCTGCCACCATGTTTTAATGTCCATCCATACAGAGTTCAAAACAACAACTGACTCACCCGTGCAGGCAAGGTCACGCTCCGCTGCGTCACGTGGGAAAACATAAGTACATGTTTTCTTACATGTTCTCAGCACAGGCCTCTTCAGTTTAGGGAACAAGAAAAAGTCACAGGGGGCCAGATCTGGGGAATACGGTGGCTGCGGCATCATTAGTGTGTTGTTTTTGGCCAAAAAGTCGCGCACAAGCAACAATGTGTGAGCAGGGGCGTTATCGTGGTGCAAAAGCCAATTTTTGTTCTTCCACAAATCCGGGCGTTTCTGGCGGATTGCTTCGCGCAAATTGCGCATAACTTGCAGGTAATATTCCTTATTGACCGTTCTACCCTGTGGCAAGAACTCATGATGCACCACGCTCCTGCAATCGAAGAAAACTGTCAGCAAAACTTTCACATTCGACCGAACTTGGCGCGTTTTTTTTCGGTCTTGGTTCGTGCGGCAGCTTCCATTGAGATGATTGAGCTTTGGTTTCCACGTCATAACCATAAACCCACCCTTCGTCACCAGTTATGACCCTCTGGAGCAAATTTGGGTCGTCGCGGACAGAGTCCAACATCTCATTAGCAATGTTCATGCGATGCTGTTTTTGGTCGCAATTGAGCAATTTTGGTACGAATTTCGCGGCGACCCGTCTCATGCCCAAATCATTGATAAAAATCGAATGGCACGAGTCAATCGATATGTTTAGGTCCTCAGCAACTTCTCTAACGGTGATTCGACGATTGGCCAATATCATTTTCTCCACTTCATTAATTTTTTCGTCTGTTGTTGAAGTGCTCGGGCGTCCGGCACGCTCTTCGTCGTTCACATCTTCTCGGCCTTCTGAGTACATTTTGTACCACCGATAAACGTTGCTTCGGTCCAAGGTAGCTTCTCCGTATGCCACAGTCAACATTCGGAATGCATCCGCGCACTTAATTTCGTTTTTCACACAAAATTTGATACAGGTTCTTTGATCCATTTTTTTAATAGGTAAAAATCGAAGACGATCCAAAACACCTGCAAGCAAAGCAGCTGTCAACAATTAAGTGAACATTCAAAATGGCCGAGCTTGTCGGCATAAGTGAGAGACATGAGTACCAACATAAAGCCACAAAAAGATCGAAATTCGAATATACGTAACCCGCGAAAATTCAAATTTCGCGATACTTTTTGAACACACCTCGTATACAGTATCAGTCTTCGTCTAAAGTCTAGACCCCATGCTTTCTTTGTCAGGCCAAATAGGTATCCACTAGCTCTAGTTACTTTTATGATCGTTTCATTAACGTGAGGCGTAAAGTCCAGTTTGCTTCTGACTCGGTGATTTTTAATAGTCACTCCTAGGATCTTAAGTTCTTCAACCGGTTTAATTAACTTGCTACCTGAGACTATGATATCGCTATTGCATTTATATAAATATAATATTTTTGTTTTTTCATCTGACAATTTTAATTTACGACTTTCACACCACTCATTGATTTTTCTTAATACGTTATCTATTGTCTTTCGTAGTTGTTCAGGAGTTTTATTCCAACATATTAACGTAATATCATCTGCATATCCTATTGTTTCACAGTTATCATCCAGATTATTATTCAGTATCTCATTAATAAGAATATTCCATAATGTGGGAGACAGTGGTCTTCCCTGTGGACATCCTTTACTTAGTTTCTTATTAATTTCAGTTGAGGAATATCTAAATCTTATTCTTCTATTATCAAAGTATGATTGTAGAAGTTTTATCATTGAAGCCTGCACACCATCTTCATCTAGTCTTTTAATCAAGGCCGGCCACCATGCATTATCAAACGCTGCACTAATATCCACTGCAATTATTGCTGCATATTCTCTTGTTTTATGTTCTAACGCAATTTTTATTATTTCAGTTAGTGCAGTAATAGTAGATTTCGATCTTCTAAAGCCATGTTGTCGATCACTTAGTAAATTAAAATCTTCATAATATTTTATTATTCTGTTATTAATTATTTTTTCAAATATTTTAGAAATGTTGGAATTAAGACATAAAGGTCTATAATTTTTGTAGTTATTAAAATCTGTTTTTCCAGGTTTCGAAATAATTATTGCCTCTGCTCTTTTCCATTCAGCAGGATAGTATTGTAGGTCTAAACATTTTTGAAATAGTTTCACCAATATAGGAGCTATAAATTGTTTAGTGTGCCTTATCATGTTGTTAGAGATGTTGTCTATTCCGAGAGATTTCCTTGGATTTAATTTGTCAATTAAGTCGTTAACTTCATTAATCATAACCATCGGTTTTTCTTTATTGAGTAGTTTTAAATTATAATTTCTTATACTTTTATGGGTGTTTGTATCTTCTTCACATTTATCATCTGGAAATAAGTTGTTTAATAATTCCTCACCCTTCTGCAAACATTCCGTGTCAGTATTACCCTCCAAAATTTGCATATTTCTCTTCCGCTTAGATCCACTTTTGATGTTTTTATACACCTTATATAAATTTCCATAAGGGTTGTTCGATTTGTTTTCCTCCAGAAAAATTCTCCATGATGCTTTCCTAGCTTTTTCTATTTCCCGTAAATACTTATTTCGTATGCTTTTATAGTATTGTTTAATATGATTAGGGCAATTTTTGTTTCTATAGTAACAGTTTCTAAGATAATGACAGTGATCCTTTAGAAGCTGTAAATTCGTATTCCACCACTTATTACTAATATTATTTTTTGTTGTCATATTATTATTTACTTTAAGTGAATTATATGCTGCCTCAATCAGTATGTTCGTAAGTTCTTTTACCGTTTGATCGATCATTTCTGGTGTATCCACTATATCTAATAAGTTTTCATTTTTTTTTTCTCGTTCAGTACTGTTAATTCTCTGACTAAAACTTAACCAGTTCGCATTTTTCTCATTAAATTTCCAAGTGGAATAATATTTTTCTGAACTAAATTGTTCGTTTGTATGTATTTCAAAAGATATAGCTACATGATCTGAAATTTGCGATATCTGCTGTGTCTTCCAATTTCTGATCGCCGCAATTGCCTGTTTATTCGTTAGTGTGAGATCAATCACACTTGCATCACGACACGTGATAGGGATCAGTCTGTGTCCATTATAATTTTTCCTGATGTCATACCATAACGGAGCTCTGGCATTGAAATCGCCGCAGATTATCACCGGTATATGTAAGTTTGTATTAATTAACTTCTTCATAAACTCCTCGTGCTCATTTTTCATTGAATTCGGATGTATATAAATGTTCGAAAGATATATTTTCTTACTTTTTGTTTGTATGGTTATAGTTGTAGCGAATGAGTTAGTGAATTCTGTACTTAATTGAATTTTTAAGCTGCTATTTCTTACAATTATTGCCGTATTTATATTGGGACTGTTCATCAATTGATATTTTGTTTAAGGTCCTGGAAATATTTCCTCCTCTTTGATTATATAAGGCTCTTGTATCATTACTATATCTGCATTTCTAATTTCATCAGATGCACAAAGCTCATTTATGCAATTTTTGCTTTTTCTGGTATTTTGTCGAATAATTTTAATTTTGTCAATATATAGTTTTCGCCCCATCATTCTGGAAGTTTATTATTGGCCCGCATCTTCTATATTCGATTATTATATAAGGTTCCTGTAATAGGACTATATCTGCTTCTTTGGTTTCATTGGATGAGTAAAGTTCGCTCAAGCTTGTATTACTTTTCCGCATATTCTGTTGAATAATTTTTATCCTATCGATAGATTTCATTTGTGATGTCATCTGTTAGAAATATACATTAAGGACTCAATAAATTTCTGAAAATTTAGTTTACACTATCTTCTGAGCCTGTTGTGTAATCTGTTCGCTGAATCATCAGGCTGATTTGTTTATTGTAAATTGGACAGTCTTTAGAATTTGGTTTGTGATCAAGATTGTTATTTTTGAAATATGGGTGTTTGACGCAGTTGCAACACTTTATTATATTAGAACATTGATGTTGACCCTCTGTACCGCAGTTCACGCATTTTTTCAAGTTTGGGCAGTCGTTTTTCTTGTGGTTAGGATTGAATATGAAACAGTTCTGACATTGGTTCACCAGGACTTTGTCTCGAACTTCACATCTTTGTACGTCAGTATAAATTTTGTTGGCTTTCATTATAGCTTGGTAGGCCCGAGGCGAAACCCTCAGCACCACGTCATGATCAGGTTTATTGGACTTAATTGGGAAAAGTACCTTTAGTTCGTTTTTAAAGTTATGTTCTGGGTTCATCTCACAAATTGTGTTTGTAAGATCAGTTATGTCTGTTGATTTATTTACATTTTTTATAACAATAGTTGGATCTCTTTGATTAGGCTTATAGATTTTTCATTTTTGGTTCAATTCGTCAATTTTCCTGAAACTCTCAATCAGTTGATCTATGTCTTGTTCGTTGGGTGATTTTAATATTGTACCCTTTCCTGTATTTATCAATTTGGAGATTTTGGCAGTATTTCCTTTTTGGCGAAATTGCTTTATTGTTTCATTCACCTTTTGGTGTACATGAGCTGTATTTTGATCATCATTAGCAAATATAATCAGTGTTTTCTCATCATTAGTGTATCTATTTTTTTTTTGTAATATTTTATCATTTCTATTTTTGACTATTTCTGCGTATGTGTGCGATTCTTTAATTTTATTTTGTTTAACTAATTGTGCTATATCATTTTTAATATCTGTGAAATTACCGTGCAATTGTTCCTCAAATTTATTTATATTTTCGTCTAACTTTATAAGCTCAGTTACGCTATCTTTAACCTGTTTTATTGTACTTTTGAGAAAACCAAGATCTTGTTTACTTATTGTTTTTTGGTTATTATCAAATTTATCGGAAAAATATTTCCATATTTCATCCAATCGAGCAATTACCAGTGTATTCATTCTTAGAAAATTTGCATGTTAATCAACTTTACTTAATCTTTAAACAAATTAGCGCAGAACTTTAAAAATTAAATCTATCTTTATAAAAGTCAATATTAAGTTTCACCTATCAATTTCAAATTATTAACCAAGAAGAAGTTATAAAAAAGGGGAATCAATAAACAATATTTACCGAGTTGGAAGAGCGATGTGACGCACGTCCAGTCGATTCGGCCACCTAGCGGCAAAAAAAAAAAAAAATTTAGATTGCGATTAGATGGCGTTCTGCTATCTGAAAAACGATCATGTTAGTGATCAGGATATTTGCCTAATTTGTTTTTGTTGGATCAGTGGTTCAATCAGATGCAGAATAGATTGAAATATATAAGTTTTAATATATCTCTCTCACGACATAGCAAGCAGCCAGAACAAGGGAAAGACATAAAATAGGAAGTGAAGAGAAAGGTGCAGCGCCTCTAGTGGTAGTGGTTGGAAGCTCCTCAATGCCACGTCGTCCAGTGACGTAGGCACGATGGAAGCCACTGTGTATTTTGAAGGAAGCACACAGTTCAGCAGTTTTTAGTATCAACACCTGACCTTTTTTTAAAGAGATTTTTCACTTATCTATTTATATTAAAATTCTACCAATTGGCCAATGATTCTGTATAATCATTTACACACCATCCATACTATATCAATAGCCATATGTTTATGATGACGTTGGATACTGTAAACATATCAATATAGTAGATCCTACCTTTAGCAGACATCTCTCTACAAAAGACAGTTTTCATTTGCAAAATTACCATTTTTACTATTTAGAAACTCTCCGGTAAGAAGACATCTCTCTACAAAGGGCTGTTTTCATTTACAAAATTACCATTTTTAATATTTAGAAACTCTCCGGTAAGAGGACACCTCTCTACTTAGGGCTGTTTTCATTTGCAAAATTACCATTTTTACTATTTAGAAACTCTCCGGTAAGAAGACATCTCTCTATAAAGGGCTTTTTTCATTTGCAAAATTACCATTTTTTACTATTTAGCAACTCTCCGGTAAGAAGACACCTCTCTACATAGGGCTGTTTTCATTTACAAAATTACCATTTTTACTATTTAGAAACTCTCCGGTAAGAGGACATCTCTCTACTTAGGGCTGTTTTCATTTGAAAATTTATCATTTTTTATATTTAGCAACTCTCCGGTAAAAGGACACCTCTCTACTTAGGGCTGTTTTCATTTGCAAAATTACCATTTTTTACTATTTAGTAACTCTCCGGTAAGAGGACACCTCTCTACAAAGGACAGTTTTCATTTGCAAAATTACCATTTTTTACTATTTAGTAACTCTCTGGTAAGAGGACACCTCTCTACAAATGGCTTTTTTCATTTGCAAAATTACCATTTTACTATTTAGAAAATCTCCGGTAACAGGACACCTCTCTATAAAGGGCTTTTTTCATTTGCAAAATTACCATTTTTACTATTTAGCAACTCTCCGGTAAGTGGACACCTCTCTACTTAGGGCTGTTTTCATTTGCAAAATTACCATTTTTACTATTTAGAAACTCTCCGGTAAGAGGACACCTCTCCCTAAAAGACACTTTGGCTCTGTAATTAGGTGTTGTCCTTTACAGGGAGGTAGTTCTACTGTATAAGGATTGGTAAGACTGATATAATTGACTGTTTTTTTAGAATGTATTTGTTATTTATTTTTTGGGTGATGAGTTGAGACTAAAATATTTAGTAATCTATTTCTGGATAAAATTAAGACCATGTCTATTTTTCATTTAACTAGAAACCAGTGTTGTAAAAGTGTGTAGTGAAAAAATAACAAACTAAATTGAAAAAATAGGGCTAACAGCCTGAAATACGTTCGTGGTTGACTTTTCTTAATTTATCAAGAAAATGGATTGGCCAAATATCAAGGAATAGGTTAAATCAAGGTAAAAAACAATTTCACTTTTAAATATATCAAAATATTAAAGTCACAAATATTATTTCAAGCGTTAATTTCTCAGTAGCTTTTCTAATATTTATCTTTTATTTAATACTAGCAGATGTACCCGGCTTCGCCCGGGTTTTACCCGAGTAAAGGTTTGTCTAACGAACATTTGTTAAAACAATTCTCTATAAACTTAAAAAATAATAATAATACATTACACAATTTACACAATTACGAGCACCTTGGAGTACGAGCTTTTCGCAGTACGAGCAAAATATTTTGAAAAATTTTACCTCGGATTACGAGTGAAATTTCGCATTACGAGCAACTCGTGATGGTTGCCCGTAATCGTGATGGATGAAAATTCACTGGGATCCCTCTCTTCAGATCAGATTCGGGAAATATGTAAAATGTGGGAAACTGTGCAATTGTTCGTAGCAAGAAGAATTGCCCGAGTTTCAATTATTAAAAATAAGAAATTAGTTTCGCACTACGAGCGTTTTGGAGTACGAGCATGGCTCTGGAACGGATTATGCTCGCAAACCGAGGGTCCACTGTAGATATATTTTGATAATTTGAAACTCGTAAATTTGAATCTCTCGATAAAGTGAACATTTTTTCCCCAGTCCCTGTTGGAAAAAAAGAAGAATAGTAAATCAATGATCTTGAAATACTCTTAGACTGACAACACTGTAATATAAAAACGAGAACAAAGGAGTTTTTTGTTTTGTTTACAAAATTAGTAATTGTAATGTAAATTGTTAAATGTTCTTTTCTCTCTCTCTTTGAAAATAATAAATTTAAAATACTTTCTTAAAAGGTAAAATTGCTAATTCTTTAAAACCATTTCAGCTGTAAGTAAACTTATTTGTTGTTTCATTGTCTGAACCATAAGAGATTCCCAACATGGTAGCAGAGCGTGGTTCTTTTTAAATCGCGGTAAAATATATATAAAATATAGGATAAAATATAAATAAAAACAAAAATGGCTGTCAGCGAAGATATCGCAAATATTGTGAGACTTAAAAATCCTGAAAATTTTGATTTATGGAATTTTCAGATAACAATAATTTTCAAAGCAAATGGCCTTCTAGATATTGTAAATAGAAAATCGTTGTTTGAAGACTTGAAAGATGAAACTGGAAAAGATAAATGGAGCCTAAAAGACGCCAAAGCACAAAAATACATAATGTTAACCATTGAAAAGAATGTTTTAACACATATTCTAAATTGCAAAACTTCGAAAGAAATGTATGAAAAACTAGTAGCCATTTATCAAAGAGAAGATGAGCAATTAAAATGCAAATTACTACAAGAATTTCATGGATTCAAATTTGACAAAAATACAGATATGGCAACAAATATAAGCAGAATGCAAAATTTAGTATTCAAACTAAATAATGTAAAACAAGAAATTGAGGAAAGCTTTGTAATTTCTAAAATATTGAGCATTTTGCCAGACTACTTTAATTACTTCAGCACAGCATGGGACTCGACACCAAAAAGTGAGAAAACGTTAACAAACTTAATATCAAGACTATCACTTGAAGAAACTAAACAAAAAGTAAAGACTGAAGAGGGAATAGCCATGAGTGCTACTAAAGTAAAGCAGTGCTTTAACTGCAAAAAGAGCGGGCACTTAGCAAAATATTGTAGACTAAATAAAAAATGGTGTACCATCTGTAAAAAGACAAATCATACTCAAGACCAATGATTCTTCAAGAAATCTCAAAATAAATTCCAGGAAAATATTCCTTGCCGAATTTGTAAAAAGACAAATCATAAAGAAAATGATTGCTTTTTCAGAAACAAAAATGAAGAAAAATTGTCCTTTTTTGTGTGCAGGAGAGACTTTAAAATGTAAAAATGAGGAATTGCTAGAATTCATTGTAGACAGTGGCTCAACAAGCCATATGATAAATAGTAAAAAGTTTTTACTAGATGAAGTAGATTGCAACTCAAAAATATCAATAGCAAAAAAGGAAGAAACTAATAGCAAAATCAGTCGGAAATTTTCAAGGGAAGAAATGTGATCTCAAGGAGGTGATGTTTGTACCAAACTTGACAAATAATTTACTATCTGTAAGTGCCATTACCAAAAATAAAGGCAAAGTCATCTTTGAAGATGAAAAGGTATTTGTCGTAAAAAAATGGAATAAAAGTTTTAGAAGGAGAAAACAGGAAAATGGACTCTATACAATAAATATAGAAACAGAAAATCCCGAAATTGAAGAATCTCACCTAACAGCTACCCAAAATGAAGAAATGCTCAAATGGCACAGAAAAATGGGTCACATAAGTTTTTCAAGCTTAAAACAATTAAAATCTATGGTTAATGGAATAAACATAGAAAAAATAAGTCAAGATGAAATTTGTGAAACATGCATTAAAGCTAAACAGGTAAGAAAGCCATTAAATTCCATTAGAACAAAATCAAAAAGGCCTTTAGAAATAATCCATACAGATATATGTAAACCTTTAGATTCCACTACCCATGACAACAAAAACTATTTTCTAACATTTCTTGATGACTACACACATTTTTGTCATGTGTACTTGTAACAAAATAAATATGAAGTAAAAGGATATATAAAAGAATTTATTACAGAAGCAGAAAACCAAATTAATCTAAAAGTTTCAAAAATAAGATGTGACAATGGCGGAGAATATGTAAATGAAGATATAAAATCCTGGTGCAAAGCTAAAGGAATCATTATGGATCTCACCATACCTCACTCACCTCAGCTAAACGACAAAGCCGAAAGATTAAATAGAACCCTGATGGAGAAAACTAGAGCTCTTTTGATTGATTCTGGTGTAGAAAAATACATGTGGGGAGAAGCTGTAAGGGTTTCAGCCTATTTGCTGAACCGAAGCCCTACTCAAGAATTAGAGAAAACCCCTGCAGAACTTTGGTTCAACAAAAGACCAAATTTGTCAAACTTACAACTTTTTGGTTGTGAAGCTTATGTCAAAACCCTAAAACACATAAAGAAATTGTAAGACAAGTAAAAAATATACCTTTATAGGTTATGCACCAAATGATTATCGCCTTTGGGATGAACAAAGCAAACAAATCTTTACAGCTAGAGATGTAATTTTTTTAGATAAAGGATGTATAAATAAAGAAGAAAAAATACCTATTGTCGAACCAGAAGGAGAATCTGACGATCAACTAGAATTAAATGAAGAACCAAGTCTACCAGAAGTCTCTGAAGACAAAGAAGATATCCCTACAAAACCAAGCACTTCAAAATATAATCTTAGACCAAGAAGTAGTTTACAAACACCATCAAGATATGAAGACTTCTATTTAGAACGGGACGGAACAACAGAATCAGCTCTTCTAACTTATTCGGAAGCTATATCTGGTCCAAATAAAGAAAAATGGAAAAAGGCAATAAAAGAAGAAAAAGAGTCTCTTGAGACAAAAATGAAGTTTGGGAAATAGTAAAAGAAAATGAAGCGTCAAACAAGAAGATTCTGACCTCTAAATTGCTCTTTAAAGTGAAAGAAGATGGCCGCTACAAAGCAAGACTAGTTGTAAGAGGCTTTGAACAAGAAGCAGGCATTGATTATAATGAGACATTCAGTCCAATTATAAGCACTGTCTCTTTAAGGATATACTTTGCTCTAATGGCTAAGAAAAGGTTTGTTTTTAAAACATTTGACATAAAAACAGCTTTTCTATATGGGTTTTTGGATGAAGAAATATATGTTCAATTTCCAGAAGGTTATAAAGAGAATATATGTAGGTTAAGAAAGGCATTGTATGGTTTAAAGCAAGCCCCATTAAAATGGAATGAAAGATAAAAACCTTTCTAAAATCCCAAGATTTCATACAACTAAAATCAAAGCCATGTGTGTCTTTTTAAAACCAACAAAGGAAATATGTACCTTGCAATATATGTAGATGATGGTATCTTAATGGGAGATAATGAAGAAGAATTAAATAATATTTTAGAAAAAAAAAACTATCCCAAGAGTTTGAAGTTAAAATAAACAATGATCCACAAGAATTATTTTGGGAATAAATTTGTGTTTTGAGGAAAAAAATAAAATTTTATTTACACAAGAAAATTATGCAAAATCAGTTCTTGAAAGATATAATATGCAAAACTCAAAACCAGTACCCACTCCAATTACAGATGTAGTAAAAGAATTAGACAAAAACTTAGAAATATCAAATGATATCAAATTTCCCTACAGACAAACAATTGGAAGCCTTTTATATTTGACAAACAAAACTAGACCAGACATGACCTTTGCCACAAATTTTGAAAGCAGGTCAATGCATGATCCAACAACTCAAGATATTATAAACATCAAAAGAACCCTAAGATATTTAAATCACACCACCAATTTAGGCATATCATATGATGGAGAGATGCCATTTGAATTAAATGTGTATTGTGATTCTGACTTTGCTCGAGATATAAAAACTAGAAAAAGTACCACATAATATGTAGTTTACTTATGTGGAGGTCCCATAAGTTGTTGCTCCAGAAAGCAACCTGTAATTGCCCTTTCAAGCACTGAAGCAGAGTTCATTGCTGCAGCAGATGCATGCAAAGAAGTGTCATACATAAAATCCCTATTAGAAGAATTAATTCCAGATAATTTTGATATAAATTTCTATGTTGATAACCAAAGCACTATAAAAATTATAAAATAAGGTCAATTCACCACTAAAACTAAACATATTGATGTCAAATATCATTTTGTGAAAGATCAAGCTCAAAAGTTTAATCTGATATATTGTCCAAAAGAACACCAAATTGCAGACATCCTAACAAATCCTCTAGCCAGACCAAAGTTTGACAAATTCAAATCCCTTCTTATGACAACCATTTAAAACATAAGTCAAGTGAAGAAACTGTTGAATGTGATAAGATCACTGATTTAAGATGGAATGTTGGAAAAAAAGAAGAATAGTAAATCAATGATTTTGAAATACTTTTAGACTGACAACACTGTAATATAAAAACGAGAACAAAGGAGTGTTTTTGCTTTGTTTACAAAATTAGTAATTCTTAAATGTCCTTTTCTGTCTCTCTTTGAAAATAATAAATTTAAAATACTTTCTTAAAAGGTAAAATTGCTAATTCTTTAAAACCATTTCAGCTGTAAGTAAACTTGTTATTTGTTGTTTCATTTTCTGAACCATAAGAGATTCCCAACAGTCCCTTGAAAAATACTCGATAAGTTGAATAAAATCAATATTATTTGGTTCCCTCGGTAATTGGAATTTAAAGGAATAGTATCTTGCTTTGGAATTGTATCATTATTCTTGTCTCAAATAAATTCCCGTGTCATCCTGAATTTTGTCTTTCCTAATTTTCTACATTACAAAATCATCGTTTTATCTAGTGAACATTTTTTCCCGGTCCCTTGAAAAATACTCGATAACTAACTTTGACTTGTGCGCAATTAATAGATAGAAAATCTTACTTTTGATAAATAATCTTTAAGATAATAAACTTAGTGATAATAAAACTTATAGATAAAAAAACTTGTTAACATCGTCGCAATGGGGGCGCTGCTTTCGAGTTAAATCTACAAATCTGCAAATAACTCTAAGGATATTCAAGAAATTATTTTTCAAAAACCTTCCCAGTACTATATTAAATAACTTCCCAACGTTTCATGGCGTTTCAATGAGTGATTTGGTCAGGCATAAAGGACAGACATACACACACACATGCATTCATTTTTATATATATAGATCAAAAACTGATTCAATATTAAGAGAAAATAAACTTTATTGAATATATAAAATGAATATATACATTGAACATATTTGAATGCCAAAGGGAGGACTTGAACATCTGGAACATACACACAATAATGTTATTATTATTCAAGAGGTTATAATTTCTTATAAACATACACACATACAGCTTTATTAAGACTACCTGGCTTATACAGATTCACCGCAGGAAAGAAGCATAGTTGGAGCTCCTGTACTCCAGGTAGCACAGAACCAAGCAACAGCCTCCAGGTCCGACACATGTCCAATGGCCACAGAATCCACCGTGCATAGGTTAGCGTATCACTGAAAAAGCGAGTGTGGAATCAGCCGCGTTTTAGTTTTCGCTTTCCTCATCAAATTATTAATCTCCTCCGAACGGTGACTGCGGTCTTGTAGAATTTATATAAACCAAAGACCTTGATCAAACATCATTGTATTCATCCAGTTATATATATTTTTGACTATCGAATTGAGACAAGGATAAGTCACCTAAGAATTATATTTTCCTATTAACTAAAGTAAAACGATATCACACTAGAGTTACCATATTTAACAGGAAAGTGGAATTACCTTTTTATCATCTAATTCATGTTTATTTAGATATTATTCATTCATTGTTGCCCTGGAACAGTCAAATGACATTAGTAATCAAGATAAAGAACAATTACACTTTTAAATAAAACAAAATATCAAAGTCACAAATATTATTTCAACCGCAAATTTCTCAGTAGCTTTTGAATGCATTGACAAGATGTCAATAAATTTTAATTGTTAAATTATCTATCTAGTGTTACAGCTACTATACTAAATCTAGTATTATATCTACTACATAATATACATTACCATTTCGTGATGGGCTTGGTCTCTGTACAGGAATTACAGGAGGAATAATCGGGAACACCACTACTGGTAATCCATTAAAAATATCAATATTCTCTGATATTTCTTTACTCTGAGGTCCTTTAAATGTTTTTATAATATAATCTACCATGTTGATTTACTGATCGTTTGATATTAAAGTCAGATAATTGGTTTACTATCTTTGTTAATGGTAGTAAAGCTGGTTAAACACGCGCGCGCGGGGTCATATTGAAAATATAATGATTATGCAATAACAGATTTAGATATTCTGTTGAAATTATCGTGAATCTGTTTATATATAGGTTTTTAACTTTTAATTAGACAATATTAATTTATATTTAGAAATTTTTCATTTTAATTTAGATGCTTTCATTTTAATTTATATTTAGACATTTTTGATTTTAATTTAGACGGTTTCAATTTTATTTAGACATTTTTCATTTTAATTTAGATACATGGACTTTTCTATAAAAAGAAAAATTAAAAAGGTCTAAATTGAAATAAAAAATGTCTAAAATTAAAATTTAAAATGTCTAAATAAAAAAAAGGGTTTAAATTAAAATGAAAAATATCTATATATAAATTAAAATTGTCTAATTAAAAGTTAAAAACCTATATATTTTCAGTTAATCTTTATAAGTAACTAGCCGAATGACCTGGGTTTTACCCGATTAAATGCTTTTATTCAAATACTATTCGTCACAATTATAAATTGGCGCCGTGGATGTCCTTCTTGAATTCTCTAGACGAATGACCCGGCTTCGCCCGAGAATTACCCCGAGTGCAATATCCTTCATACTGAAAGTAAATCAATAATAAATAGTAGAAGTGCCATAGAATAGCAACACAGAAGTAACACATAAACCACAGGCAAAAAGTGTGCGTGATGGCAAAAAAAATGTATTATATTAGTGTTTAGGTATTTGATTTAATTATTTTTTGCAATGCATTTAGTTGTTTCAAAATCATTATAGTTTAAATAGATGGCAGCTTTTCCACCCAACCCCCGAGGTACCCGCCCCAGCGCACTAACCCTTGAAATTGCCTGAGTTGAGTGAGTGACTACGATGGATCTTGACTGCGATGCCCATCTTCTCATTAAAAATAAGAAAAAAATAGGTTTATAAAAAATATTAATCCAAAATACTGGCATGTAAATATTTTTCTGTAAAAAAAAAAAAAGAGCACATGGAAATTAGGCAGACATATGTGTTTGCTAGTGACTGCGACTGCATTTTAAACGATTTAAAAAAAACAAAGGCCAGAAAAAAATAATAAAAAATAAGAAAGTGATTATTTACATACAGTAACGCTAAATTTGTAAAGTTTTTTTTTTGCATTGTGTGCACTTACCGTAACTTGACACGTGACTTAACGTGACAGAATTGATGACTCTGATACTTGTATATATGATTATGTTAGCATAATGAATTAGTCAGTATTCCCATGGTCTCCAGCGAAGAGGTGTGAATTGACTTTTTGAAAATATACATAATTATAAAGATAGAAGCTTCTATAGAAATAACTAAAATAAGCCGAAATAGCTCAGTTGGGAGAGCGTTAGACTAAAGGTCCCTGGTTCGATCCCGGGTTTCGGCATCTTTTTTTAATATTTTAAAACGATGACAGAATTGATGACTCTGATACTTGTATATATGATTTTTAAATTTTTACTTACCGTAACTTGACACGTGACAGAATTGTGCATGACTCTGATAACTGTATATATGATTTTTAAATTTTTACTTACCGTAACTTGACACGTGACAGAATTGTGCATGACTCTGATAACTGTATATATGATTTTTAAATTTTTACTTACCGTAACTTGACACGTGACAGAATTGTGCATGACTGATAACTGTATATATGATTTTTAAATTTTTACTTACCGTAACTTGACACGTGACAGAATTGTGCATGACTGATAACTGTATATATGATTTTTAAATTTTTACTTACCGTAACTTGACACGTGACAGAATTGTGCATGACTGATAACTGTATATATGATTTTTAAATTTTTACTTACCGTAACTTGACACGTGACAGAATTGTGCATGACTGATAACTGTATATATGATTTTTAAATTTTTACTTACCGTAACTTGACACGTGACAGAATTGTGCATGACTGATAACTGTATATATGATTTTTAAATTTTTACTTACCGTAACTTGACACGTGACAGAATTGTGCATGACTGATAACTGTATATATGATTTTTAAATTTTTACTTACCGTAACTTGACACGTGACAGAATTGTGCATGACTGATAACTGTATATATGATTTTTAAATTTTTACTTACCGTAACTTGACACGTGACAGAATTGTGCATGACTGATAACTGTATATATGATTTTTAAATTTTTACTTACCGTAACTTGACACGTGACAGAATTGTGCATGACTGATAACTGTATATATGATTTTTAAATTTTTACTTACCGTAACTTGACACGTGACAGAATTGTGCATGACTCTGATAACTGTATATATGATTTTTAAATTTTTACTTACCGTAACTTGACACGTGACAGAATTGTGCATGACTGATAACTGTATATATGATTTTTAAATTTTTACTTACCGTAACTTGACACGTGACAGAATTGTGCATGACTCTGATAACTGTATAAATGATTTTTAAATTTTTACTTACCGTAACTTGACACGTGACAGAATTGTGCATGACTCTGATAACTGTATATATTAATACACAGAAAAAGAGATTGTTGAATCATTCTCTTTATACAAATTTACATATATTATATATTTAGTTAATACAAAAGTATATATTAGATTGAACAAAATATTTATTTGTCAATATATCGGTTGGCTGAACGCCAACCTTTGTCAAGGCATTACCTTTTTTATAAACTTATATATATATTAAATAGAGCAATCCATAAATAAATCTTTAAATAAAAAGGCATATTTTGGATCAAAATAGCATTTATTTTTACCAATATTTCAGTTGGCTGAACGCCAACCTTTATCAAGGTATTATAACATTTTAATGTGTGTCAACAACAAACTCAGCGCCACATATTGTCAATAGAATTAAGTATATATTTTTTAAAATTAATTCTATTGACGGTATGTGGCGCTGAGTTTATTGTTGACACTTTAAAATGTTATAATAATACCGTGATAAAGTTTGGCGTTCAGCCAACTGAAATATTGGTAAAATAAATGATATTTTGATCCAAAATATGCCTTTTTATTTAAATATATATATATGTCATAATTTGCCTAATGTCCAATATGTATAATTTATTTTCGCGATAATTATCATGTTAAAATGTGAATACAAATTCTGTCAAATTATATTGATAAATATTTGCAATATTATCATATCTTATCTCAGGTTTTAGTGGAAAGAATTTGTGTTTTCGTTTGTTTGTGAACAAATCTCTCCCGCCTTCTCATTGGACGAATGTGGCCATGTGGAAACATCCAACTCCACCATTGAAGAGACGCTGCTGGAAACCCCTGCTGTCAGCCAATTCCCCGGGGACAAGGTGGGGCGCGTGGCGCATCGTTCTGCACCCAGAAACGGGACCTGCACCGCCTTCATCGAGGTGGACCTCACAACCTTCAGAGCTCTGGGCAATCGTGGAAGGATCGTGGCGGACGGAGTGATCCTCAACTTCGAGGAGTCCATCCGCGCACGAGTCTGCTTCCGCTGTTGTGGCTTCGGCCACAATTCTGCCCAATGCACCAGAGCTCCCACGTGCTTCCACTGCGGTGAAGGCGGCCATGAAGGCCGTGCCTGCCCCTCCGTTGCCGACCGGCACATCTTCCAAGTGCGCCAACTGCTGTGCCAAGGGCCTCCCAGACAAGCACGAGGCGAGAGCCTCAAGCTGCCCCATCTTGAAGCTTAGAGCCCTCAAGTTCTAGGCTTCCAGGACCTCCTGCCGCCTCAACTGGCCTCCATCCTGGCTTCTCACCCATCAAGGCGCTGTTTCCCTGACCTCTCCAGCTTCCTCCCCCCCTGCGATGACACCTCCACTGCCAGATCCTAGGATCCCTTGCCACCAGCTCACGTTCTGCAGCCATAGTAGGGCTAGAAGACCTTATTTGTAGGCCAATTAGCCCGGATTCTCAAGAAACCTCTTCTTGCCATTCGGGGCTCAAAAATCATTCATTTTGGTTAGCAGCCAAATAAAATAAAGATATTTTCTCTCTGAGTCGAGGCGGGTGTGGTGGATTATCGTGTGAGGACGCTTAAAGTGTTCTCTGCGTGCTATATTCCTGTCTGGCAATCTCGTCGCATACCTGTGTAACCCCGGTCCGATCCCTACCTAAGCAGCAATAAAGCTAAGTACTGTTTTTTTTTTTTAATTTTATTTAACAAATTGTGA
The DNA here is from genome assembly GCA_030710605.1 of Cordylochernes scorpioides. Classification (NCBI taxonomy): domain Eukaryota; kingdom Metazoa; phylum Arthropoda; class Arachnida; order Pseudoscorpiones; family Chernetidae; genus Cordylochernes; species Cordylochernes scorpioides. The sequence continues at coordinate 76,803,676 of CP092863.1, read as the reverse complement.
TTTATTATTTACTTTTTTTTGGTGTTGTACTTTTGAGTCCACGATTTTTTCTGTGTTTAAGTTACTCTTACTTTAGGCCCTAGTATATTGTATTTGTGTGTTAACCCCGCAAATAGAAACTTTGGTATTGGCGAGCCCTGCCAGGATTACTGGTGTTTGCACGTGTAAATTCCTGTAATTTTACGTGCGGTTTTTTTTCTTTGATTGAGTAGTTTATTACTATTTTTTGTACTCCATCATGTTTGCGAATTCTATGCTCAACTTGTCAGTGTTTAATGGGGTTAATCTCGAATCTTTCATTCGGGAAGTCGAGCTTAAAGCTCGAGTAGGCAAATGGGATCCTGAGGTCAAAGCATTGCTCATGTTCGAGGCTTTATCCCCTGAGGTTAGGTTGAGCTTAGAGGAGATGGGTATCCGTAACGATAGCAGTTTCGAAAGTATTGCTAGTAAACTGAACATATTGTACCCTAAGAAAGCGCGTGGTATTAGGGAATGACTTAAATTAATAGAAGGTCTTAAGCAGAGAGTCGGGGAAAGTCCTATGGTTTTTAAAGAAAGATTCCTGGCCATTAGAGATAAAGTAGAGTACAGTTTTGACGATAGCCTAGTGTTCGAAATTTTCCTCGAAAATGTGCTCGATAAGTATAGAGAGGCTATTGTTCGCAGTGAGGCTAAATCATTAGACAAAGCAGTCAGGATCATGGCCACGGAGGATAGTGTAGAACACCGTTGCAGCTTTATGAAAGGGGTATGTTCAGTAGAAGGGGTTGAAGAAATAAATAACATTAAGAGTGAGATGAAGATTCTTAGTGCGAGTGTAAACAGGATGAAGCACGAAAATGAGCAGTGTATTGCAGATCTTAGAGGTGAGATAGAAAAACTGACTAAATTGTTGGGCGAAATCAGGCTGAGTCCACCTGAGTGTAGCTTAGGACATATAGCTAGTGATTGCTCAAGACAGTCTTCTATGTTTTCCAACCGCAATACTCTTGACAATGCTGAGATAGTGAACATACGTTCATATGGAGGAAATCAGTTTAGAAATCTGCCAATAGTTAAGGTGAATATTAACGGCAATATGTGGCACCTGTTATACGATACAGGAAGCCAAGTCAGTATTATTGATTCCGAAAAGTGTAATGTCTTGAAGGAGAATTGGGACGATGCACTTAAAACTTTACGTATAGTTTTAGTGACAGGCCACGAGCAGACACTTACACGTGTTAAAACCTGTAGAGTTGGTAACGAAAACGGCAGCCAGCTGGGAGAGATAAGATTCTGGTTAATGTCACTCGGAGATAAAGGCTACGACGGGATTCTGGGAATCAATGATATAAGGAGATTGAATATCCAGTTGCCTCCCGTACGGGAACGTTGCAACATGATTTCCTTGAAACCAGAAGACCATGATTATGTAGACCTTAGCTGCGTTGCCAGTGAACATAGACCAATGGTTTCAAGCTGCATAGATGAGAAATCAGTGAGACGCATTGAAAACGAGGCTGTAAAGTTGCCACCTACTGAGTTTAACAGAAGCTGTGAGTGTAGCGCTGGGTCTGTTAATAGTTTTAGAAAGCCTACTTGGGCTGAGAGGTTAAGGGTGATGCGGAAAGCAAAGGAGACTGTCAGACAGTTTATGTCAGGTAATTCTGCTAAAAAGCTTATGAATCCTAGGCCACCTTATACCAAAAGTTTCGACCGAGGAGATCTGGTAATGCTAGCTGTTCCTAAGACTGAAGGTTACTCCAACGTCTATGGGCCTTTCCGTGTGAAAGCTAGGGTCTCCGATGTTAACATTAGAGTAAGAGGGGTCACCATGAACGATGTGAAAGTTGTACATGTCGATAGATGGTCCCAGATGAGAGCTTATTTGGTCCCCCATTAAACTCTGTATACTAAAGCATATTATATATGTGTGTTTAGTAATCACTCATGGTAACTCACGTAGTTTGCGCAGATTTTGTTTTGAAGTTTCTGTTGGGAGGAACAAGATGGAAGGCACCTTTATGGAACGACCCGGATGTCTTCTACTCCTCTCTTTAGTTTTTTTTTTTTTTGTATCTTTATAACATGGCTCCCGTGAGCTTTTTTTCCTCCCGAACAGCGGGAGGTTTTCCTTACGGGACAATGGGAATGTTTGGGAGATTTGTTAGTTTCTTTTTTTTTTTTTGGAAAGATACCTTTTGTCAAATTATATTGACAAATATTTGCAATCTTATCATATCTTATCTCAGGTTTTAGTGGAAAGAATTTGTGTTTTCGTTTGTTTGTGAACAAATCTCTCCCGCCTTCTCATTGGACGAATGTGGCCATGTTTGTATGTGGCCACTTACTGCAGAGATAATCAGAAACCTCAATACTCTGGACAATGTTCAACTCTGCTGGGTCCGGAGTCATTGCGGCATCGTTGGAAATGAACAGGCTAATGAAGTCGCCAAAGCCGCAGCTCAATCCAAATTGCCTTTACATTTCGCAACCCTTCCTAGGAAATATGTCCGCTCTCAAAGCAAACAGTTCGCCCTCCAACTATGGACCGACCTCTACACCACAGACCATGCTACAAGAAACCTCAGAAGAGTAGCGGCATCTCCTAGTCTTCTAATCTCAATTCTCCCAAAACTAAAATATTGCAACGTCACCTCTACAATTCTGACAGGACATGGCTTCGCTCAAGCCGACATTGCCAGAACCTCCAAAAACAACGACCCCGTATGCCAACACTGTCACCAAGAAAATCAAACAGTCGACCACCTCCTATTCAGTTGCCCATCCTACCATCTTCAGAGATTCCAGACCGCAACTCTACTTAACACCAGCACATTCAACCAAGAAGCATTGAAGAACCTCCCCAAAAATAAAACAGCCTGGCGACATCTAATCAGTTGGATGTCAACTGCAACAAATAGACAATAAGTCAGAAGACAAACCCGGACAGTTGGCGACTTTCGTACGCTCCAGGAGTCCGGGTTATGTACAGAATAATAATAATAATGAGTCGAGGCGGGGGTGGTGGATTATCGTGTGGGGACGCTTAAAGTGTTCTCTGCGTGCTATATCCCTGTCTGGCAATCTCGTCGCATACCTGTGTAACCCCGGTCCGATCCCTACCTAAGCAGCAATAAAGCTAAGTACTGTTTTTTTTTTTTTTTTATTTAATAAATTGCGATTTATTATTTACTTTTTTTTGTGTTGTACTTTTGAGTCCACGATTTTTTCTGTGTTTAAGTTACTCTTACTGTAGGCCCTAGTATATTGTATTTGTGTGTTAACCCCGCAAATAGTAACTTTTGTCAATTCATCCATCTATAAATCTGTACAAAATAAACGTGGGAGCCAGCGCCCGCGGGAGAATGCTACGGCACGCCGCCGTGTGCGCTCGCCCACGAGTATGGAACAAATTCTTTTTCGAAGCATACATGCACAACGGTCGCGCCCTTCCATTCGACCACGACGGATACGACATATATATATAGTGTGTGAGATCCTGTTGACACTCACTATTCTGTGATATCCTGAGGGTCTCTCGCTTTACTATAGTAACCGAGAGGAACAGTCAGGGTGTGGAGATTTTTCCTGTACCTCTCTGCACCTTGGAATACCTTTAACAGTTCTCACAGAGTACAGGCAGTCGTGGTCGAGTGGACGACTTGGGAATGTCCACACAAAAAACGAAGAGACAGTTGTACTAGGAAAGTTACTTGAACAGATAAAAGTCGAGCTAGGAGCGAAAGATGTAGATAGAAGAGTTCTTACTGTTCTACATGGTCGATGAGGTGGACCTTGGACATAACCGACGAGGGCTCCCGCTGATTGTGAAGTGACTGTGTTTTTCGGCTAAGACGGATGTCTTATATATCTTTGCTGAGAGAAAGTATTGGGTTTCAGCGGATGCTATAAGGACGTGGATCAGAAGAGATGTCATTGTACACTCCTGGCAACGCCCTGAAATCTTGTAAGCCTCGTTTTTAGACGTTGTTGGACTTCTATCTCAATCTTTGCATATTTTGCTCAATTTTTAATCTATTACAGAGTTTTATTTATTTATCCTCAGTTTGTACAAAGTACATTACATATGATGATGTAATGACACATTTCAATCATGCGTATAATTATTTATAGAGGTGCTTATTATAAAACATGACAATATTGCTATATTATACAATATAGGGTTGTTGGTTCAAATTACCATGTATATATTTAAAAATAGTGTTATAAAGACCCTACCTGCATCTACTGTTCAGAAGAGCCACAGACAGTTGATCATCTTCTCTTCAGCTGTCCAGCATTCCTGAGACATAGGATGCAAACAGCTATCGTGCTTGAACTGACCCACCTCAATCCTAGATCTTTGGCCAGCCTCAACCTCAGCATAGAACTTCCTGGTCAACTGGTTCAACTCAACAATCAAAACAGGACGCGAGTATAAAGCCCTCAACACTAGTCCATATTAGTGAGCTGGACTTCACGGGTAGTTGGTGTTCTGCGCTCCCTGGGTTATAAATATATCTCTCTGATATATATATGTGATATTGTGTTGGGATCCTTATCTGTGATTAGGGATCCTGTCGACTAGCTGTAATAATGCGTTGAGGTTCTGGTTGGCCTGTTGTAGAACCTCGTCGACTCTCGCTATAAGTTGTGGCAACCGAGGGTCAAACCTGTAGTAACCGCGAGGGACAGTCAGGGGTGGAGAGTTTTCCCGTACCTCTCTGCACCTTGTAGGATCTTTAACAGTTCTCACAGGGTACAGGCAGTCGTGGTCGAGGCAGAGTGGAAAACTTGGGAATGTCCACACACACAAAACGAAGAGACACAGTTGAAAGAAAGTTCCTTGAATAGATAAAAAGCGAGCCAAGAGCAAAGATGGAGATAGAAGATTCCTTACTGTTTTACATGGTGAATGAGGGTGAACTTGGAGACAACCGGCGACGCGCTGATGGGGAACTGGACTGAACTGGCTGTTGCTACGCGGCCTTTTTATACGACCGCTCTGACTAAGAGAATTGGGTCATGCACGTGTCGATGATATTCGAGTCTGGCGCCTACCTGTCGGCTAACAATCTATCTTTAGAAGTTACTTTGGGATCTCTCAATCTTGCTTTTAACTTGGCTTTTAATCTATTATATTTTATTTATTCATCCTCAGTACATTACATATGGTGGTGCAAGGAGACATGTCAATTATGCGTATAATTAGTTAGTTTATAATTAGTTCTATATACAACATGACAATTTTGTTATACGTATTACATAATATAGGGTTATTGGTTTAAATTATCATATATATATATTTTAAAATAAGGCCTATTTTGGATTTTAATACGATTATTTATTAAACCGATATTTCGATGGAACGATCTTCCATCTTTTACAAGGTGTTTTGCTGTGAATTCAAAATATATATATATATGTCGTAATTTGCCTTATGCCCAAGATGTATAATTTCTTTTCGCCATAATTAGTACCTTAAAATGTAAATAAAAATTCACCCATCTATAAATACACTGTACAAAATAAACGTGGGAGCCAGCGCGCGGGGGCGAAGGCTAGGCACGCCGCCGCGTGGGCGGGCTCACGAGTGTGGAACAAGTTCTTTTTCGAAGCATACATGCACAACGGCTGCGCCCTTCCATTCGACCACGACATATATATATATATGGTAATTTAAACCAACAACCCCATATATTGTGTATATAACTTATAACAAGATTTGAATGTTGTATAATAGAAACCCATCTGTAAATGATTATACGTATTATTGACATGTGTCTTTACATCATCATATGTAATGTAATTTGTACAAACTGAGGATAAATAAATAAAACTCTGTAATAGATTAAAAGTTGAGCTAAGCAAGAGATAGAAGTCATAACGTCAAAATCGAGATAGATTTAGAATTCCCACAACAAGCTCTAAAAATGGACCAGACCACCCTCACTTCACATATGGTGGAATGCAAAGCCCTTTTTCACACCTGGTGACTTGCAAGGCCCCCTTTCTCAGAAACGGCCCCCTGTCACATAAGGCCCCCCGTCTTAACCTATAAATACAGACACTTGACAGTTAGTTCACCCTCAACGCAAGCTCACGTCGGTTGTCACCAAGGTCCTCCTCATTCACCATGTAGACTTGTAAGGACTCTTCTATCTCCATCTTTCGCTCCTAGCTCAACTTTTATCTGTGCACGGAACTTTCTTAGTGCAACTGTGTCTTCGTTTTTTGTGTGGACATTCCCAAGCTTTCCACTCTGCCTCGACCACGACTGCCTGTACTCTGTGAGGACTTTTAAAGGACTTACAAGGTGCAGAGAGGTACTGGAAAACTCCCCATCCTGGCTGTTCCTCTCGTTTAACACAGTATAGCGAGAGTCAACACTTCATCATCACAAAGTTAGTCGACATTCTCTACACAAGGCTTACCGGAACTTCATATCATTACAGCTAGTCGACAGGATTCTACAGAGGCTTACCAGACTTCATCTCATTACATTTGCCGACAGGATGACCAAAACTAAGGATGACACATCGAAGAGGTAAGAAGACTGTTCAGATAGGAAGCGAGAAAGAGCAAAGATGGAGGAACAAACCGACCATTCCAACGAAACGACCAAGCAATCTCTTCCCCAAAAAAGATATATTTACGGAAGAAACGCCGCCCCAAGGGACCTCCGCAGAACCGCTAACAGATCGCCAACGCCGGGAGCAAGCTGACCGCGCCAACGACAGCCCCGAAATTCCCGCAAGTCATGGAAACCGAGCAGAATGATGCAAACCCTGTGACAAGTTCTCCACCTTCGACTTGACATCATCGAGACAATGATCAAGGCGACAAACCGCAATCAACGTTGGAGAAACTACAAGCTTCTACAAGCCCTGCATGGAGCGCTTTCCACGTCAGTAGGAAAACAACCAAAGATCAAGTGTCCTGACTGAACTATCTTCAAAACTGTAAGTTTTAAAATCTTACATAACTTTATCCTCAAGTTCACAACTTGATTCAACCTAAATTTTGTATTTATATTTTCACTTTAAGCATTTAAAATCAATTTTTACCTTTTTTATATCATTTTTTATTGAATTTTTAAAACTTTCATACTCTCATTTATCAAATTCACTTTAATTTTTAATCAGATTATAAATTTCAAGTTATTACTCTCAATTTTACTTTAAAAAAAAAATTTCGCCCATCACGCATTTTTACTAATTTACTAATCTTACATGTCGTTCTTAAATTTATCTAAAATGGCATTATCCAAATCTACAACTTAAAAAAAAAAATTATTATTATTATTATTTTTTTTTAAATCTCTCATTCATCATAATTTTAAACTTATTTTTGTTTTTCTTATTAGTTATCTTTGTACCAAAATATACCCATTTTTCAATCAATTTCTTAAAATTTTCAAAATTAATTGTCATACTCACCATTTTAAGTAAACGCCACAATTGTAACTCTCACGACATTGCCCTTTTACAAGAATCATTTTAACTGCCATAATCAACGATTTAAAAAATATATTCAAATTTTAAATATAAATTAACATAAGTGAAACGCATTTTTTTTAATTGCAAAAATCGGAAGATACAATATCTTCAAAAACACCACTAGGGAAAACAACTATCTTTCCCAAAACAGGTTAAAAATAAAGATTCACTCCACTTCACCGCCAGTAGCTAATTTAAGTCACAGCCTTCCAAAACGATTACAATCGTTAATATTCGAGGATAAATACACTCCCTCATCTTTCCTTTTACATGCATATTTAATCATCAACAAATCTCTCTCAACAAACGTTACAACACTCACACATCACTTTATCCAATTGGCAACAATTTTTAGTGCGCGACTTAACACACAAATCCAAATCTTGAGCCACCCAAGCTCCACTTAGCTCTATATCGTCGCCACAATAAAATAATTTCACATTAAGCGTGCCACATCCACTAACAGTCAAAAATTCTCAATATGTGTTCGTACAACCATCACCCATGACTATTAAATTTGTTATTCATGGTGAAACAGGTTAGATTTGTACCAAACTAAGACTTCACGTGACACCTTTTCATTCACATTTCTCACTTCGTGTCACAGTGCCACACCACAAATCCTTTTCACTTTTCAGGCCAAAGACGCCTTCACGCCTGTGACACCACTTCTCACCTCAAAGCGTGTCCACGTCGAAAGTCATATCTTTCACTCACTTCTAGCCTGAAATCATCGTATAACAATCTTATTAAGTCTAAACAACTTCGAAAACACAAACACTTACGAACATCGAGAAAACTATATTTTCAAATAGGCAAGGAAATTGCCAACTTCACAACAAAAGAGAGAAAGTCAGTTTCAAGTAAATCTCAAACCTAGAAAACCATCCCACATGTGTGACCACCCCAAAAATAGAATTTCCGTGAAAAAAAGGAAGTGGACGCCCTTTATGACGTCACTCCCCTTGGTCACTGCTATCTTTGGACATGCCCTCTCTTCCCCCTCAAGGCAGATCTTCATGACCGCTATCTTTATATGCGCCATTTTTTTTAAACACATGTTTCATACTAATCATTTAGATTTCCTCGAGAATCTCTCAAACGCCTTAATCACAACATACATTAAACATTTTACATGTTAATTGATATCACCAATTAAAACAATTTGGTTAAGTCTTATATAGACTTTATAACGCGAAAGAGAAATCATTCTCTAAATACCAGCATTTTGGACAAATGAAAATGTAATTTCACGTATTCCCAGCTTCAGAGAGTCAAAAACATCGATGTTTACCAAAGGGATATGATCTAGTTACACACCACAGTTGTAACTTTTCTTCAAAAGAGACTATTTTTGTTCAATCTTCCACTACCCAACATTTATCCAATCATTAATGACCTTTAATTATATTCTAATTTTTGTATAAAATCTTGAATAATTAGTTTTATTTTTACCTTTCAATTATATAATCAAATTTTTAATCCAACATGATTTTCAAAAAAAAAAAAACTTTAATCAAATTTACTTTTATTTTTCATGATATTATTTTAGTATTGCAAAACATTTAATTGTTTCAAAAATCATTTTTCTTTTATTATTTATTATATCTTTTATATATTACATGTTTAATTTTGTCCACTTACACTTTTTGTAACCGCAATCATATTTCTATATTTTTATTCACTATATTTTATATTTGTTTAAATACCTTTATTATCTGACAATGTTTATCATCCACTATCGGTATACAACAATCGTTTTCAACAATCATATTCTTTAACCAATTCCCTATATTTTTCATCACTATCTTTTCAGTCATTGCGTCACATCAACGTAGAAAAACGACAGCACTGCTTGACAATTTATTTTTTGATTTCGTAATTCAACAAACTCTTTGAAAACACAGTTCCCCAGATTTGAAAATCATAACTTCTGGCCTGAACACGCTTCAAGAGTTTATTTCATTTCATCCGCAGAGCAAATCACCAACGCATTCACAAAGCGTTCACTTTTTTCAACTTTCAACTTTTTTTCAGCTCTAGCGGACCACAATCAACCTTTGATTTCGAGTCAAGTCAGACCACCTACTGTCGCTACAATTCTACTTATCGCATGGCTCTATTTCACTCCTTTCCCAATCATATAAATGTAATATATCCAATTTTATTCCACTGCAATATTTGATGTATTACACTGTTGTAGAAACCTGTCGACTTAACCGTTCTGTGACAATATCGTTGCGGAATTTCTTGTTGTTCGATTTGAATGGTGAGGATTGGTTGAAACGCAGTCGTTGAGTGGCAAGTGAAGCATACAGTTAGGAATAATCAGGACACGTGATGGGGTTTGAAAATAAAAGGCAACTGGGTTGGAGGAAAGAAAGCTTGAGAAGAGCGGAGCGATTTTGATTGTTAATTATCTGATCACATGGTGGTGATTGTACTTAGCTACGGGATGAGCAGAGGGAGAGAGGTCCAGAGCCGATGTCACCTCCTTGGGAGCCAAAGCCTTACTGATCTGAACTCGGTGGGAGCCAAGTCACTACTGACAATTCTTGCCTTTCGATTTAACACCAAGAGTCGTCTTCTTTCCCATTGGTCGAAGGATGGAACGTGCCCGTTTTTCTATTGGTTGACCTATTTAGGGAAGACTTTCTAATTGATTCTGCGGCTTTCTTTGGTGGAAGATACCGCCGATCTTGTCAGGAAGTATTGGGTGTGCTCGACTCTTATTACTTCCGCGGTTATCAAATACGTCCGGTCCTGTCCGGAAATATTGGGCGTCTCTCTACTAATATAACTTCTGCGGATACCAGATACGTCCGGGCTTGCCAGGAAGTATTGACTGTACAAGTTATTTATAATTTGTGCCCGCTTTTAGCCTGCTTCCTATGTCTTGTTGCTACTTTCTTTCCTCCAGTTACCTTATTCTTTATTAAATCTTTGAAAATCATACATTGTACATGCATAGTGGGTCGGGGGTGCATACAATTATATACAAATTATGACATAAATAAACAACTTTTCTTCAGCAACTTTTAACCCAATAATCCTAAAATTGTGACAAAACACTGTAACCCTTATCGCAAGTGAAACATTGCCAAGGAAGACAGCTCAAGTCTATATCCTCGCTTTGCACCTGGATCTGAGTATTTGGTTTACATGTGCACTTCTAACAATTGCATATTCTTCAACTACTAACCCTGTCCAACGCCCGCCAATATTCTCTTAGAATGTGAATTTTTATGTCATCATTTTATTTTAATCATCTTTTTTTTTAAATCAAACAAAAATGTCATTTTTATTTCACTTTTATATATCCAAACAAATCATCTTGGTTTAGCCCTTTTTAACCCCCACAGTTTAAATTAATTAAAAGAAATTTTAATTACTTACCTGTGTTAGAGAGGGTTTACCCGCCTAAACCCGGATAAACCCTTTCACTCCCGGGGCCCATCTATGGTAATTTAAACCAGGGGTCTCCAAACTACGGCCCGAGGGCCACATCCGGCCCGCAGACAGATTTTGTCCGGCCCGCGGAGACATACTTGAAAACTCCTTTTAGAGAACAAATATTTTTATAGCAAATAAAATGTTTGTGATAAGTTGGATAAAGAAACACAGAATGGTAATGAGTAAAGACATGTATAATTTATGCAGTAAATTTAACTTCAGCATATAATAACTAACAAATTATTGATATGAATCCAACTTACATTTTATACATTGTAAGTAATGAACAACACATACCTTATAACATGACATATGAAATGCTAATGAGATGTATGTAATCGAGATTTTCCACCGACAATAGTTTGTAGTTGTGGACTAATTTTACTTGTACCAATTATTAAAAGAGATTTAAGATGCTCGTCAGTTAATTTAGATCTGTATACATTTTTTGTGTACTTCATTTTGGAGAAGGTTTTCTCACACAAATAAGTAGTACCAAAAACGGAAAACAGCCCACGAGCAAATTTATGCAAATTATCAAATTGTGTCAGTGGAAGACTCTTATAAAATTCCAACAAAGATGAGTTTTCATATTTGTTCTTAATTATATCACTGCACTGAAGATCAATCATTTCCATTTGAAGTTCCGGGGCTAGGGTTTCAATGTCAGCATCAAAAGGATTCTGAAAAATCTTAATTTGATTCGCAATGGCATCAAAGTCCGAGAAACGAGTATCAAAATTTATCTTCAAAGCACTCAAAGTTTCGATTGCAAAATCGATAGGAAACTCAGTCTCAGTAGTGTGGCTGAATATTTCACATGTTTTAAAATGTGAAAAACATTTACTTCGTAGTTGTGATTGAAACAGTATCAATTTCATCCGGAATGACTTGATATTAGTGTATAAATCAGGAAGATGCTGGTTTGCTCCTTTCAATCTCAAATTCAGTTCGTTCACATGTTTTGTCAAATCAACATAGAATGCTAACTTCCATAGCCATGCGTTGTTTTGTAATTCAGTAAGAGGGCGGTGCTTTTCATTCAAAAAAATTTCGATCACTGCTCGAAGTTCAAAAAAGCGCTGAAGGACTTTCCCACAACTAAGCCAGCGTACGGCAGTATGATAAGGTAAGTCTGTTTCTCCAATCTCTGCAATAAATTGTCGGAATTGTCGGTGATTCAGCCCAAAAGATCTGATGAAATTAACAGTTGATATGACTGGTTTCAGAACGTCAGACATATCCAAACATTTTCCGCACAAAGACTGTTGATGAATGATACAATGTAAGACTAATGGTTTTGAGCCGCCGTCATTTTCTACAGCCTTTGACACAAGAGCAACCACTCCTTTATCTTTCCCACTCATGTTTTTGCCTCCATCAGTTGTAATACATTTCAAGTTTTTCCATCGAAGGTTCTTTTTATTAATGGCCATTTCAACTCCTTTAAAAATATCGATACCAGTAGTTGTGCCATGAATACTATACATATCAAGAAGTTCTTCGTGCACTTCATAGCTTTTATCTACTCCTCTAATATAAATCAACACCTGAGCAGTATCTGACACATCCGTTGACTCATCCAAGGCCAAAGAAAACCACTCAACATGTCCATTTTTGTCGAACAGTTGAGAGGATATATTTTCAGCGATGTTTTCTACCCTTCGAGCCACAGTGTTTGCTGACATACTGACAGTTTTTAATAAATTTACCTTTTCAGGGCACATTTCTTCGACTACTGCAATTATGCATTCCTTGATCATTTCTCCATCGGTGAATGGTTTTCCACGTTTTGCAATTTCAAGAGCCACACGAAAGCTGGCACGAGTTGCCGCCTCTTGTTCAGTTTTGACTTTTGTAAATAAAGATTGCTGCGATTTCAATCCGCGCTTCAAAGCTTCGAATTTTTCTGTCCGCACAATTCCTGTATATTTTGAGTAATTTTGAGAATGTTTTGTTTCATAATGACGTTTCATGTTATATTCTTTGAGAACGGCTATGCATTCATTGCAAATCAAACATAGCGCCTTGTTACTGGACTCAATTACGAAATACTGAATGTTCTACTGATCTTTGAATTTTCTGCATTCACTATCAATTTTTCGCTTCTTTTCCATTCTGCTAAATCACACACAAAAGCAACAATTAATAATAACATTTAATAACAAATAAACATAACAATTAATACAGGAAAATTAATAATATGCAGTGTTGCCATCTTGGCCCTCGGAACTTACTGGAGTAATCAGTATGGCCCTAAGGCTGGAAAGACCCCATCAGTATGGCCCTAAGGCTGGAAAGACCCCATCAGTATGGCCCTAAGGCTGGAAAGTTTGGAGACCCCTGATTTAAACCAACAATCCCATATATTGTGTATGTGATGATTTAAGACCATGGAATTGTTGTAAATAGTCTAGATATCTACTACCACATGTTCCACCCCATGACTGTATATAACTTCTTATGTACTGCAAATAGAAAGCCTCAAATAACATCAATCTGTACCGCGTAAGAATCTAATAAAGTATAGCAACTGTACAGATAGAAGGAATGGAGACTAACAGGAGAAAATTAAGGTTAAAACTAATCAGGCTTAGGTGAGAGTAGAAGTAAGGCCTAACAAAGAGGCTTAAAGTTAGAACAACTATTAATAAAATTACAGCTAATTTTATGATCGCGGAAATCATAAAAGTTGAGTTTAACGGCCAGTATTTCCTGGGCAAGGCCGGGAATATCTTCCGACAAAGACCTCAGCAAAGACCAATTAGAAGGTAACACCTAAGTAGGTCAACCAATAGCCAACGGCCACGTGACATATTCCTACCAATTAGGAAACAATACCTAAGTAGGTCAGCCAATATAAAACGGCCACGTGACATCTTCCTACCAATTAGAAAGAAGAAAGGTCTTGGTGTTAAATCGAGAACCTAGGTTAGGCAGTCTGCGCTTGGATCCCGAAGGTAACACTTGCTCTAAAGATCTCCCTCTCCGCTCATCCCATTCCTTCTTGACGTCAGACGCTTCTTAGTGGAATCTCTGTTTGTTTATTTCACCTTTGGCCCAGCTGTGTCGCCTTCCACCACGACTGCACGGTAGAGTTGACATCGAGGTTCGTCTAGCATCAGGTAACACTGGTCCCAGAGGTCCCAAGATATCACAGACTCCCCCGTCCGAAGAGTCGACAGGATAGTGGACGCCAAGGTACAAGTAAGCAAATAGACCACTGTCTGTACAGAAAGATGGAACAGGGAAGAGAGGAGGATCCAAAGGAACCAATGGAGTCCGATCCCGACTCCGAAAGTGGCGAAAACACCACTTTTCCAAAGAAAGAAACCACCCTCGGTAGGACGCAGGAAGTTCCCCCCAACCACGAGGACGTCACGCCCCCGCCGCCGGTGTCAGATGTCCTGGGGAGTTTAGCCAGGACGCTATATCAGCTCTCCTCGGCGACAGGATTATCGCGGGATGTGGAACTACCGCGTTACGATGGTTCGTACGAGGCGCAGAGCTTCTTCGACAACTACGACGCCCAAGCTGATCTGGCCCAACTACACTACACCGAAAGACTGAGAAGGCTTCCCAACCTCCTACAAGGTAAGGCCCTGCACTACTTCCGCAGCCTAAAATTAGACAAATTATATTACGTTGACGCAAGGCAGGCCCTGATAGACCTCTTTCCTGAAACCACAAACGCGTCATTTGCCCGATTCTTGGCCATTAAGTTGACAGATCGCTCCTCGTTAGAGGAATATTATCAAAAAAAGACGGTGTGTGGCCTACAGCTGAACCTTCCCCACAAAATCCTTTTAGAATCCCTGACTGATGGGTTACCCGTCGCTGATCAGCGCATTGTCGCTGCCGTGCAACCGAACACCCTCCAAGCGTGGTATAGTGTAGTATCGCGCGTAAGAGGAACCCACAGTGCGTCGCAAGTGTGCCAACAGACGACCAGAACAACGCCCAACCCTTCCTTCGCACCGTCACCGAGGTACAGTGCTCCGCGACCATGGTCAGCGCGACCCAACTACTCTGCCAATCCACCCCCTTCATCCTGCAGGTATTGTGGCGCCATGCACTGGCACGCCCAGTGCCCCAAACGGCCTGCACAGAGCCGTCCAAGACCTGTGTACCGAGCCACAACTTATCCGCAGCACGACAGAACTGTGTTGTCCTCTCCCGCACCCTTCCGAGTTAACAACACGCGAGCGCATGTTACCCGCTCCCCTTATCCTCTCTACACCACGAGCCCAGCGCAAGCAGTGAACCCTAGCTGTCCCATGGGTACTTCGACCACAGCACCAAAACAGGCCTGTTCCGACGCCCAAGACAGCACAACAGTAGGTTCCTCCTCACATAACTTTCGTTGAACAATTGCTCGTTCGAGCTGAACTGTCCAATAATGTAAACCTACCTCTACTACTTGATACAGGAGCATCTATCGATATAATTAGTCGGAATACTTTTAAAATAATAGAAACCAATTTGCAAAAGAAAATACCTGTTCACCCATTTAACTTAACTATTAATGCCATAGCTAACAATATTTTCACCATAGGTTATATCTTTTTAAACGTAAAAATAGGTAACATAACGCAGAACCTAAAATTCCATATTATAGATACCCCCTTGCCTTTTGGCATATTATCCCTTAACTCCATAAAAAAAATTCTACTAATTATAAACTGTCCTCAGCTACTCCTGTATCAAGATAATGTACCCCTGCCAACTACCTTGTACCAATTGACCTCGTGCAAGCAGCACGTGTCCCATGGACAGGTTAATACAACTGTCCCATTTACTAAAATTTCCCCTCCTGGAACGGGTTGCTCACACGTGGTGAACTCCAACACTCTTATTTGGTCTCATTGTAATGTTCCTAATCCCATTTTCAACGCCCCTATGTCCTTTTCTTTCATAGCTTTAGACAGAAATAACCTAAGTAACAGCCTTCCAAAACTATTCCAATCGTTAAATTCCCACATAACTACGATTGTAACTACACTCCTTCCTTTTACATGCATATTTAAATATCGACAAATCACTCTCAACAAAATAAACAACACCCTCTCACATCACTTTTTCTAATTGGCAACAAATTTTTAGTGCGCGACTTAACACCCAAATCCAATTTCGAGCCACACAAGCTTCATAACGTCGCCACAATAAGCACACAAAAAAATTCACATTAAACGTGCTATATCCACTAATAATATAAAAATTCTCGATATGTTCGCACAACCAGCACCCATGACTTCAGTAAATTTGTTATTCATAGTAAAACAGATTAGATTTTGTACAAAACAAAGACTTCACGTGACACCTTTTCATTTACAATTTTTTCGCTTCGTGTCACAGAGCCACACCACAAAACTCTTTAACTTTTCAGGCCAAAGACGCCTTCATCACGCCTGTGACACATTTAACCACACATTGTTCACGTCGATAGTCGCAATTTCATTCAATTCTAACCCGATATCAATGAATAACATTTTTACTAAGTCCGCAAAACCTCGAAACACAACAACCAGTCGATTTAATATCAACAGATACAATAACCGGATTTTCGAAATACAAACACAAATCGAACAAATGCTTGAACACAGGATAATTACAACTTCTGTATCTCCCTATGTCAATCCCATAACGCTTGTCACCAAACGTGACAAATCAAAACGCTTTTGTGTTTACAATTATAGAAATAATATCTCCGAACGTAGTTCCAATTAACAGACCCAAACGACCCCTAAATTAAAAAAAAATGTCACGAATACATAGCCATCAGAAAACCAGGCAAGAACCGCGTTTACAAAGGTGGGAGACAACCACCAAGCAAGCTGTCCCCACAAAGGGCCTCTGACCCAAATAAATATGCCCGCCACCGCCGGAACTCGCTAATAATAAATTCGAAGGGAGATGGATAAACAAACACCCGACATCTTGTTACGGCCCGTCGCCACCCCGTGTCCTCTAATGAACTTTCACCAGCTAGGAAATCAAATATTAGTGCGTGCCTTTTACTATATATCGTTCTAATCCCTAACCCATTATTCTACTCCGATATCCCGTTTAGCTACTAATAACTTGCTTAACACGTTATTTTACATTTACTAATAAATTGTCCACTTAACATCGACACTTAGAACCAAGGACAACATTTTACCTAAAAATCACACACACCCACACATGTTTAAAAAAAAAAAAAAAAAACAACAACAACAACCCTTTATCGGTTAGAATAGATCGCCGTGTTTCTCCTGCACACACAGAATAAATGCCGCTTTAGGAAGAATCACGTTTTCACCTAAACGTGGCGCAGGGAACAAAAAAATCGACAACATTAGGACTCAGTGAGTTTCACAGTTAGAAACAATATGATCCACGAGTCACGTCAAACATAAAACAAATTCGATAAGTTAGAAAAACTTAGGCCAACAAGACCAAAGATATCAATCGAGGACAATTTAAAGCTCTCTCTACCCATCCTAAAAAAAAAAAACAGGAACATACATTTGGCCTACAACTTTCCATTCTTTCACGATATATAATTTCTATGTATAATCTTACTTGCTCTTCTTTCTCGATGAACATTTTTTAAAATTTTTCATTTTAATATTCTTTATATAATCATTATCTAGCTCTTATAATTGTTTTTTTTTATTTACGTCAACCAATCAGTTTAGATTAGTGTCATTTTATTTTATTTTTCTTTACCAAAACTTATTTACTTTTACTTTATGACTCTATTCTATAATCAACTTTATATATTTTATATTTCATATATAATAATCTCAAGTTTATATTTCATGTTTATATCACTAATTTGCATTTATCATTTTATATTTTCTCTCACTTTATAAATTAGATGTTATTTACATTGTTTCAACTTACGCTACCATGTTCAATGCTATAGAGTATATTATTGCTCATTTTTAATTTTCATTTAATATTTTCACTTTCTATTACCCCTTATATACTGCTACAGTGTGTTAATCTTTGTATTATGTCATCACTATTTTTACTTTTTTGAAGATTACTTTGCATTTAACTTCGCCATTCTATTTTCGATTTTTTAAATCCTTTAACGCTATATGCAAAGCCTTAATTTCGCAATTTCATATCTCAATGATATATTCTTTTATAATCAAACTAAAAATCATGATCTAAAAACAGGGCAATCTTCAATAACCTCTTAAACAACCACTTTAAAGGTTACTTCTTAATAAATACTAACCCTTTTCCGCAGGAACTTTTAACTCCTTCGCAGGCTAGACTTGACCTACTTTGATTTCGTAATTAACAATATTGACACACCGTCCCCCAGATTTACCTATCCCAACTTCTGGCTTGGATTCGTGCAAATTGTATTTTTTTTTATATATTCCAGGGCACTCTCATGCCACACGCTGGCACATCTTTATTTTTTATTTTACTCTTTTTCTCGCTAAGCCCCTGACGACTCCAATTAAAACTTTGATTTCTGGTCACTGATCTTCGCCCTCATTTATCCTGCATGCGTACGTCTTAACGACTAATTCATCAAACCCATAACAATCACCCTTATCTTACTATTCGATTGTGGTACTGTAACTTTATTAGGTCCTTAAATTTACATGTGAAACATGGCCTAGGTTTTCCGCGCCGTGCACATTAAATGGTTTGGGACTTGAGTCAAAGTGACATTGCCTCAACCAAGTAATAACTAACCCCTCAACCCTTTCTAACGCCCATCACGAAGAGATCATGATTTACCCATCCAATCATTTATATTTTCACCTATAATCATTATATGTTCTCTATTAAATATTTTATTCATATTTTTATTTTTACTTGTATGTTTAGTATTAGTTGTTTATACTTTATTATCTCTTATGGATATACAGAAATCAACCCCATGTTATATACCAACTCACTTTAATTAATTTAAAAAAAAAATACTTCCTTAATAACAGTCTTCCTATTCCGCTCTCTTAAATCCCTCCATATGAACCCTCTCACATCCGGGGCCATCTGTGATGATTTAAGACCTTGGAATTGTTGTAAATAGTCTAGATATCTACTACCACATGTTCCACCCCATGACTGTATATAACTTCTTATGTACTGCAAATAGAAAGCCTCAACTAACATCAATCTGTACCGCGTAAGAATATAATAAAGTATAGCAACTGTACAGATAGAAGGAATGGAGACTAACAGGAGAAAATTAAGGTTAAAACTAATCAGGCTTAGGTGAAAGTAGAAGTAAGGCCTAACAAAGAGGCTTAAAGTTAGAACAACTATTAATAAAATTACAGCTAATTTTATGATCGCGGAAATCATAAAAGTTGAGTTTATCGGCCAGTATTTCCTGGGCAAGGCCGGAATATCTTCCGACAAAGACCTCAGCAAAGACCAATTAGAAGGTAACACCTAAGTAGGTCAACCAATAGCCAACGGCCACGTGACATATTCCTACCAATTAGGAAACAATACCTAAGTAGGTCAGCCAATAGAAAACGGCCACGTGACATCTTCCTACCAATTAGAAAGAAGAAAGGTCTTGGTGTTAAATCGAGAACCTAGGTTAGGCAGTCTGCGCTTGGATCCCGAAGGTAACACTTGCTCTAAAGATCTCCCTCTCCGCTCATCCCATTCCTTCTTGACGTCAGACGCTTCTTAGTGGAATCTCTGTTTGTTTATTTCACCTTTGGCCCAGCTGTGTCGCCTTCCACCACGACTGCACGGTAGAGTTGACATCGAGGTTCGTCTAGCATCAGGTAACACTGGTCCCAGAGGTCCCAAGATATCACATGTATATAACTTATAACAAGATTTTAATGTTGTATAATAGAAACCCATCTGTAAATGATTATACGTATTATTGACATGTGTCTTTACATCATCATATGTAATGTAATTTGTACAAACTGAGGATAAATAAATAAAACTCTGTAATAGATTAAAAGTTGAGCTAAGCAAGAGATAGAAGTCATAACGTCAAAATCGAGGTAGATTTAGAATTCCCACAACAAGCTCTAAAAATGGACCAGACCACCCACACTTCACATATGGCGGAATGCAAAGCCCCCTTTCACACCTGGTGACATGCAAGGCCCTCTTTCTTAGAAACGGCCCCCTGTCACATAAGCCCCCCCCCCCCCCCCCCCGTCTTAACCTATAAATACAGTCACTTTACAGTCACTTGACAGTTAGTTCACCCTCAACGCAAGCTCACGTCGGTTGTCACCAAGGTCCTCCTCATTCACCATGTAGACTTGTGAGGACTCTTCTATCTCCATCTTTCGCTCCTAGCTCAACTTTTATCTGTGCACGGAACTTTCTTAGTGCAACTGTGTCTTCGTTTTTTTGTGTGGACATTCCCAAGCTTTCCACTCTGCCTCAACCACGACTGCCTGTACTCTGTGATGACTTTTAAAGGACTTACAAGGTGCAGAGAGGTACTGGAAAACTCCCCATCCTGGCTGTTTCTCTCGTTTAACATAGTATAGCGAGAGTCAACACTTCATCATCACAAAGTTAGTCGACATTCTCTACACAAGGCTTACCAGAACTTCATATCATTACAGCTAGTCTACAGGATTCTACAGAGGCTTACCAGACTTCGTCTCATTACATATATCGTAATTTAAACAATGTGATGTGTAAGTAATAAAGTATGACGTCTTTTCTAGTCGTCTCAAAGTGACACCAGCTTGCCACCGGACACCCGGGGGAACCAGGGAGGGACAAAAATGGGACGTTGGTCCGTTAGTTAGGTTACAGTGGATATTTTCGGACAGGCCGCTCAGTTCTAAGCCATTATCATCTCACGACGGTCCCCGCGGCTGGACGCCGAGCTTTCCTCAGTTAATCCTCAACTACCCCCTGGTTCTGGTGCCACTTGAGACTTACTGGGAGAGCGTCTTTTGATCCCAAACTTTGTCCTTACTGTCCGGTGCGGACTTCCCACTCTGCACGCCTTGCCACTCAGCCATATGAGCGGAAAAATAAGGGATTAAATTTAAAAAAATAAGAATTGAAGATACAGTTAAACCTGTCTATAGCGCCCACCTCCAAATAGCGCCTTCCTCTCTATAGCGCCCGGTTTTAAACATTTTACATTAAAAGTGACCTGTCTATAGCACCCTATTTTGGTGTGTCCCAAGAGGGGGGCGCTATAGACAGGTTTAACTGTATTAAGATAAGAAAAAAGAAATATATTAATATTATTGTTCAGAATATCTTGCTATTATACCTGGTAGATTAAACTGGCGAAACCGCTAGGAGGGTTCACAACTGATGAGCCAGGCACTCCCATTAATTTTTCCATTCCAAGGGCGGTAGTAATTGTTTAATTTTCAAAAGAGTCATACGCGGCTATAATAGTTTCGAATTTTCATATTAGCTTGCTATACTGGCATTATACCTTCAATTCAATATAAATTTATTCTTAAGGCTTTCTTTAATCATTATAAAACCAATTATATATATATAGCTAAAAGGCCGAGAAGCGATTTTTTATAGAGAGAGATGACCTGGCCTCGTGTGTCTTCTACTCGAGTGATTGTTTGCTGTTAGAATTTTGTTCATGCCTACTAAAAATGATGATCTGGTTTTTACCGTGGTCTGTTTTAGGGAATCCCCCCCCCCCCCTCCCAAAATAATTTTGTTTCTAACAGTTAAACATGATTTATCATCATCATTTTCGGACTAAAAATATAACCAGCGCCTCGTCAAGAACATCCAAAAGTCTGGTGCTCTGAACATCGATCTGATCTGCTTTGTTTAAAGATAGTACTAGTATATCAGTGATATATTATTACTTTACTCTGTTTTAATTCGAAACGAATCGAACATTTTTATCATCATCTGGTACAGAACAAAGGCTTGTCATATAATGTGCAAGTGTGCAAGAATTGTAAAAAAGAATAAAATAATTATAGTAACATAAAAATTGTGTTCATTTATCTTTAAAAATATCTAAATATATATAAAGTGTAATCTTCTATATATATAAAAAATCAATGTTTGTATGTTTGTTTGTATGTCCGGTATACAAATTCGCAGTAGTTCACTAATTCAAACCAAAATTTCCATACATAGGTAAAAAAATACGGGGAAGACGATAGGCTATTTTAAAAAATATATAAATCAATTATTAAAACTATATATTCAAATTATTCTACTTAGCTCACGAACAGCACCCTCTATCAAAGATTAGATTAAATTATGCTGATGCAAACAAATAGATAATGCTAATAACAAACAATTATAAAAAAAATCTTATCTAAATATATATCACTTGGGTAGATATACACACGGGTCAATCCCGGGGTGAAGCCCGGGTCACCCGTCTAGTTTCTTATAAAATAACTTTCACTTTTAATCTTTAGCCTATAATAGAAACATATCAATCATGGCGGTCATCAGTATTTCTTGTGTTTCCTGTTTATACACATAAGCTCAAGTACAATTGATAATTGACCTAATTTTATTGACATCAATAAATGCAAAAGTACACAGTCTATCACTATCTTTTGTTTTTGGTCGAACTGCATTTCACATTTGTAGACATGTGGTGCGCTTATAGTAAAAGCATTAGCTAACTATCCACCATGATTATCATGGCCTGTACCACGTGTACTAAAAGGTTACTCATCCGATTGAAGGATCGAGAATTCCTGCACTCCATATATAACAAGAATAATTAAGTCAGGATGGATATCGCGGTCTATTACGTAGAAGAAACGGAGCACCTCCTCGGGCTACTCACGCCTGAAGACAAGATTCTTCTCGACAAATTCTTCGACATTATCATCAAACATGTTCCGAACATGAACTCCCCAAATGGCAGGGATCTGTCTAGATTCAAGGCGTCTTTAAGCTCCTGATCCGGACGTGCCCTCGGAGAGGGCTATGTCGATTGTATATATCTCTCTTCATTCCTACCATTATTATTACCTTATAACTCCCTGTTGGCTGCTGGAACTGTGGAAACAGGTCTTTTCCCTCCTGGGTCTGACCATCAGGTAGTGCCCACTTACACCCTACTGACACTACCTCTCTAGGTGTCTACGGGTTACTGCACAGTCGTTGTTGGCTGCTGGAACTGTGGAAACAGGCCTTTTCCCTCCTGGGTCTGACCATCAGGTAGTGCCCACTTACACCCTACTGAAACTACCTCTCTAGGTGTCTACAGGTTACTGCACAGTCGTTGTTGGCTGCTGGAACTGTGGAAACAGGTCTTTTCCATCCTGGTTCTGACCATGAGGTAGTGCCCACTTACACTCTACTGAAACTACCTCTCTAGGTGTCTACAGGTTACTGCACAGTCGTTGTTGGCTGCTGGAACTGTGGAAACAGATCTTTTCCCCCCTGAGTCTGACCATGAGGTAGTGTCCACTTACACCCTACTGAAACTACCTCTCTAGGTGTCTACGGGTTACTGCACAGTCGTTGTTGGCTGCTGGAACTGTGGAAACAGGTCTTTTCCCTCCTGGGTCTGACAATGAGGTAGTGCCCACTTACACCCTACTGAAACTACCTCTCTAGGTGTCTACGGGTTACTGCACAGTCGTTGTTGGCTGCTGGAACTGTGGAAACAGGCCTTTTCCATCCTGGGTCTGACCATGAGGTAGTGCCCACTTACACCCTACTGAAACTACCTCTCTAGGTGTCTACGGGTTACTGCACAGTCGTTGTTGGCTGCTGGAACTGTGGAAACAGGTCTTTTCCCTCCTGGGTCTGACAATGAGGTAGTGCCCACTTACACCCTACTGAAACTACCTCTCTAGGTGTCTACGGGTTACTGCACAGTCGTTGTTGGCTGCTGGAACTGTGGAAACAGGCCTTTTCCATCCTGGGTCTGACCATGAGGTAGTGCCCACTTACACCCTACTGAAACTACCTCTCTAGGTGTCTACGGGTTACTGCACAGTCGTTGTTGGCTGCTGGAACTGTGGAAACAGGCCTTTTCCATCCTGGGTCTGACCATGAGGTAGTGCCCACTTACACCCTACTGAAACTACCTCTCTAGGTGTCTACGGGTTACTGCACATTCGTTGTTGGCTGCTGGAACTGTGGAAACAGGTCTTTTCCCTCCTGGGTCTGACAATGAGGTAGTGCCCACTTACACCCTACTGAAACTACCTCTCTAGGTGTCTACGGGTTACTGCACAGTCGTTGTTGGCTGCTGGAACTGTGGAAACAGATCTTTTCCCTCCTGGGTCTGACCATGAGGTAGTGTCCACTTTCACTCTACTGAAACTGCCTCTTGTTGGTGTCTACAGGTTCCTGCACAGTCATTGTTGGCGGCTAGAACTGTAGAAACAGGCCTCTTCCACCCTGGGACTGACCATGAGGTAGTGTCCACTTCCACTCTACTGAAACTGCCTCTCGTTGGTGTCTACAGGTTACTGCACAGTCGTTGTTGGCGGCTAGAACTGTAGAAACAGGCCTCTTCCATCCTGGGTCTGACCATCAGGTAGTGTTCACTTTACACTCTACTGAAACTGCCTCTCGTTGGTGTCTACAGGTTACTGCACAGTCATTGTTGGCGGCTAGAACTGTAGAAACAGGCCTCTTCCTTCCTGGGACTGACCATGAGGTAGTGTCCACTTCCACTCTACTGAAACTGCCTCTCGTTGGTGTCTACAGGTTACTGCACAGTCATTGTTGGCGGCTAGAACTGTAGAAACAGGCCTCTTCCTTCCTGGGTCTGACCATGAGGTAGTGTCCACTTCCACTCTACTGAAACTGCCTCTCGTTGGTGTCTACAGGTTACTGCACAGTCATTGTTGGCGGCTAGAACTGTAGAAACAGGCCTCTTCCTTCCTGGGTCTGACCATGAGGTAGTGTCCACTTCCACTCTACTGAAACTGCCTCTCGTTGGTGTCTACAGGTTACTGCACAGTCATTGTTGGCGGCTAGAACTGTAGAAACAGGCCTCTTCCTTCCTGGGTCTGACCATGAGGTAGTGTCCACTTCCACTCTACTGAAACTGCCTCTCGTTGGTGTCTACAGGTTACTGCACAGTCATTGTTGGCGGCTAGAACTGTAGAAACAGGCCTCTTTCCTTCCTGGGTCTGACCATGAGGTAGTGTCCACTTCCACTCTACTGAAACTGCCTCTCGTTGGTGTCTACAGGTTACTGCACAGTCATTGTTGGCGGCTAGAACTGTAGAAACAGGCCTCTTCCTTCCTGGGTCTGACCATGAGGTAGTGTCCACTTCCACTCTACTGAAACTGCCTCTCGTTGGTGTCTACAGGTTACTGCACAGTCATTGTTGGCGGCTAGAACTGTAGAAACAGGCCTCTTCCTCCCTGGGTCTGACCATGAGGTAGTGTCCACTTCCACTCTACTGAAACTGCCTCTCGTTGGTGTCTACAGGTTACTGCACAGTCATTGTTGGGCGGCTAGAACTGTAGAAACAGGCCTCTTCCACCCTGGGACTGACCATGAGGTAGTGTCCACTTCACTCTACTGAAACTGCCTCTCGTTGGTGTCTACAGGTTACTGCACAGTCATTGTTGGCGGCTAGAACTGTAGAAACAGGCCTCTTCCACCCTGGGACTGACCATGAGGTAGTGTCCACTTCCACTCTACTGAAACTGCCTCTCGTTGGTGTCTACAGGTTACTGCACAGTCATTGTTGGCGGCTAGAACTGTAGAAACAGGGCCTCTTCCCACCCTGGGACTGACCATGAGGTAGTGTCCACTTCCACTCTACTGAAACTGCCTCTCGTTGGTGTCTACAGGTTCCTGCACAGTCATTGTTGGCGGCTAGAACTGTAGAAACAGGCCTCTTCCACCCTGGGACTGACCATGAGGTAGTGTCCACTTCCACTCTACTGAAACTGCCTCTCGTTGGTGTCTACAGGTTACTGCACAGTCATTGTTGGCGGCTAGAACTGTAGAAACAGGCCTCTTCCATCCTGGGACTGACCATGAGGTAGTGTCCACTTCCACTCTACTGAAACTGCCTCTCGTTGGTGTCTACAGGTTCCTGCACAGTCATTGTTGGCGGCTAGAACTGTAGAAACAGGCCTCTTCCACCCTGGGACTGACCATGAGGTAGTGTCCACTTCCACTCTACTGAAACTGCCTCTCGTTGGTGTCTACAGGTTACTGCACAGTCATTGTTGGCGGCTAGAACTGTAGAAACAGGCCTCTTCCATCCCTGGGACTGACCATGAGGTAGTGTCCACTTCCACTCTACTGAAACTGCCTCTCGTTGGTGTCTACAGGTTCCTGCA
>CP092863.1:76681547-76777405 GCA_030710605.1 Cordylochernes scorpioides | reverse complement strand
CAGGCCTGGTGGCTGCTGATAATAGAAAACGCATTGGCGATGGCATCGTCAGGAACCTGCAGACACTGACGAGGGAAAGTTTCAGTAGAGTGTAAGTGGGCACTACCTCATGGTCAGACCCAAGATGGAAGAGGCCTGCTTCTACAGTTCCAGCAGCCAACAACGACTGTGCAGGAACCTGTAGACACCAACGAGAGGCAGTTTCAGTAGGGTGGAAGTGGACATTACCTGATGGTCAGACCCAGGATGGAAGAGGCCTGCTTCTACAGTTCCAGCAGCCAACAACAACAGAGCAGGAACCTGTAGACACCTAGAGAGGCAGTTTCAGTAGGGTGGAAGTGGACATTATCTGATGGTCAGACCCAGGATGGAAGAGGCCTGCTTCTACAGTTCCAGCAGCCAACAACAACAGAGCAGGAACCTGTAGACACCTAGAGAGGCAGTTTCAGTAGAGTGGAAGTGGACACTACCTCATGGTCAGACCCAGGATGAAAAATACCTGTTTCTACAGTTCCAGCAGCCAACAACGACTGTGCAGGAACCTGTAGACACCTAGAGAGGTAGTTTCAGTAGAGTGTAAGTGGGCACTACCTCGTGGTCAGACCCAGGATGGAAAAGACCTGTTTCCACAGTTCCAGCAGCCAACAACGACTGTGCAGGAACCTGTAGACACCTAAAGAGGTAGTTTCAGTAGAGTGTAAGTGGACACTACCTCATGGTCAGACCCAGGATGGAAAAGACCTGTTTCCACAGTTCCAGCAGCCAACAACGACTGTGCAGGAACCTGTAGACACCTAGAGAGGTAGTTTCAGTAGAGTGTAAGTGAACACTACCTGATGGTCAGACCCAGGGTGGAAGAGGCCTGTTTCTACAGTTCCAGCAGCCAACAACGACTGTGCAGGAACCTGTAGACACCTAGAGAGGTAGTTTCAGTAGAGTGTAAGTGGGCACTACCTCATGGTCAGACCCAGGAGGGAAAAGACCTGTTTCCACAGTTCCAGCAGCCAACAGGGAGTTATAAGGTAATAATAATGGTAGGAATGAAGAGAGATATATACAATCGACATAGCCCTCTCCGAGGGCACGTCCGGATCAGGAGCTTAAAGACGCCTTGAATCTAGACAGATCCCTGCCATTTGGGGAGTTCATGTTCGGAACATGTTTGATGATAATGTCGAAGAATTTGTCGAGAAAAATCTTGTCTTCAGGCGTGAGTAGCCCGAGGAGGTGCTCCGTTTCTTCTACGTAATAGACCACGATATCCATCCTGACTTAATTATTCTTGTTATATATGGAGTGCAGGAATTCTCGATCCTTCAATCGGATGAGTAACCTTTTAGTACACGTGGTACAGGCCATGATAATCATGGTGGATAGTTAGCTAATGCTTTTACTATAAGCGCACCACATGTCTACAAATGTGAAATGCAGTTCGACCAAAAACAAAAGATAGTGATAGACTGTGTACTTTTGCATTTATTGATGTCAATAAAATTAGGTCAATTATCAATTGTACTTGAGCTTATGTGTATAAACAGGAAACACAAGAAATACTGATGACCGCCATGATTGATATGTTTCTATTATAGGCTAAAGATTAAAAGTGAAAGTTATTTTATAAGAAACTAGACGGGTGACCCGGGCTTCGCCCCGGGATTGACCCGTGTGTATATCTACTCAAGTGATATATATTTAGATAAGATTTTTTTTTATAATTGTTTGTTATTAGCATTATCTATTTGTTTGCATCAGCATAATTTAATCTAATCTTTGATAGAGGGTGCTGTTCGTGAGCTAAGTAGAATAATTTGAATATATAGTTTTAATAATTGATTTATATATTTTTTAAAATAGCCTATCGTCTTCCCCGTATTTTTTTACCTATGTATGGAAATTTTGGTTTGAATTAGTGAACTACTGCGAATTTGTATACCGGACATACAAACAAACATACAAACATTGATTTTTATATATATAGAAGATTACACTTTATATATATTTAGATATCTTTAAAGATAAATGAACACCATTTTTATGTTACTATAATTATTTTATTCTTTTTTACAATTCTTGCACACTTGCACATTATATGACAAGCCTTTATTCTGTACCAGATGATGATAAAAATGTTCGATTCGTTTCGAATTAAAACAGAGTAAAGTAATAATATATCACTGATATACTAGTACTATCTTTAAACAAAGCAGATCAGATCGATGTTCAGAGCACCAGACTTTTGGATGTTCTTGACGAGGCGCTGGTTATATTTTTAGTCCGAAAATGATGATGATAAATCATGTTTAACTGTTAGAAACAAAATTATTTTGGGAGGGGGGGGGGGGGGGATTCCCTAAAACAGACCACGGTAAAAACCAGATCATCATTTTTAGTAGGCATGAACAAAATTCTAACAGCAAACAATCACTCGAGTAGAAGACACACGAGGCCAGGTCATCTCTCTCTATAAAAAATCGCTTCTCGGCCTTTTAGCTATATATATATAATTGGTTTTATAATGATTAAAGAAAGCCTTAAGAATAAATTTATATTGAATTGAAGGTATAATGCCAGTATAGCAAGCTAATATGAAAATTCGAAACTATTATAGCCGCATATGACTCTTTTGAAAATTAAACAATTATTACCGTCCTTGGAATGGAAAAATTAATGGGAGTGCCTGGCTCATCAGTTGTGAATCCTCCTAGCGGTTTCGCCAGTTTAATCTACCAGGTATAATAGCAAGATATTCTGAACAATAATATTAGTATATTTATTTTTTCTTATCTTAATACAGTTAAACCTGTCTATAGCGCCCCCCCTCTTGGGACACACCAAAATAGGGTGCTATAGACAGGTCACTTTTAATGTAAAATGTTTAAAACCGGGCGCTATAGAGAGGAAGGCGCTATTTGGAGGGGGGCGCTATAGACAGGTTTAACTGTATCTTCAATTCTTATTTTTTTTATTTAATCCCTTATTTTTCCGCTCATATGGCTGAGTGGCAAGGCGTGCAGAGTGGGAAGTCCGCACGGGACAGTAAGGACAAAGTTTGGGATCAAAAGACGCTCTCCCAGTAAGTCTCAAGTGGCACCAGAACCAGGGGGTAGTTGAGGATTAACTGAGGAAAGCTCGGCGTCCAGCCGCGGGGACCGTCGTGAGATGATAATGGCTTAGAACTGAGCGGCCTGTCCGAAAATATCCACTGTAACCTAACTAACGGACCAACGTCCCTTTTTTGTCCCTCCCTGGTTCCCCCGGGTGTCCGGTGGCAAGCTGGTGTCACTTTGAGACGACTAGAAAACACGTCATACTTTATTACTTACACATCACATTGTTTAAATTACGATATATGTAATGAGACGAAGTCTGGTAAGCCTCTGTAGAATCCTGTCGACTAGCTGTAATGATATGAAGATCTGGTAAGCCTTGTGTAGAGAATGTCGACTAACTTGTGATGATGAAGTGTTGACTCTCGCTATACTGTGTTAAACGAGAGGAACAGCCAGGATGGGGAGTTTTCCAGTACCTCTCTGCACCTTGTAAGTCCTTTAAAAGTCCTCACAGAGTACAGGCAGTCGTGGTCGAGGCAGAGTGGAAAGCTTGGGAATGTCCACACAGTCCACACAAAAAACGAAGACACAGTTGCACTAAGAAAGTTCCGTGCACAGATAAAAGTTGAGCTAGGAGCGAAAGATGGAGATAGAAGAGTCCTTACAAGTCTACATGGTGAATGAGGAGGACCTTGGTGACAACCGACGTGAGCTTGCTTGCGTTGAGGGTGAACTAACTGTCAAGTGACTGTAAAGTGACTGTATTTATAGGTTAAGACGGGGGGGGGGGGGGGGGCTTATGTGACAGGGGGCCGTTTCTAAGAAAGGGGGCCTTGCATGTCACCAGGTGTGAAAGGGGGCTTTGCATTCCACCATATGTGAAGTGTGGGTGGTATGGTCCATTTTTAGAGCTTGTTGTGGGAATTCTAAATCTATCTCGATTTTGACGTTATGACTTCTATCTCTTGCTTAGCTCAACTTTTAATCTATTACAGAGTTTTATTTATTTATCCTCAGTTTGTACAAATTACATTACATATGATGATGTAAAGACACATGTCAATAATACGTATAATCATTTACAGATGGGTTTCTATTATACAACATTAAAATATTGTTATAAGTTATATACACAATATATGGGGTTGTTGGTTTAAATTACTATAGATGGGCCCCCGGGAGTGAAAGGGTTTATCCGGGTTTAGGCGGGTAAAGCCTCTCTAACACAGGTAAGTAATTAAAATTTCTTTTAATTAATTTTAACTGTGGGGGTTAAAAAGGGCTAAACCAAGATTATTTGTTTGGATATATATAAAAGTGAAATAAAAATGACATTTTTTTTATTTAAAAAAAAAGATGATTAAAATAAAATGATGACATAAAAATTCACATTCTAAGAGAATATTGGCGGGCGTTGGACAGGGTTAGTAGTTGAAGAATATGCAATTGTTAGAAGTGCACATGTAAACCAAATACTCAGATCCAGGTGCAAAGCGAGGATATAGACTTGAGCTGTCTTCCTTGGCAATGTTTCACTTGCGATCCTATATAAGGGTTACAGTGTTTTTGTCACAATTTTAGGATTATTGGGTTAAAAGTTGCTGAAGAAAAGTTGTTTATTTATATGATTGGGAAAGGAGTGAAATAGAGCCCTGCGATAAGTAGAATTGTAGCGACAGTAGGTGGTCTGACTTGACTCGAAATCAAAGGTTGATTGTGGTCCGCTAGAGCTGAAAAAAAAGTTGAAAGTTGAAAAAAGTGAACGCTTTGTGAATGCGTTGGTGATTTGCTCTGCGGATGAAATGAAATAAACTCTTGAAGCGTGTTCAGGCCAGAAGTTGGGATTTTTAAATCTGGGGAACTGTGTTGTCAAGCAGTGCTGTCGTTTTTCTACGTTGATGTGACGCAATGACTGAAAAGATAGTGATGAAAAATATAGGGAATTGGTTAAAGAATATGATTGTTGAAAACGATTGTTGTATACCGATAGTGGATGATAAACATTGTCAGATAATAAAGGTATTTAAACAAATATAAAATATAGTGAATAAAAATATAGAAATATGATTGCGGTTACAAAAAGTGTAAGTGGACAAAATTAAACATGTAATATATAAAAGATATAATCTATATATATAAAAATGAATGTATGTGTGTGTGTGTGTCTGTTTGTCCTTTATGCCTGACCAAACCACTCATTGGAACGCCATGAAACTTTGGGAAGTTATTTAGTATAGTACTGGGAAGGTTTCTAGCAAATAACATTTTTGAAATAACTTTTCGCTTTAAAATAATCAAGATAAATATTCTAATTTATCTGTTATAATTCAACAATCTGCTCTAAATATTATCATGATGATACGATGATTTTGTAATGTAGAAAATTAGGAAAGACAAAATTCAGGATGACACGGCAATTTATTTGAGACAAGAATAATGATACAATTCAAAGGCAAGATACTATTCCTTTAACTTCCAATTACCGAGGGAACCAATTAATACTGATTTTATTCAACTTATCGAGTATTTTTCAAGGGACCGGGAAAAAATGTTCACTTTATCGAGAGATTCGTTAGACAAACCTTTACTCAGGTAAAACCCGGGCGAAGCCGGGTACGTCCATACAAGAATAATGATACAATTCCAAGGCAAGATACTATTCCTTTAACTTCCAATTACCTAGGGAACCAATTAATATTGATTTTATTCAACTTATCGAGTATTTTTCAAGGGACCGGGAAAAAAATGTTCACTTTATCGAGAGATTCGTTAGACAAACCTTTATTCGGGTAAAACCCGGGCGAAGCCGGGTACGTCCGCTAGTAAATAATAAAAGAAAAATGATTTTTGAAACAATTAAATGTTTTGCAATACTAAAATAATATCATGAAAAATAAAAGTAAATTTGATTAAAGTTTTTTTTTTTTTAAATCATGTTGGATTAAAAATTTGATTATATAATTGAAAGGTAAAAAATAAAACTAATTATTCAAGATTTTATACAAAAATTAGAATATAATTAAAGGTCATTAATGATTGGATAAATGTTGGGTAGTGGAAGATTGAACAAAAATAGTCTCTTTTGAAGAAAAGTTACAACTGTGGTGTGTAACTAGATCATATCCCTTTGGTAAACATCGATGTTTTTGACTCTCTGAAGCTGGGAATACGTGAAATGACATTTTCATTTGTCCAAAATGCTGGTATTTAGAGAATGATTTCTCTTTCGCGTTATAAAGTCTATATAAGACTTAACCAAATTGTTTTTATTGGTGATATCAATTAACATGTAAAATGTTTAATGTATGTTGTGTTGTGATTAAGGCGTTTGTGAGATTCTCGAGGAAATCTAAATGATTAGTATGAAACATGTGTTTAAAAAAAATGGCGCATATAAAGATAGCGGTCATGAAGATCTGCCTTGAGGGGGAAGAGAGGGCATGTCCAAAGAAAGCAGTGACCAAGGGGAGTGACGTCATAAAGGGCGTCCACTTCCTTTTTTTCACGGTAATTCTATTTTTGGGGTGGTCACACATGTGGGATGGTTTTCTAGGTTTGAGATTTACTTGAAACTGACTTTCTCTCTTTTGTTGAAGTTGGCAATTTCCTTGCCTATTTGAAAATATAGTTTTCTCGATGTTCGTAAGTGTTTGTGTTTTCGAAGTTGTTTAGACTTAATAAGATTTTTATACAATGAATTCAGGCTAGAAGTGAGTGAAAGATATGACTTTCGACGTGGACACGCTTTGAGGTGAGATGTGGTGTCACAGGCGTGAAGGCGTCTTTGGCCTGAAAAGTGAAAAGGTTTTGTGGTGTGGCACTGTGACACGAAGTGAGAAATGTGAATGAAAAGGTGTCACGTGAAGTCTTAGTTTGGTACAAATCTAACCTGTTTCACCATGAATAACAAATTTAATAGTCATGGGTGATGGTTGTACGAACACATATTGAGAATTTTTGACTGTTAGTGGATGTGGCACGCTTAATGTGAAATTATTTTATTGTGGCGACGATATAGAGCTAAGTGGAGCTTGTGTGGCTCAAGATTTGGATTTGTGTGTTAAGTCGCGCACTAAAAATTGTTGCCAATTGGATAAAGTGATGTGTGAGTGTTGTAACGTTTGTTGAGAGAGATTTGTTGATGATTAAATATGCATGTAAAAGGAAAGATGAGGGAGTGTATTTATCCTCGAATATTAACGATTGTAATCGTTTTGGAAGGCTGTGACTTAAATTAGCTACTGGCGGTGAAGTGGAGTGAATCTTTATTTTTAACCTGTTTTGGGAAAGATAGTTGTTTTCCCTAGTGGTGTTTTTAAAAATATTGTATCTTCCGATTTTTGCAATTTAAAAAAAATGCGTTTCACTTATGTTAATTTATATTTAAAATTTGAATATATTTTTTAAATCGTTGATTATGGCAGTTAAAATGATTCTTGTAAAAGGGCAATGTCGTGAGAGTTACAAGAATATTTTGAATTGTGGCGTTTACTTAAAATGGTGAGTATGACAATTAATTTTGAAAATTTTAAGAAATTGATTGAAAAATGGGTATATTTTGGTACAAAGATAACTAATAAGAAAAACAAAAATAAGTTTAAAATTATGATGAATGAGAGATTTTTTTAAAAAAATAATAATAATAATAATTATTATTTTTTAAGTTGTAGATTTGGATAATGCCATTTTAGATAAATTTAAGAACGACATGTAAGATTAGTAAATTAGTAAAAATGCGTGATGGGCGAATTTTTTTTAAAAGTAAAATTGAGAGTAATAACTTGAAATTTATAATCTGATTAAAAATTAAAGTGAATTTGATAAATGAGAGTATGAAAGTTTTAAAAATTCAATAAAAAATGATATAAAAAAGGTAAAAATTGATTTTAAATGCTCAAAGTGAAAATATAAATACAAAATTTAGGTTGAATCAAGTTGTGAACTTGAGGATAAAGTTATGTAAGATTTTAAAACTTACAGTTTTGAAGATAGTTCAGTCAGGACACTTGATCTTTGGTTGTTTTCCTGCTGACGTGGAAAGCGCTCCATGCAGGGCTTGTAGAAGCTTGTAGTTTCTCCAAAGTTGATTGCGGTTTGTCGCCTTGATCATTGTCTCGATGATGTCAAGTCGAAGGTGGATAACTTGTCACAGGGTTTGCATCATTCTGCTCGGTTTCCATGACTTGCGGGAATTTCGGGGCTGTCGTTGGCGCGGTCAGCTTGCTCCCGGCGTTGGCGATCTGTTAGCGGTTCTGCGGAGGTCCCTTGGGGCGGCGTTTCTTCCGTAAATATCTCTTTTTTGGGGAAGAGATTGCTTGGTCGTTTCGTTGGAATGGTCGGTTTGTTCCTCCATCTTTGCTCTTTCTCGCTTCCTATCTGAACAGTCTTCTTACCTCTTCGATGTGTCATCCTTCGTTTTGGTCATCCTGTCGGCTAATGTAATGAGATGAAGTCTGGTAAGCCTCTGTAGAATCCTGTCGACTAGCTGTAATGATATGAAGTTCTGGTAAGCCTTGTGTAGAGAATATCGACTAACTTTGTGATGATGAAGTGTTGACTCTCGCTATACTCGGTTAACCGAGAGGAACAGCCAGGATGGGGAGTTTTCCAGTACCTCTCTGCACCTTGTAAGTCCTTTAAAAGTCCTCACAGAGTACAGGCAGTCGTGGTCGAGGCAGAGTGGAAAGCTTGGGAATGTCCACACAAAAAACGAAGACACAGTTGCACTAAGAAAGTTGCGTGCACAGATAAAAGTTGAGCTAGGAGCGAAAGATGGAGATAGAAGAGTCCTTACAAGTCTACATGGTGAATGAGGAGGACCTTGGTGACAACCGACGTGAGCTTGCTTGCGTTGAGGGTGAACTAACTGTCAAGTGACTGTAAAGTGACTGTATTTATAGGTTAAGACGGGGGGGGGGCTTATGTGACAGGGGGCCGTTTCTGAGAAAGGGGGCCTTGCATGTCACCAGGTGTGAAAGGGGGCTTTGCATTCCACCATATGTGAAGTGTGGGTGGTCTGGTCCATTTTTAGAGCTTGTTGTGGGAATTCTAAATCTATCTCGATTTTGACGTTATGACTTCTATCTCTTGCTTAGCTCAACTTTTAATCTATTACAGAGTTTTATTTATTTATCCTCAGTTTGTACAAATTACATTACATATGATGATGTAAAGACACATGTCAATAATACGTATAATCATTTACAGATGGGTTTCTATTATACAACATTAAAATCTTGTTATAAGTTATATACACAATATATGCGGTTGTTGGTTTAAATTACCATATATATATATATATGTCGTGGTCGAATGGAAGGGCGCAGCCGTTGTGCATGTATGCTTCGAAAAAGAACTTGTTCCACACTCGTGAGCCCGCGCACGCGGCGGCGTGCCTAGCCTTCGCCCCCGTGCGCTGGCTCCCACGTTTATTTTGTACAGTGTATTTATAGATGGGTGAATTTTTATTTACATTTTAAGGTACTAATTATGGCGAAAAGAAATTATACATCTTGGGCATTAGGCAAATTACGACATATATATATATATCAGAGAGATATATTTATAACCCAGGGAGCGCAGAACACCAACTACCCGTGAAGTCCAGCTCACTAATATGGACTAGTGTTGAGCGCTTTATACTCGCGTCCTGTTTTGATTGTTGAGTTGAACCAGTTGACCAGGAAGTTCTATGCTGAGGTTGAGGCTGGCCAAAGATCTAGGATTGAGGTGGGTCAGTTCAAGCAGGATAGCTGTTTGCATCCTATGTCTCAGGAATGCTGGGCAGCTGAAGAGAAGATGATCAACTGTCTGTGGCTCTTCTGAACAGTAGATGCAGGTAGGGTCTTTATAACACTATTTTTAAATATATACATGGTAATTTAAACCAACAACCCTATATTGTATAATATAGCAATATTGTCATGTTTTATAATAGGCACCTCTATAAATAATTATACGCATGATTGAAATGTGTCATTACATCATCATATGTAATGTACTTTGTACAAACTGAGGATAAATAAATAAAACTCTGTAATAGATTAAGAATTGAGCTAAATATGCAAATATTGAGATAGAAGTCCAACAACGTCTAAAAACGAGGCTTACAAGATTTCAGGGCGTTGCCAGGAGTGTACAATGACATCTCTTCTGATCCACGTCCTTATAGCATCCGCTGAAACCCAATATTTTCTCTCAGCAAAGATATATAAGACATCCGTCCTAGCCGAAAAACACAGTCACTTCACAATCAGCGGGAGCCCTCGTCGGTTATGTCCAAGGTCCACCTCATCGACCATGTAGAACAGTAAGAACTCTTCTATCTACATCTTTCGCTCCTAGCTCGACTTTTATCTGTTAAAGTAACTTTCCTAGTACAACTGTCTCTTCGTTTTTTGTGTGGACATTCCCAAGTCGTCCACTCGACCACGACTGCCTGTACTATGTGAGAACTGTTAAAGGTATTCCAAGGTGCAGAGAGGTACAGGAAAAATCTCCACACCCTGACTGTTCCTCTCGGTTACTATAGTAAAGCGAGAGACCCTCAGGATATCACAGAATACAGAGGGTGTTTCCTTTCAAATGAAACGATTTCAAACGTCCGTTAGAACTTTATTTTTCGAACGTGAATTTTTTTCATGTGTTCTATGTGCTTCCCCTTCTTCTTGGCTATCTCCCTGCATCGGACTTTCCAAGCTGCGAACACTTCCTTGACTTTGGAGAGCGAAACATTCGACCACTCCTCTTGTGCGGCTTTCCAAAGTCCGGCCTCAGTTTTGGGACGTCGGTTGAAGAGCCGTTGTTTCAACATACCGAACCCGTAAAAATTCAGTGGGCTGGCGTCGGGAGACTTCACTGGAATGTCCGAGTTCCTGATAAAATTTAGGCCTAGGGTGTCCTTCATTTCTTGTAGGAACTGTTGGGTTTTGTTGGAGGTATGGGAAGAGGCTTTGTCGTGATGAAGGAACACTTTGTCCATTTCCCCTGGGTAAAGGTCCTTCAGTTGTTCGATGACAGGTTTCAGAACGCATTCTATATAGAATTCTGAGTTCACCTTCACCTTCGATGGAACCTTTATGAGCGGAAGGACTCCACGGCCAGTCATTACCCCGACAACCATGAAACCTTTAGGGAAAGTTTCGGAGCATTGGTGAACCCAATTATCCGGGACCTGATTGCCTCTTTTGATGTAACAGATCTTCCGGATTCCATTGCAATACGTCACATACATCCATGCTTCGTCCAATGTTGCAGTATATTCCGATCTGGAACAGTATATTTCGTATATCCGATCAGTATATTTCGTCGGGTATCCAGTTCCAAATCTTTGTGAATGATGTTATTTATCGTTTTTAGCGATGTTCCACACATTCTGGAAAGTTGGCGCTGAGATGGTGGATTTTCAGTAGTTGCTAGCCGCTTTACCTTGGAAACCGTGGCGGGGGTCCGCACCGGACGTGGTCGATCGACTTGAAATTTTTGCCCATTGGATTCAGCTTCCCTTTTCTTTCCGATGCCATTTACTACCCTACATATTGTAGCTTTGCCAACATCTAGTCCTTCTGATTTTAGCTTTTTCACTATGACGCTATAACTGTTTCCTTCTTTGGAAAGGGTCAGAATTGTTTGTTCGACTTGGAGCGTTAGTCTCTCTCCCCCCATGTTGCAAAAATCATGATACCTGATGAAAATGAATTCTCCAGAAGATTCTAGATCTATTGGAACCAGTGTCGTGTGCAGCATGCCTGCACGTGCAAAACGCGAGCGCTCGAAAATCGTTTCATTTGAAAGGAAACACCCTCCGTATTGAGTGTCGACAGGATCTCACACACTATATATATATGTCGTATCCGTCGTGGTCGAATGGAAGGGCGCGACCGTTGTGCATGTATGCTTCGAAAAAGAATTTTTTCCACACTCGTGGGCGAGCGCACACGGCGGCGTGCCGTAGCATTCTCCCGCGGGCGCTGGCTCCCACGTTTATTTTGTACAGATTTATAGATGGATGAATTGACAAAAGTTACTATTTGCGGGGTTAACACACAAATACAATATACTAGGGCCTACAGTAAGAGTAACTTAAACACAGAAAAAATCGTGGACTCAAAAGTACAACACAAAAAAAAAAGTAAATAATAAATAGCAATTTATTAAATAAAATAAAAAAAACAGTACTTAGCTTTATTGCTGCTTAGGTAGGGATCGGACCGGGGTTACACAGGTATGCGACGAGTTCGCCAGACAGGGATATAGCACGCAGAGAACACTTTAAGCGTCCCCACACGATAATCCACCACACCCGCCTCGACTCATACCATAGCCCCCTTTATATACAAACATGGCCACATTCGTCCAATGAGAAGGCGGGAGAGATTTGTTCACAAACAAACGAAAACACAAATTCTTTCCACTAAAACCTGAGATAAGATATGATAAGATTGCAAATATTTGTCAATATAATTTGACAAAAGGTATCTTTCCAAAAAAAAAAGAAACTAACAAATCTCCCAAACATTCCCATTGTCCCGTAAGGAAAACCTCCCGCTGTTCGGGAGGAAAAAAAGCTCACGGGAGCCATGTTATAAAGATACAAAAAAAAACTAAAGAGATGAGTAGAAGACATCCGGGTCGTTCCATAAAGGTGCCTTCCATCTTGTTCCTCCCAACAGAAACTTCAAAACAAAATCTGCGCAAACTACGTGAGTTACCATGAGTGATTACCAAACACACATATATAATATGCTTTAGTATACAGAGTTTAATGGGGGACCAAATAAGCTCTCATCTGGGACCGGCTGGGTATGTTAGGTAGAGACATTGGGTACTGACAGACGCTCACTTGATGAGAAACCGAACTATCCAATTCCATTCAGTTCTCTCAAGTCCAAGAGCTAAAAGCTCTTCTTAACGTATGTTTCTAAACGCTTTCATCCTATCGACATGTACAACTTTCACATCGTTCATGGTGACCCCTCTTACTCTAAAGTTAACATCGGAGACCCTAGCTTCCACACGGAAAGGCCCATAGACGTTGGAGTAACCTTCAGTCTTAGGAACAGCTAGCATTACCAGATCTCCTCGGTCGAAACTTTTGGTATAAGGTGGCCTAGGATTCATAAGCTTTTTAGCAGAATTACCTGCCATAAACTGTCTGACAGTCTCCTTTGCTTTCCGCATCACCCTTAACCTCTCAGCCCAAGTAGGCTTTCTAAAATTATTAACAGACCCAGCGCTACACTCACAGCTTCTGTTAAACTCAGTAGGTGGCAACTTTACAGCCTCGTTTTCAATGCGTCTCACTGATTTCTCATCTATGCAGCTTGAAACCATTGGTCTATGTTCGCTGGCAACGCAGCTAAGGTCTACATAATCATGGTCTTCTGGTTTCAAGGAAATCATGTTGCAACGTTCCCGTACGGGAGGCAACTGGATATTCAATCTCCTTATATCATTGATTCCCAGAATCCCGTCGTAGCCTTTATCTCCGAGTGATATTTACCAGAATATTATCTCTCCCAGCTGGCTGCCGTTTTCGTTACCAACTCTACAGGTTTTAACACGTGTAAGTGTCTGCTCGTGGCCTGTCACTGAAACTATACGTAAAGTTTTAAGTGCATCGTCCCAATTCTCCTTCAAGACATTACACTTTTCGGAATCAATAATACTGACTTGGCTTCCTGTATCGTATAACAGGTGCCACATATTGCCGTTAATATTCACCTTAACTATTGGCAGATTTCTAAACTGATTTCCTCCATATGAACGTATGTTCACTATCTCAGCATTGTCAAGAGTATTGCGGTTGGAAAACATAGAAGACTGTCTTGAGCAATCACTAGCTATATGTCCTAAGCTACACTCAGGTGGACTCAGCCTGATTTCGCCCAACAATTTA
Organism: Cordylochernes scorpioides; assembly: GCA_030710605.1. Taxonomy (NCBI): domain Eukaryota; kingdom Metazoa; phylum Arthropoda; class Arachnida; order Pseudoscorpiones; family Chernetidae; genus Cordylochernes; species Cordylochernes scorpioides. The sequence continues at coordinate 76,763,458 of CP092863.1, read as the reverse complement.
GTCAGTTTTTCTATCTCACCTCTAAGATCTGCAATACACTGCTCATTTTCGTGCTTCATCCTGTTTACACTGGCATTAAGCATCTTCATCTCACTCTTAATGCTATTTATTTATTCAACCCCTTCTACTGAACATACCCCTTTCATAAAGCTGCAACGGTGTTCTACACTATCCTCCGTGGCCATGACACTGACTGCTTTGTCTAATGATTTAGCCTCACTGCGAACAATAGCCTCTCTATACTTATCGAGCACATTTTCGAGGAAAATTTCGAACACTAGGCTATCGTCAAAACTGTACTCTACTTTATCTCTAATGGCCAGGAATCTTTCTTTAAAAACCATAGGACATTCCCCGACTCTCTGCTTAAGACCTTCTATTAATTTAAGGCATTCCCTAATACCACGCGCTTTCTTAGGGTACAATATGTTCAGTTTACTAGCAATACTTTCGAAACTGCTATCGTTACGGATACCCATCTCCTCTAAGCTCAACCTAACCTCAGGGGATAAAGCCTCGAACATGAGCAAAGCTTTGACCTCAGGATCCCATTTGCCTACTCGAGCTTTAAGCTCGACTTCCCGAATGAAAGATTCGAGATTAACCCCATTAAACACTGACAAGTTGAGCATAGAATTCGCAAACATGATGGAGTACAAGAAATAGTAATAAACCACTCAATCAAAGAAAAAAAACGCACGTAAAATTACAGGAATTTACACGTGCAAACACCAGTAATCCTGGCAGGGCTCGCCAATCACAAAAGTTACTATTTGCGGGGTTAACACACAAATACAATATACTAGGGCCTACAGTAAGAGTAACTTAAACACAGAAAAAATCGTGGACTCAAAAGTACAACACCAAAAAAAAAAAAAGTAAATAATAAATCACAATTTGTTAAATAAAATATAAAAAAACAGTACTTAGCTTTATTGCTGCTTAGGTAGGGAAAAAAGACTTTACAAATTTAGCGTTACTGTATGTAAATAATCACTTTCTTATTTTTTATTATTTTTTTCTGGCCTTTGTTTTTTTTTTATCTCTCTTTTTTTAAATCGTTTAAAATGCAGTCGCAGTCACTAGCAAACACATATGTCTGCCTAATTTCCATGTGCTCTTTTTTTTTTTACAGAAAAATATTTACATGCCAGTATTTTGGATTAATATTTTTTATAAACCTTTTTTTTTTTCTTATTTTTACTGAGAAGATGGGCATCGCAGTCAAGATCCATCGTAGTCACTCACTCAACTCAGGCAATTTCAAGGGTTAGTGCGCTGGGGCGGGTACCTCGGGGGTTGGGTGGAAAAGCTGCCATCTATTTAAACTATATTGATTTTGAAACAACTAAATGCATTGCAAAAAATAATTAAATCAAATACCTAAACACTAATATAATACAATTTTTTTTGCCATCACGCACACTTTTTGCCTGTGGTTTATGTGTTACTTCTGTGTTGCTATTCTATGGCACTTCTACTATTTATTATTGATTTACTTTCAGTATGAAGGATATTGCACTCGGGGTAATTCTCGGGCGAAGCCGGGTCATTCGTCTAGAGAATTCAAGAAGGACATCCACGGCGCCAATTTATAATTGTAACGAATAGTATTTGAATAAAAGCATTTAATCAGGTAAAACCCAGGTCATTCGGCTAGTTACTTATAAAGATTAACTGAAAAATATATAGGTTTTTAACTTTTAATTAGACAATTTTAATTTATATTGTCACTGAATAATTATTTTTAAATATTCTGTGGTATATCATCATTAATATTTGCATAGTCACTCATTACGATTCTTATATATTTTACTTGTAAATAAATTTTTAGATAAAAAAAAGAATATGCCACCGATTGTAATTAAATCGACGATCGGACCAACCGGCGAGAAACTATGCATAATCGAAGCCTCCTTAATAACGAAGATCCTAGACAAATGTGGAATCGAGTATAAACTTGAGGAAACGGTTCAATCAAAGAAGAGAATTCGCGGCTCCCAATCGGATGACTCAAGATCGCCAACTAGGAGCGAGCGTAATCTGAAGACGCCTAGAATGGACATCGACGAACAAAGTCCCGCCACTGGAGTTTCTCAACAAATGAACGCAGCTCACCCACCGCAAGACGATGACGAAAATAGCGACAACGATGGCCCATGGACCACAGTCACTAACGTGAAAAAACCGAGAATTCCTCCTGTTATTGCAGAAAATGTAGCAGATTGGAAGCTTCTTTGCCAAGAGCTAAAAGACTTGTGCATGGAACCATTCCAAGTCACGATTTCTGGCAAAAAGCACATAATTAAATCGAAAAACATAGGCGACTTCAAAAAAATCAGGGAGTATGTACAGAAAAATAATGGAGGATATTCCTACAGACTACAGGAGGAAAAACCACTGAAAGTGGTATTGAAGAGGGTATCAACAGCCTTCAAAGAAGACGTCGTAATTGAACTGGTCTCAATGGGCTTCACTGAGGTCATTGTCAAAAGACTCCATAGACAATCGACCAAAATACCGATGAATATAGTCCTAGTAGAGCTACCGAAAAATGAACAAAATAAACGAATCTACGGAATAACCGAAATACTTTACCAAAAAATAGTCGTGGAATCATTCAGGACTACAAAACGAGTGACCCAATGCTTTAACTGCCAGGGTTTTGGGCATGGCCAGCTAAACAGCTTTTTGAAGCCCAAATGCGTCAAGTGTGCTGAAGAACACCATTCGAAGGATTGTCCAAGAAAGTCGAAACAGCTCCCACCAAAGTGCGCTAACTGCGGAGAGGCGCACACAGCCAATTACCGCGGATGCCCAAATTTTCCGAAGCCACAACAACAGCAGCTAAAGCCTCCCAGACAAAACTCCCCTAACACCATACCTCAAGCAAGCTCCACTAAAACAGAAGAAGCAATTGTTGAAAAACAAAAGGCAAGTTACGCTGAAACTGCAAAAAAAGAAAACTACTCATTCTGACACCAGGGAACTGTGCGAAAAGTTATTAGAAATTATCAAAACTTTCTTACAATGAAAGGCAAATTACCTTTAAAAATCGTTTTCTGGAATTGCAACGGAATCAAACTCAAAAAAGAAGAATTCCTACAGTTGGTGACCTCAGCCACCGAATCCGACGACCTGGACCCAATGGCTAGCTGACAGCCAAACACCCAACAACTGCCCTCCTGTAAGGTTCGGGGGGCCACTCCAGCATTACAACTCGCCATGTGTAAATAATCTGGACAAGGTGACTCGTGAGCTGTGCTCGAATGTAACACCTGTAAATTGAGATGAAATAAAAAAAAAAAAATTAGATATAGTTTTGCATTTTCTAAATAAACTATTTTTTACTTAAACTTTTGTAGTGCTCGTTATCTCTACCGTGACAACTGGTGGAGAAGCTGGAATATTTCCTCGACGCCCAAGCCATTAGAAGAAGCCGAAGACTACAAAGACTAGAACCTGAGGAAAACATCGCTATGGTCAATCAAGAGACACAGACAAAAATGAGTGAGTACCACTTTCAACCTTTTAGAAACCCTTCTATTTTTACTGGAGAACGCAACCAGAATCCAGAAAAATGGTTGAAGGAGTTCCATCGCGTCGCCCGCTATAATTGCTGGGATGATTCAATGTGCCTCGCAAATGTTTATTTTTTCCTCCAAGGAACAGCGCACAGATGGTACGAAAATGTTGAAGAGAAAATTAATTCATAGGATATTTTTGTGAAAATGTTTTCTCAGAATTTCGGACATCATGTCACCCAAAAAGATCAGCTCGCAGAGAACCTCAAAACTCGAGCTCAGGGGAAGGAGGAGACCAGTGACTCCTACATTCAAGATGTTCTCCATCTGTGCAGAGAAGTAGATCCGGCTATGATGGAAAATGAAATAATCGCACACTTGACGAAAGGAATGTCGGAGGAGATATATCGGTCAATGATCATTTTAGACATCGCAACTATCGATGAGTTCATCAAATGGTGCCGAAAAATCGAGGCTTCAAATAAAAAACGTGTAAATAAACGTGTAGTATTCGACAGACTACCGAATGTTGCTGCCATCGGTTCAGCAGACTCTGAATCAATGGAAGACTTGGTCCGACGCATCGTGCGTGAAGAGGTTCATCGCGCACTAAATCCGGAGTCAACTACCCCTGAACCATCTTCTCTGAAAGAAATTATCCGAGAAGAGATTGAAAAAAACGTAGCTGCAATTTCGAAGCCTATTCAAAGGCCTCCACCACGACAGTCGTACCCCAGCCAAACACGTACATTCAACCAGGTTCCACGACGTCAGTACCCCACCCAAACACCCATATATAACCAGACGCCACCACAACGAAGAACGGATGAATGGAGGACGCATGACAACATCCCAATATGTTTTAATTGCGGCCGCCCAGGCCATGTTAAGCGATATTGTAGAGAACGCCGACAATGGACGCAGATACCCGAAGGACATGCACCAAGCACCCAAGAACCTCAAATGAGTGACCACCAAGCCATAAGAAGCCAAACCTACCGCAGACAATCGCCGTATCCAAACAGAGGAAGATCCCCAAGACGCCAGTCCGTTTCCCCAGGCCGCCATACAAGCCAATCCCCACGCCGCTACAATCTAGAAAAAAACTAAGCGTCGCGTCTTCTTTCGAGGGGGAAGCCGCGGGTGTGAAAAACCCTCCATTGTCGACAGCCGCTAAATTACAACAAAATTATGTCGAAATCATCATTGATGACATTGCGTTTTCTGCTCTAGTCGATTCAGGTTCCTCTTTTTCGGTTATCTCTGATGGATTAAGACGACAATTAAAAAAGACCATGTTCAAGGATAGCGGAATGACTCTGAAAGTTGCTGATGGCAAGAGTGTTACATCGATCGGCCGATGCACAATCAGCTTGAGCATCAATGGATTGGAACAGCCGCTTGAGTTTATCGTCCTCCCTAATAGTAACCCAAGTATTATCCTCGGATGGGATTTCCTAGAGGCATCAAATGCCGTGATTGATTGTGGACGCGCCGAAATCAGATTGGAAGAGGCCAAAGATGTACTAAATTCACCAGCTTCCATGGGAAAGGTTGTGGCTAGCAGAAGCGTCGTAATCCCAGCCGAATCTGCCAAACTAATAAATGTTATGAGTGAAGAGCTTAATGGGCAAAATCAGGTACTTTTTGAACCTTCGAAAAAGGTATCAATAGGAAAAGGGTTAACACTTCCCTGTGCATTATTCAGGCTTTCCCATAATAAAGGAAAACTTTGGATCGTAGATTCTGGCACCACAGCTCAAATAGTCCCTAAGGGAATGTGCCTGGGAAAGATTCAAAGGGTTGAAGAAAATAACTTGACGGCTATTTCGGAATGTTCTGAATTTAATAAGGAGGTGAAAGATGGGAATCATGCCAGTCATGCTGATAAAGGTGACTTTAAATTTTTACAAAATCTAATTAGTGATGATTTATCAGAGGAGCAGCAGTCTCAAATCTTATCAATTTTAAAGCGACATGATAGAATATTTGATAAAAATAATGAACCAGTAAAGCAAACTTCAGTAACCAAGCATAAAATTGAAACTGGAAACCATCAGCCTATTAAGCATAGACCATATCGAGTCTCCCCTACAGAACGCCAAGCAATCCAAACGGAAGTGGACAAAATGCTAGACGCCGGGATTATACGTCATTCAGAAAGTCCATGGTCATCGCCGGTTATTTTAGTGAAGAAGAAGGATGGTAACTGGCGTTTCTGTGTGGATTACAGACGACTAAACAAGGTTACTAAAAAAGACGTTTACCCACTACCTCGAATCGATGATACACTTGACTCCCTGAAAGGAGCCAAATTTTATTCATCAATGGACCTTCGTTCAGGATATTGGCAGATAGAAGTCGACGAAGCAGATAGAGAAAAAACTGCCTTTATTACCCCTGACGGACTCTATGAATTCCTGGTCATGCCCTTTGGCCTATGTAATGCCCCTGCAACATTCGAGCGCATGATGGACAAGATATTGAAAGGCCTGAAATGGACGATGGCCCTCTGTTATTTAGACGACATCGTTGTGTATTCCAAATCGTTCAACGAACATTTACACCGGCTTGAAATCATACTACAATGTCTCGACAAAGCCGAGCTACGCCTCAACCCCAAAAAGTGCCTTTTCGGAACCAAACGAATAAGAGTGTTTGGACACCTCGTCGATAGTAAAGGTATTTATCCCGATCCAGAAAAGATTGAAGCTATCGCCAGGTTTCCGACCCCAAGATCTATAACAGATGTGAGAAGCTTCATTGGCTTATGCTCCTATTATCGTAGATTTATCGAAAATTTTGCTGAGAAAGCTGCTCCTCTACACGAAGTCCTCAAAAAAGATAATAAATTCACGTGGAACTCTGACCAACAGGATGCTTTTGATTCCTTGAAAGAAGCATTGATGTCTGAACCTGTTCTTGCCTATTTCGAAGAACAACTGCCAACCGAGCTTCATACTGACGCCAGCGGTTATGTAATTGGAGCTGTCCTCGTGCAGATCAACGATGGGAAGGAGCGGCCAGTTGGTTATGCTTCAAGAACTTTATCGAAGGCGGAGAAGAATTACTCAACAACGGAAAGAGAATGCTTGGCCGCAATATGGGCCATCAACAAATTTCGACCGTACCTTTTTGGTCGTGAGTTTGTCATCGTCACTGACCACCACGCTCTTTGCTGGTTATCTAACCTGAAGGACCCGACAGGAAGACTAGCAAGATGGGCTTTAAAACTCCAAGAATACAACGTAACAGTTGTTTATAAAAGTGGACGCAAACATCAAGATGCCGACTGTCTTTCTCGAAATCCTCTCCAACTTGAATCGGAGGAAGCATACAATGATGAGGATGATGATATACCCTCAATAACTGCTCTGACGTGCTTTGAGGCTGAACAAAGAAAAGACCCTAAAATTAGTAAATTGATAGAAGAAACAGAAGGATTTGGTGCAGAATCGAAAGGATATGAAATGTTAAAAGGAACCTTATACAAAAAGAATTTCGACCCCCTGGGAAATCAACACCTTTTAGTTGTTCCCAGGCACTTACGCTTAGAACTACTGAAAAGTTTACACGACGCTCCCACAGCAGGTCATCTTGGATTTTCGAAGACATATGAGAGAGTTAAAAACAAATATTTCTGGCCAGGACTTCTCCGGGACATACGGAAGTATGTCGCTCATTGTAAAGAGTGCCAAAGAAAGAAACAATCAACTCAAAAGCCACCCGGACTACTTAAGGCAATACCTCCTGCAACCTCCCCTTTTCAGAGAGTTGGAATGGACCTCCTTGGAAGATTTCCCAAGTCTGATACTGGTAATAAATGGATCATAGTCTGCACTGACTATCTTACTCGATTTGCCGTTACTAAAGCCTTACCCACAGGGGAAGCAAAAGAAGCAGCCAAGTTCTTAATGGAAGATGTTGTTCTTAAGCACGGAGCCCCCAGAGAAATCATCACGGACCGAGGACGAGTATTCCAATCCAAGTTGATTGCGGAACTCACCAATCAATGCTCGTCGATACATAGGTTCACGACAGCGTATCATCCCCAGACGAATGGACTTACGGAGAGATTAAACAAAACCTTAGCCAACATGATCGCTATGTATGTAAGTGTTGAACAGAAGGACTGGGACGTAATCCTGCCCTACGTTACGTTCGCCTACAACACGGCAAAACAAGATACGACAGGTTTTACCCCTTTTGAACTGATTCATGGACGCGAAGCCGAGACAACTGTAGACACTCTTTTCCCAAATCCGCATGAAGATCTCCAAGAGGATTACAGTCAGAGGATTGCCTCGCGAGTCGAAGAGACTAGGCAGCTAGCAAGATTAGAAACCTTGAAAGCCCTAGAAAAGGACAAGGCCAGATATGACTCAAAGCACGAAGCAATGGATTACGACGTTGGTGACCTGGTATGGATTTTCATCCCGATAAGAAAGGTGGGACTCTCAGAAAAACTGATGAAAAGGTACTTCGGGCCATACAGGGTTACTCGGAAACTCTCTGACGTGACCTTCGAAGTTGAACCTGTGGACCAACCAACCAGGAGACGCCAAACAAGAGACCTGGTCCATGTACTGAGAATGAAACCCTACCATGACCCTGAGGACCAAGCTGATCTGTTCAAGTGATAATTACAGCGGGACGCTGTTCATCTGGGAAGGGGGCAATGTCACTGAATAATTATTTTAAATATTCTGTGGTATATCATCATTTATATTTGCATAGTCACTCATTACGATTCTTATATATTTTACTTGTAAATAAATTTTTAGATATAGTTTTGCATTTTCTAAATAAACTATTTTTTACTTAAACTTTTGTAGTGTTCGTTATCTCTACCGTGACAATATATAGATATTTTTCATTTTAATTTAGACCCTTTTTTTTATTTAGACATTTTAAACTTTAATTATAGACATTTTTTATTTCAATTTAGACCTTTTTAATTTTATAGAAAAGTCCATGTATCTAAATTAAAATGAAAAATGTCTAAATAAAATTGAAACCGTCTAAATTAAAATCAAAAATGTCTAAATATAAATTAAAATGAAAGCATCTAAATTAAAATGAAAAATTTCTAAATATAAATTAATATTGTCTAATTAAAAGTTAAAAACCTATATATAAACAGATTCACGATAATTTCAACAGAATATCTAAATCTGTTATTGCATAATCATTATATTTTCAATATGACCCGCGCGCGCGTGTTTAACCAGTTTTACTACCATTAACAAAGATAGTAAACCAATTATCTGACTTTAATATCAAACGATCAGTAAATCAAAATGGTAGATTATATTATCAAAACATTTAAAGGACCTCAGAGTAAAGAAATATCAGAGAATATTGATATTTTTAATGGATTACCAGTAGTGGTGTTCCCGAGTATTCCTCCTGTAATTCCTGTACAGAGACCAAGCCCATCACGAAATGGTAATGTATATTATGTAGTAGATATAATACTATATTTAGTATAGTAGCTGTAACACTAGATAGACAATTTAACAATTAAATTTTATTGACATCTTGTCAATACATGTAAAAGCTACTAAGAAATTTGCGGTTGAAATAATATTTGTGACTTTAAAATTTCGTTATATTTAAAAGTTTAATTGTTCTTTATCTTGATTACTAATGTCATTTGGCTGTTCCAGAACAACAATGAATGAATAATATCTAAAGAAACATGAATTAGATGGGTAATTCCACTTTCTTGTTAAATATGGTAACTCTAGTGTGATATCGTTTTACTTTAGTCAATAGGAAAATAAAACTCTTAGGTGACTTATTCTTGTCTCAATCCCATAGTCAAAAATGTATAATTGGATGAATACAATGATGTTTATAAAACAACACTTAAAGTTATACCGCATAAGTTTTTTTTCTGTGAAAAATCTATATTTATTTCAAAGAGAAATATTTACTATTTCTAACTTTTTTGGATGAAGTATGAAAGGGTGAAAATATGAAGAGTAATGGCGAACAGAAAAATAAAAGTGTCCAGGGGCGGGAATCGAACCCACAACGTTCCGCTTACCGGGCAGATGCCATGTCCACTAGGCTACCCTGGACGTATTTTTCCGTTCGGAAATAATACTTAAATTAACTTATAATACATTATAAAGGACTGCGGCGTATGATTATAAAACAACACTACACTTTGTTACTCTAAGTATTATTTACGAACGGAAAAATACGTCCAGGGTAGCCTAGTGGACATGGCATCTGCCCGGTAAGCGGAACGTTGTGGGTTCGATTCCCACCCCTGGACACTTTTATTTTTCCGTTCGCCATTACTCTTCATATTTTCACCCTTTCATACTTCATCCAAAAAAGTTAGAAATAGTAAATATTTCTCTTTGAAATAAATATTGATTTTTCACAGAAAAGAAACTTATGCAGTATAACTTTAAGTGTTGTTTTATAATCATACGCCGCAGTCCTTTATAATGTATTATAAGTTACTTTAAGTATTATTTACGAACGGAAAAATACGTCCAGGGTAGCCTAGTGGACATGGCATCTGCCCGGTAAGCGGAACATTGTGGGTTCGATTCCCGCCCCTGGACACTTTTATTTTTCCGTTCGCCATTACTCTTCATATTTTCACCCTTTCATACTTCATCCAAAAAAGTTAGAAATAGTAAATATTTCTCTTTGAAATAAATATTGATTTTTCACAGAAAAGAAACTTATGCGGTATAACTTTAAGTGTTGTTTTATAATCATACGCCGCAGTCCTTTATAATGTACAATGATGTTTGATCAAGGTCTTTGGTTTATATAAATTCTACAAGACCACAGTCACCGTTCGGAGGAGATTAATAGAATCGCTTAATGTCGTGGTCCATTTGGATGAGGAAAGTGAAGAATAAAACGCGATTGTTTCCACACTCGCCTTTTCAGTGATACGCTAACTTATACACGGTGGAATCTGTGGCCACTGAACATGGGTCGAACCTGGAAACTGTTGTTTGGTTCTTCGCTACCTGGAGTATAGGAGTTCCATCTATGCTTCTTTCCTGCGGTGAATCTGTATAAGTCTGGTAGTCTTAATAAAGATGTATGTGTGTATGTTTATAAGAAATTATAACCTTTTGAATAATAATAACATTATTGTGTGTATGTTCCAGATGTTCAAGTCCTCCCTTTGGCATTCAAATATGTTCAATGTATATATTCATTTTATATATTCAATAAATTTTATTTTCTCTTAATATTGAATCAGTTTTTAATCTATCTATATATATAAAATTGAATGTCTGTCTGTCTGTTTGTCTGTACTCTATAGATTCAAAAACCATACATCCAATCGCCGTGAAATTTTGGGATATTATTAGGTATATCACCGGGAAGGTTTTTGAAAAATAATTTCATGAATATCTTGAATATCCTTAGAGTTATTTGCAGATTTGTAGATTTAACTCGCAAGCAGCGCCTTCATTGTGACGATGATAACAAGTTTTCTTATCACTAAGTTTGTTATCTTAAATATTATTTATCAAAAGTAAGATTATCTTAGGATGACACGGCAATGTGACACGGGAAAAAATGTTCACTAGATAAAACTATGATTTTCTAATGTAGAAAATTAGGAAAGACAAAATTCAGGATGACACGGCACACGGGGACCGGGAAAAAATGTTCACTTTATCGAGAGTTTCAAATTTACGAGTTTCAAATTATCAAAATATATCTTTTTTTTTAAATAAGTTTTTAGAGAATTGTTTTAACAAATGTTCGCTAGACAAACCTTTACTCGGGTAAAACCCCGGGCGAAGCCGAGTACGTTTTATAAGTTTATAGAGAATTGTTTTAACAAATGTTCGTTAGACAAACATTCACTCGGGTAAAACCCGGGCGAAGCCGGGCACATCCGCTAGTATATATATAAATGAATGTATGTGTGTGTGTGTGTCTGTCCTTTATGCCTGACCAAACCACTCATTGGAACGCCATGAAACTTTGGGAAGTTATTTAATATAGTACTGGGAAGGTTTTTGAAAAATAATTTCTTGAATATCCTTAGAGTTATTTGCAGATTTGTAGATTTAACTCGAAAGCAGCGCCCCCATTGCGACGATGATAACAAGTTTTTTTTATCTATAAGTTTTATTATCACTAAGTTTATTATCTTAAAGATTATTTATCAAAAGTAAGATTTTCTATCTATTAATTGCGTACAAGTCAAAGTTAGTTATCGAGTATTTTTCAAGGGACCGGGAAAAAATGTTCACTAGATAAAACGATGATTTTGTAATGTAGAAAATTAGGAAAGACAAAATTCAGGATGACGCGGCAATTTATTTGAGACAAGAATAATGATACAATTCCAAAGCAAGATACTATTCCTTTAACTTCCAATTACCGAGGGAACCAAATAATATTGATTTTATTCAACTTATCGAGTATTTTTCAAGGGACCGGGGAAAAATGTTCACTTTATCGAGAGATTCAAATTTACGAGTTTCAAATTATCAAAATATATCTTTTTTTTTTATAAGTTTATAGAGAATTGTTTTAACAAATGTTCGTTAGACAAACCTTTACTCGGGTAAAACCCGGGCGAAGCCAGGTACATCTGCTAGTATTAAATAAAAGGTAAATATTAGAAAGGCTACTGAGAAATTAACGGTTGAAATAATATTTGTGACTTTAATATTTTGATATATTTAAAAGTGAAATTGTTTTTTACCTTGATTTAACCTATTCCTTGATATTTGGCCAATCCATTTTCTTGATAAATTAAGAAAAGTAAACCACGAACGTATTTCGGGCTGTTAGCCCTGTTTTTTCAATTTAGTTTGTTATTTTTTCACTACACACTTTTACAACACTGGTTTCAAGTTAAATGGAAAATAGACATGGTCTTAATTTTATCCAGAAATAGATTACTGATATATTTTAGTCTCAACTCATCACTCAAATATAAATAACAAATACACGTTTAAAAAACAGTCAATTACAAGGTGCGTTCATTAATTTCCAGGACTGCTCTGTATCTTTGAAACAAAAAACAAATAAAAAAACTAATTTAATATTTTTCAAAATATGCCCCTCCTGCCTCAATACACCTGTTTCATATTTTTTTCCAATTGTCGAAGCAGGAGATGAAATCACTTTTTGAGAGGTTCCTCAAGGTTGCCTTCGATTCAGCTTGTATCATATCAACGTTGTCAAATTTCCTTCCTTTTAACTTCATTTTCAATTTAGGATAGAGGAAAAAGTCATTGGGGGCTAAGTCGGGGGAATAGGGTGGATGAGGGATCTGTATGGTTGAATGCTTGGCCAAGAACTGCAAAACAACATGGGCTGTGTGCGGCCGCGCATTATCGACGTGAAGTATCCAGTCATTGTTTTGCCATCTTTCAGGATTTTAAGGCGCACTGCCTCCCTTAAGCGCCTCATTATCCCCAAATAAACCTCTTGATTAATTTTACGTCCGAAAGGAATCAATTCATGGTGAACCAAACCATTAATATAAAAAAAAATGTAACAAGCAATGTCTTGACTTTGGATTTTGTAAATCTTGCCTTTTTGGGTTTCGGTTCCCCTCTTTCAATCCATTGGCTGGATTGACGTTTGGTTTCTGGGTCATACTGATACACCCATGTCTCATCCCCGGTAATGATTTTTTGCATCCATTCTGGATCGGTCTGAGTCATTTCAACCATGTTTTTGCAGACATCCATTCTAACCTCCTTTTGTTCCTCTGTTAGAATCCGGGGAACAAATTTTGAAGACGTCCGGATCATGTCCAAATCTTTTGTTACTATTTGATGACACAGTCCTACAGATTGTCCAGTCTCTGAAGATAAGTCTTTAATAGAAATTCTTCTGTTAGATTTAATTAATTCCTTTATTTTGAGCTTGTTTTCCTCGCAACGTAATGATCTTGGACGCCCAGTATGCTGATCATCGTTTACCTTTTCCCGACCTTTTAGGAAGCGAGAAAACCATTCAAAAGTTCTTGAACGGGATAAAGCTGCATCGCCAAAAGCTTCTTTAATCAATTCATACGTCTCAGTAGCACTTTTTTTTCAATTCAAAACAAAACTTAATGCAGATTCTCTGCTCTTCGAAAATGGCCATTTTAAAATTAGAAATGCGAACCTTACAAGGAAGTTGTTTTGTTCTATTTTTAGATCGGCGCGTGCGCCACGAGACTCGTGCTTTCAGTCAGGTGTGGTCGAATGTCCGATATTTAATTCTGTATAAAAATTATTTCTTTAGCTTTTTTATTTATTTTATTTTTCAACCAGTCCTGGATTTTAATGAACGCACCTTGTATATCAGTCTTACCAATCCTTATACAGTAGAACTACCTCCCTATAAAGGACAACACCCAATTACAGAGCCAAAGTGTCTTTTAGGGAGAGGTGTCCTCTTACCGGAGAGTTGATAAATAGTAAAAATGATAATTTTGCAAATAAAACAGCCCTAAGTAGAGAGGTGTCCTCTTACCAGAGAGTTGCTAAATAGTAAAAATGGTAATTTTGCAAATGAAAAAAGCCCTTTATAGAGAGGTGTCCTCTTACCGGAGAGTTGCTAAATAGTAAAAATGGTAATTTTGCAAATGAAAAAAGCCCTTTATAGAGAGATGTCTTCTTACCGGAGAGTTGCTAAATAGTAAAAATGGTAATTTTGCAAATGAAAAAAGCCCTTTATAGAGAGATGTCTTCTTGCCGGAGAGTTTCTAAATAGTAAAAATGGTAATTTTGCAAATGAAAACAGCCCCTTTGTAGAGAGGTGTCCTCTTACCGGAGAGTTGCTAAATATAAAAAAATTATAATTTTGCAAATGAAAACAGCCCTAAGTAGAGAGGTGTCCTCTTACCGGAGAGTTTCTAAATAGTAAAAATGGTAATTTTGCAAATGAAAACTGTCTTTTGTAGAGAGATGTCTTCTTACCGGAGAGTTTCTAAATAGTAAAAATGGTAATTTTGCAAATGAAAACTGTCTTTTGTAGAGAGATGTCTGCTAAAGATAGGATCTACTATATTGATATGTTTACAGTATCCAACGTCATCATAAACATATGGCTATTGATATAGTATGGATGGTGTGTAAATGATTATACGGAATCATTGGCCAATTGGTAGAATTTTAATATAAATAGATAAGTGAAAACTAACTTTAAAAAAGGTCAGGTGTTGATACTAAAAACTGCTGAACTATGTGCTTCCTTCAAAATACACAGTGGCTTCCATCGTGCCTACGTCACGGGACGACGTGGCATTGAGAAGCTTCCAACCACTACCACTAGAGGCGCTGCACCTTTCCCTTCACTTCCTGTTATGTCTTCCCTTGTTCTGGCTACTTACTATGTCGTGATATTAGAAAGAAGGAATCATATATCGCCGCAACTCTTTTTTATTAACGCGATAAAAGAAGCTTTCGGGCAAGCCCTTCTTCAGCTAATTATAGTGTACAAACAAGGAGAGATTATATATCGTTTTTAATATATACAAAATAATATTGAAGCGATGCAGCAGAGAAATAGAAGAGAAGACGTGGGGAAGCGAAGAGAGAAGGGATCAGCCGGCGCGAGCCGCACGCAGTTCCTCGGGGTTCCGAAGAGGTAAACAAGGTGCCGGGTTGAAGCCTGGCCGAACATCCTGCCGAACGTCTTGGGCAGGGAGAACGGCGGGACAACAGACGCAGCAGGTGGGCTCCGAACGTGTGGCCGTATGGACTGACCGGGAAGACGGTAGCGGAGAAGGATCCCTCTAGTGGCGGGCATTGAAGGCAAGTCAATCTTCTACTGTATACAGTGGACCCTCGGTTTACGAGCACCTTGGAGTACGAGCTTTTCGCAGTACGAGCAAAATTTTTTGAAAAATTTTACCTCGGATTACGAGTGAATTTTCGCATTACGAGCAACTCGTGATGGTTGCCCGTAATCGTGATGGATGAAAATTCACTGGGATCCCTCCCTTCAGATCAGATTCGGGAAATATGTAAAATGTGGGAAACTGTGCAATTGTTCGTAGCAAGAAGAATTGCCCGAGTTTTAATTATTAAAAATAAGAAATTAGTTTCGCACTACGAGCGTTTTGGAGTACGAGCATGGCTCTGGAACGGATTATGCTCGCAAACCGAGGGTCCACTGTAGTTACTTATCTACTCTTTAAGCTCGTATAATAAATATACCGCACTAAGCTGTATCCTAAATAATCCACATTGTTCTCTTAGAAACCTTGCACGCAAACATTGACGGCTGAGAAGCGTCGTAACAATATTTTATTTTGTGTTTATATTAAAAACGATATATAATCTCTCCTTGTTTGTACACTATAATTAGCTGAAGAAGGGCTTGCCCGAAAGCTTCTTTTATCGCGTTAATAAAAAAGAGTTGCGGCGATATATGATTCCTTCTTTCTAATTTGTTCGAAATCCGCAAACCGTTTACCATGAATGTCGTGATATATTAAAACTTGTATATTTGAATCTATTCTGCATCTGATTGAACCACCGATCCAACAAAAACAAATTAGGCAAATATCCTGACCACTAACATTAGCGTTTTTTAGATAGCAGAGAGAGAGAGAGAGAGCGCCATCTAATGGAAAAGAAATCAACTAAACATTGATTTAGCCTGTTCCTTAA
Organism: Cordylochernes scorpioides; assembly: GCA_030710605.1. NCBI lineage: Eukaryota > Metazoa > Arthropoda > Arachnida > Pseudoscorpiones > Chernetidae > Cordylochernes > Cordylochernes scorpioides. The sequence goes on along the minus strand of CP092863.1, from coordinate 76,747,311 downwards.
TATTTGGCTAAACCATTTTCTTGATAAATCAAGAAAAGCCAACCATAAAAGCGCTGGTTGGTTCAAATTCACATTAATAGGTACCACTCAACAAGAGCAACCTAGTTCATGATAATTGAAACAGTGAATAATATTTGAAGGTTATTTACATATTAAACAAATTTTAACGCGGGATTCAACCCCGGTTCATGACTGTCGGGAATCGAGCGTGTTACCCTCTCATCCACCGACTTTTATATCCATAAAAGCGTTTTGGGCTGTTGACCCTTGTTCTTTTTTAATGAATAGATAAGATTTGGATTTAAAAATAGATCTAGTTCTAAAATGGTTATGAAGTTTGAATTGACCATTCCCCTGTTAGGTTAATTACATATCTGGATAACAAATTCTTTCAAATCACAACACGAAAAATATGTCAATATAGAGAAAGATACAATTGAACCTCCCTTTAGCGGTCACCTCTCTATAAAGGACAGTTTTCATTTGCAAAATGACCATTTTTACAATTTAGCAACTCTCCAGTAAGAGGACACACCCTCCCTAAAGGGCACTTTGGTTCTGCAATTAGGTGTTATCCTTTACAGGGAGGTTCTACTGTCTTTATAACCCAAGGAGCAAAGAACACTAACTACCCGGGGAGTCCAGCTCACTAGTATGGACTAGTGCTAAGCGCTTTTACTCGCGTCCTGTTTTTATTGCTGAGTTGAACCAGTTGACCAGAAATTTCCAAGCTGTGGTTGAGGCTGGCCATAGATCTAGGATTCAGGTGGGTCAGTCCAAGGAGGATAGCTGTTTGCATCCTATGTCTCAGGAATGCTGAAGAGAAGATGATCGACTGTCTGTGGCTCTTCTGAACAGTGGATGCAGGTAAGGTCTGTTTCGGGATTCACACGTGTAATGTCTGCCAGCACATGGCCATGGCCCGTGAGGATGGTGGTGGGGGCCTCTCCATAGCGGAATTTTGGTAGAAATTTGAGGAGAAAGCTTGGAGTGGTAGCAATTATTCAAATAAATTGTTAAATTTAATTTATGAATCATTATTTTTGTTTGATATTCTTTGGCACGTGAGATGAGTCAGAAACATCTATAAGTTGCCTCTCTGCTTTTGTAAATTAATTTGATTCTTCTTTCTGATAGAGCATGTGCTTTTCAGCTGCCCAGCATTTGAACTACAGCGATTACAAACGGCTACACTTATTGGACAGCTCTCATTCAATGACACTGCCCTTTGGAATCTACCAAGAAACAAATCGGCCTGGAAACACTTGGTGAACTTGTTCACTAAGGCTACCAAGACCTAAACTACAGGACAGCCCGGGTAGTTGGTGATCTATGGATACGCTCCAGGACTTACCTAGTTGTTATTACTATTATACTTCTTGGACTGCCCTCATTCAATGACACTGCCATATTGAATCTACCAAGAAACAAACCGGCCACTTGGTGAATTGGTTCACTAAGGCTACCAAGACAGACTCCTAAACTACAGGACAGTCCGGGTTGTTAGCAATTTAAGGATACGCTCCAGGAGCCTGGGTTACCTTTATGTTACTATGTTTCTAATTTCTTAGATTTTGTTTTGAAGACTCTTAAAGAAAATATTTATCTTATCGATAAATGTTATTTTCTCAATTAATTAACTTACAATTTAAAGGATATTTTTTTAAAATTTAAATTTGAATAGAAAAGATTTGTATAACTAAATTTGGATAAATATAGGATTTGGCAAATATAAAGCTTAATGTGCGTAAATTTCCATATATACAGTAGAACTACTTCCCTGTAAAGGACAACACCTAATTGCAGAGCTTAACTGTCCTTTAGGGAGAGGTGTCCTCTTTCCGGAGAGTTAATAAATACAGTAGAACTACCTCCCTGTAAAGGACAACACCTAATTGCAGAACTAAACTGTCCTTTAGAGAGAGGTGTCCTCTTTCCGGAGAGTTAATAAATACAGTAGAACTACTTCCCTGTAAAGGACAACACCTAATTGCAGAACTAAACTGTCCTTTAGAGAGAGGTGTCCTCTTTCCGGAGAGTTAATAAATACAGTAGAACTACTTCCCTGTAAAGGACAACACCTAATTGCAGAACTAAACTGTCCTTTAGAGAGAGGTGTCCTCTTTCCGGAGAGTTAATAAATACAGTAGAACTACTTCCCTGTAAAGGACAACACCTAATTGCAGAGCTAAACTGTCCTTTAGGGAGAGGTGTCCTCTTTCCGGAGAGTTAATAAATACAGTAGAACTACCTCCCTGTAAAGGACAACACCTATTTGCAGAGCCAAACTGTCCTTTAGGGAGAGGTGTCCTCTTTTCGGAGAGTTAATAAATACAGTAGAACTACCTCCATGTAAAGGACAACACCTAATTGCAGAACTAAACTGTCCTTTAGAGAGAGGTGTCCTCTTTCCGGAGAGTTAATAAATACAGTAGAACTACTTCCCTGTAAAGGACAACACCTAATTGCAGAGCTTAACTGTCCTTTAGGGAGAGGTGTCCTCTTTCCGGAGAGTTAATAAATACAGTAGAACTACTTCCCTGTAAAGGACAACACCTAATTGCAGAACTAAACTGTCCTTTAGAGAGAGGTGTCCTCTTTCCGGAGAGTTAATAAATACAGTAGAACTACTTCCCTGTAAAGGACAACACCTAATTGCAGAGCTAAACTGTCCTTTAGGGAGAGGTGTCCTCTTTCCGGAGAGTTAATAAATACAGTAGAACTACTTCCCTGTAAAGGACAACACCTAATTGCAGAGCTAAACTGTCCTTTAGGGAGAGGTGTCCTCTTTCCGGAGAGTTAATAAATACAGTAGAACTACCTCCCTGTAAAGGACAACACCTATTTGCAGAGCCAAACTGTCCTTTAGGGAGAGGTGTCCTCTTTCGGAGAGTTAATAAATACAGTAGAACTACCTCCATGTAAAGGACAACACCTAATTGCAGAACTAAACTGTCCTTTAGAGAGAGGTGTCCTCTTTCCGGAGAGTTAATAAATACAGTAGAACTACTTCCCTGTAAAGGACAACACCTATTTGCAGAGCCAAACTGTCCTTTAGGGAGAGGTGTCCTCTTTTCGGAGAGTTAATAAATACAGTAGAACTACCTCCATGTAAAGGACAACACCTAATTGCAGAACTAAACTGTCCTTTAGAGAGAGGTGTCCTCTTTCCGGAGAGTTAATAAATACAGTAGAACTACCTCCATGTAAAGGACAACACCTAATTGCAGAACTAAACTGTCCTTTAGAGAGAGGTGTCCTCTTTTCGGAGAGATAATAAATACAGTAGAACTACCTCCCTGTAAAGGACAACATCTAATTGCAGAGCCAAAGTGTCCTTTAGGGAGAGGTGTCCTCTTTCCGGAGAGTTAATAAATACAGTAGAACTACCTCCCTGTAAAGGACAACACCTAATTGCAGAGCTAAACTGTCCTTTAGGGAGAGGTGTCCTCTTTCCGGAGAGTTAATAAATACAGTAGAACTACTTCCCTGTAAAGGACAACACCTAATTGCAGAACTAAACTGTCCTTTAGAGAGGGGTGTCCTCTTTCCGGAGAGTTAATAAATACAGTAGAACTACTTCCCTGTAAAGGACAACACCTAATTGCAGAACTAAACTGTCCTTTAGGGAGAGGTGTCCTCTTTCCGGAGAGTTAATAAATACAGTAGAACTACCTCCCTGTAAAGGACAACACCTATTTGCAGAGCCAAACTGTCCTTTAGGGAGAGGTGTCCTCTTTTCGGAGAGTTAATAAATACAGTAGAACTACCTCCATGTAAAGGACAACACCTAATTGCAGAACTAAACTGTCCTTTAGAGAGAGGTGTCCTCTTTTCGGAGAGATAATAAATACAGTAGAACTACCTCCCTGTAAAGGACAACATCTAATTGCAGAGCCAAAGTGTCCTTTAGGGAGAGGTGTCCTCTTTCCGGAGAGTTAATAAATACAGTAGAACTACCTCCCTGTAACGGACAACACCTAATTGCAGAGCCAAACTGTCCTTTAGGGAGAGGTGTCCTCTTACCGGAGAGTTGCTAAATAGTAAAAATGGTAATTTTGGTGAATGAAAACTGTCCTTTATAGAGAGGTGTCCTCTTACCGGAGAGTTTCAAAGTAGTAAAAATGGTAATTTTTGCAAATGAAAACTGTCCTTTGTGGATAGGTGTCTTCTTACCAGAAAGCTACTAAATAGTAAAAATGGTAATTTTGCAAATTAAAACTGCCCTTTATTTAGAGGTGTCCTCTTACCTGAGAGTTGCTAAATAGTAAAAATGGTAATTTTGCAAATAAAAACTGTTCTTTATAAAGACCACCTCTACAGACCATACTGCAATACTTTTATAACTTAGTTTAAGAATTTTCAAAATCAAATAGAATTTTCAAATTAAATTATGTCATATATTATTTTATTAAGAAATATTTCTAAACTAGCGGATGTACCCGGCTTCGCCCGGGTTTTACCCGAGTAAAGGTTTGTCTAACGAACATTTGTTAAAACGATTGTCTATAAACTTATTTAAAAAAAAAAGATATATTTCGATAATTAGAAACTCGTAAATTTGAATCTCTCGATAAAGTGAACATTTTTTTCCCGGTCCCTTGAAAAATACTCGATAAGTTGAATAAAATCAATATTAATTGGTTCCCTCGGTAATTGGAAGTTAAAGGAATAGTATCTTGCCTTGGAATTGTATCATTATTCTTGTCTCAAATAAATTGCCGTGTCATCCTGAATTTTGTCTTTCCTAATTTTCTACATTACAAAGTCATCGTTTTATCTAGTGAACATTTTTTCCCGGTCCCTTGAAAAATACTCGATAACTAACTTTGACTTGTGCGCAATTAATAGGTAGAAAATCTTACTTTTGATAAATAATCTTTAAGATAATAAACTTAGTGATAATAAAACTTTTATCATCGACGCAATGGGGGCGCTGCTTTCGAGTTAAATCTACAAATCTGCAAATAACTCTAAGGATATTCAAGATATTATTTTTCAGAAACCTTCCAGTACTATACTAAATAACTTCCCAAAGTTTAATGACGTTCCAATGAGTGGTTTGGTCAGGCATAAAGGACAGACACACACACACATACATTCATTTTTATATATAGTCACGACCGTCTTTCCTCAATTCCTCATGTCACGGATGCGCGCGCATCATCATTATGATCATTATCTTCTATAGAAGCTTCTATCTTTATAATTATGTATATTTACAAAAAGTCAATTCGCTCGCGCCTCTAGCGGTGAAAATGAGGGGTAATACCAGCTGACCTAATGTACATGTAAAGTTTGGAGCGGGACGTTTCACAAGAGTGACATCCACGGCTCCAATTTATAATTGTAACAAATAGTATTGGAATAAAAACATTCAATCGGGTAAAACACGGGCGTTGCCAGGGTCATTCGTCTAGTTTTTATATATATAGATGTAGACGAAAAATAAAATTATGATTTAAAATAATATATATATGTGTTTGGGACTAAATATTTATATCCTATTAATCTGTAAATAAATATATATAATCATTATAAACAGCAAGAATAAGAAGTAGAATGTAAACAACGTGGTGATGTAAAAAGATCAGTATAAAGTTTAATAGACAATTTATACAAATATCATTTTTAATTATCAAAATATAAACACCAAACAATATGAAATGGTTGAAGAATAAAATTCAAACGATTCAATACTATTTATAATTGACAATTTTAGTAAATTATGTTTAGCAAGATTCCTACAGAAAGCTATACAATAATAAACAACAATAACTAATATATGAACATTATATAAAAGGGCGTACTTGGATCTGTAAAGAAAAAAAAAAACTTTTTTTTTTCTCAAAATATTTCGAGAGATTGCTCCCTCTTTATCAATTTATTGCACAGTTATTGAACGTATTGTATTGCACAGTATATGAACGTTTTACTATAAAACTACTTGAAGGTAGATATACATCCTATTTACACTACCTACTCTACATATTTACCATATTAATACAATAGCTAGTATTATATATATGTGGCCATATAATAAGGTGGGAAGAGAAGTAATCACACCACAAGTTGGAAGAGAAACCCAGACAGCCAGAGAGGGAGATTGAGACTGATTTATTATACCGTACATATAAGATTATAAAAGGTTAAATACATAAAATGAATAGAGAGAGAGAGAGACGGGACCGGAAAAGCTGGGCGTCCGTTCGTGTCGCACAAAATACCCAACTGTCTTAAAAGTCCCGAGGTTCCAAGTAACGGGCCCCAGTAGTCGCCCCTTGGAATGTCGCTGATGTCTAAAGTGGCCGGTCCTTACCCTCCCGTCTCTCTATGGATTTACTGTAGGTTTGCTTTATTATTCCTGGAAGAGTATATATTATGACATATGCATAATAAAAGACAATACCAATCCTAAGGGAATGTTCTTGGTCTCCGTACAGGAATTACTGGGAGGTTTCTCAGTCTGTTCTTTAGGAATAATCTCAGACTTTTCAGTATCATTCTTTGGTTTTTCTTCCTTCGGGACAGCTCCAATACTGTAGTTTACATATCCACACTCTGTACCAAAATTCTTTTTGATATATGAACTAATCATGTTGATTTACTGGTTGTTTGGTATTAAAGTTATATAATAGGTTGACTGTCTAGTAAATTTTTTAATGGTAGTAAAGCTGGTTAGATACTGGTCATATTGAAAATATGATGATTATGCAATAACAGAGTTAAATATTCTGTTGAAATTATCTATGATAAGTTTATATTTATTTTTTTCAGTTAATCTTTACAATTAATTATTATTATATTTGATTAATTATATTATATTTGAATGTAATTCTACTGTCCTATAAGCTTATGTCCATAATTTTCTTGAAAACCATTTCTGAGATTCCATCCTTCAGTGCTGCGTATATAAGCAGAATCGTCTATTACAGTATTAGAGCTCTTAAAAGCGGTCTGGTGGATTAAATTAGAGAAACCGCTGAGAGGGTTCACCACTGATGAGCCAAGCCCTTCCAATATATTTTTTCATCGCAGTAAGGACAGTAGAAGTTTGTATTTTGTATTAAAAAAAACATTCGTGCTTTTAAATCCTTTCATTTTATATGTATAGTTGGCGCGTTATTACTTTGTGTTAATTATTAAAAGTGTTGACACATTTACTACATACAAACTTTGCATATATATTAAAGGAGTATATATTATACACACACAAGAGCCTTTATTAAGACACACTGGTCTTATAGAGGATTCTCCCCGAGATTACAGGAGAGATAGGCCTGTGAAAGTGGGGAATACACAGAAGAAGAAAAAGAAAGATTATGTAAGTATGATATATACATACACATACATATTAATATATATAGTCACGACCGTCTTTCCTCATCGGCCGCCTCTGTCACGGATGCGCGCGCACAGGGAGGTCACGTACTCGCCGGCAGCCAACGGGCGCGCGCCGCCGGCAGGGGGGGGGGGCATTACGTCATAGATTATAAACACAAGGTAATAAGGCCAAATAAAAAAAATAGTGTGTGATAAGGCACAATTTGGATTATAGATTATAAACACAAGGTAATAAGACCTAATCCAAATTAATAAATAGTGTGTGATAAGGCACAATTTGGATTATATTTAATACAGTTATCAGCGTCATGCACAATTCTGTCACGTTAAGTCATGTGTCAAGTTACGGTAAGTAGAAATTTAAAAATTAAAAAAAGATGCCGAAACCCGGGATCGAACCAGGGACCTTTAGATATTCAGTCTAACGCTCTCCTAACTGAGCTATTTCGGCTTATTTAACATATACACAACATATTTTAACAGTATATAAAGTAGAATCTGGAAAAACTCTTAGTGAAAATTTCAGGTCTCTATCCCGAATATCCGTCGTGTTATTTGCAAATTTGCTCTTTCGCTCGCGCCTCTGGCGGTGAAAATGAGGGGTAATACCAGCTGACCTAATGTACATGTAAAGTTTGGAGCGGGACGTTTCACAAGAGTGACATCCACGGCTCCAATTTATAATTGTAACGAATAGTATTTGAATAAAACATTTAATCGGGTAAAAGCTGGGCGTTGCCCGGGTCATTCGGCTAGTATACAACATAACAACAAAAGCCTCCATTAAGACCCAAATTCTTACAAAAGACTCGACTGCAGGATCCAAGAAGTAAAGTAAGAAAGAGATAAAGAAGTGAACAACAAAATTAATATATATATATACACATATATACACATTCACTCAATTCAAAGCAACAGTGATGATGTCTTTTTATTCACTGCCTTGTAAAACCCACATAGATCCCGTGAAAACTTTCTATCTGTTATGTAGTTTGTTGAGTATATCTTATATCTATAATATATGAAAGAAATATGGTATGATAAGAAGGGAAGTAAATATAGTTAAAAAGAAAGTAGATAAATATTATATTTTGAGATATCAAAAAGGTTTTTGTATTAAAAAAAGGACTATAACAAGTTCGCGCTGTAGACTCGGCATTTACGCGTCGTATGATCGGAACATGTGGAAAAAAAAATTAAAAGGAAGAATTGAAAATATTAAGATAAGAAAAAGTGAAAAGACAAAAATAATGCAAATTACTTTAATTTTATTGTTCAGAAATAGCTTGCTTTACTGGCATTATGCCTTTAATTCAATATCAAATTATTCTTAGTCTTATCTCTTCGATCAATATATATATATACTAGACGAATGACCCGGGCAACGCCCGGGTTTTACCCGATTAAATGTTTTTATTCAAATAATATCCGTTACGAATATTCATTCTGCTCGAATGAATGTTTTTCTGTTAGAATTTTGTTCCTGCGTACAAAATAATGAACTGGTTTCACCCGTGGTCTCTGCTTTTTGGAATTTTTCCCGATATAATTATGTATCTAATAATCAAACATGATACATCAATATCGTCATCATCATTTTCTGACTAAAAATATATAGTTTTAATAAAAAAAGTTAAAAATGTAAAAAAAAGTTCTTCAAATGAAAAAAAGAGATAGCCAAAAATACTAATCAAAATGCAGCCGAAAATTTTCCTCAGGTTTATAAAAAGCGATATGCAAAATTTGGTATCAATTGGTTCAGTAGTTTTTGAGTTTATCGCGAAACAGACAGACAGACAGACAGACAGAAATTGACTTTTATATATATAGAGATAAACATCAAGAGCCTATCGAGATAAAAAATCAATCAATCAATAGTTTTATCAAGACTTTTATTCAAATTCTACTTAGATTTAAAGATACAGGAAAGGAATGGGGGAAAAATAAAACATATTTACAAAGTTATATCAGAAATATATACAAATTGAGCTATAGTTATTTTGATATAATATTATATATATAAATATATATATATATATATGATAAAAATGGCATATCCTGACCAGGAGCACATGTGCTTTACAGAAGGCAGAGCGCCATCTGGTGGAACAGAAATCAACTAAACATTGATTTAGCCTGTTCCCTGATATTTGGCCAACCCAATTTCTTGACAAATCAAGAAAAGCCATCCACGAACGCGTTTCGCGCTTTTTGGCGCTCGTCAGCGTGGACTAGGCTGTACCACTGCGACCAAAAAGATTTTTTGGTCCCAGTAGCTTCTTGAAAAAACAAGAAATGGGTATTTAAGGCCAAACTTGCGTAAATACGCTTAACACATGAAAAAACGAAAGAAAAAAATAAAAGATAAAAAGATCAGGTGTTGAAATCAATGATAAAAATGGCATATCCTGACCAGGAGCACATGTGCTTTACAGAAGGCAGAGCGCCATCTGGTGGAACAGAAATCAACTAAACATTGATTTAGCCTGTTCCCTGATATTTGGCCAACCCAATTTCTTGACAAATCAAGAAAAGCCATCCACGAACGCGTTTCGCGCTTTTTGGCGCTCGTCAGCGTGGACTAGGCTGTACCACTGCGACCAAAAGATTTTTTGGTCCCAGTAGCTTCTTGAAAAAACAAGAAATGGGTATTTAAGGCCAAACTTGCGTAAATACGCTTAACACATGAAAAAACGAAAGAAAAAAATAAAAGATAAAAAGATCAGGTGTTGAAATCAATGATAAAAATGGCATATCCTGACCAGGAGCACATGTGCTTTACAGAAGGCAGATTTAGTTGATTTCTGTTCCACCAGATGGCGCTCTGCCTTCTGTAAAGCACATGTGCTCCTGGTCAGGATATGCCATTTTTATCATTGATTTCAACACCTGATCTTTTTATCTTTTATTTTTTTCTTTCGTTTTTTCATGTGTTAAGCGTATTTACGCAAGTTTGGCCTTAAATACCCATTTCTTATTTTTTCAAGAAGCTACTGGGACCAAAAAATCTTTTTGGTCGCAGTGGTACAGCCTAGTCCACGCTGACGAGCGCCAAAAAGCGCGAAACGCGTTCGTGGATGGCTTTTCTTGATTTGTCAAGAAATTGGGTTGGCCAAATATCAGGGAACAGGCCAAATCAATGTTTAGTTGATTTCTGTTCCACCAGATGGCGCTCTGCCTTCTGTAAAGCACATGTGCTCCTGGTCAGGATATGCCATTTTTATCATTGATTTCAACACCTGATCTTTTTATCTTTTATTTTTTTCTTTCGTTTTTTCATGTGTTAAGCGTATTTACGCAAGTTTGGCCTTAAATACCCATTTCTTGTTTTTTCAAGAAGCTACTGGGACCAAAAAATCTTTTTGGTCGCAGTGGTACAGCCTAGTCCACGCTGACGAGCGCCAAAAAGCGCGAAACGCGTTCGTGGATGGCTTTTCTTGATTTGTCAAGAAATTGGGTTGGCCAAATATCAGGGAACAGGCTAAATCAATGTTTAGTTGATTTCTGTTCCACCAGATGGCGCTCTGCCTTCTGTAAAGCACATGTGCTCCTGGTCAGGATATGCCATTTTTATCATTGATTTCAACACCTGATCTTTTTATCTTTTATTTTTTTCTTTCGTTTTTTCATGTGTTAAGCGTATTTACGCAAGTTTGGCCTTAAATACCCATTTCTTGTTTTTTCAAGAAGCTACTGGGACCAAAAAATCTTTTTGGTCGCAGTGGTACAGCCTAGTCCACGCTGACGAGCGCCAAAAAGCGCGAAACGCGTTCGTGGATGGCTTTTCTTGATTTGTCAAGAAATTGGGTTGGCCAAATATCAGGGAACAGGCTAAATCAATGTTTAGTTGATTTCTGTTCCACCAGATGGCGCTCTGCCTTCTGTAAAGCACATGTGCTCCTGGTCAGGATATGCCATTTTTATCATTGATTTCAACACCTGATCTTTTTATCTTTTATTTTTTTCTTTCGTTTTTTCATATATATATATGTCGTATCCATCGTGGTCGAATGGAAGGGCACGACCGTTGTGCATGTATGCTTCGAAAAAGATCTTGTTCCACGTTTATTTTGTACAGATTTATAGATGGGTGAATTTGTATTTACATTTTAACGTACTAATTATGGCGAAAATAAATTATACATCTTGGGAATTAGGCAAATTATGACATATATATTTAAAATAAAGAAAGCATATCCTGACCAGGAGCACATGTGCTTTACAGAAGGCAGAGCGCCATCTGGTGGAACAGAAATCAACTAAAATTTATTCAGCCTGTTTCCTGATATATGTAAATGTTATAGGTATTTTCCTATTTTCTCTATTCCTTTTCTATACATATTTCTGTAAGTATCATGGCGATAGCCATCGTCGTGACATTTTCCATGGTCGTGCAGACTTCACGCATGCTATGTTCTAACTAGGAGACCTTCCCAGAACGGCATAGGTCTATCACTGTAGTATTTAAGATGGAGAGATGAAGCCACTAGAGGAGATGGTTGCTTCGGACGTGGTAGTCCGCCGTGGGGAGCGAGATAGGCCTCAGAGACGTTTTGGGACTAGGAGCCAGGCTGATGGTGCTTCTCTGCGTCGATGGAGGAAAGGTGTTTACAGCATTTGGAGGCCTTATAAAGTCGCCTTCAAGCATCGACGAAAAGTTCTTGAATCGCGGTGGTGATTTTTGCTTCGGAGATCTCGTAGCGGAACAACGGTCGTCCTCTTCAAGGATGAGGAAAGTCGTCGTCCCCTGGATGAATTCAGCGGCGACGATGGGGTCGCAGGCGAAGTGGCGCTGGTATATGGTCCGAAAGTCTTTAGTGAATGGTCCTATACTGGGTGGGGCGATCTGAGAATCTCGATAGCACAAGAATTCTATTCCAATCGAGAGGCTTCAACCCGACTCTCGCAGTTTTTACTCTGGTTGGAATGTATAAGGCGTCGAACAGGGTGTTTGCATCTGATCTATCATCTCCGAGAAGGCCTACACCTTGCTGGATGCTGTGTCGTTCGTGCTCTCCTCGCTCTTATTAAGGTCGCCAAACTCCCAAGAGTTCTCTTGGACGGCGGCGCCTGAGATGAGCTGCAGCTACTGGTGTCTCTTTTGCGAGGAATATGAGAGAGATAACAGTTGCTGACGCTCACTTCCTGCACGTGGACGTCGATAAAGAAGATGGGGATGTAGCTGGCCACAGGACAGCAATCCCCGGTGCAAAGGAGCAGGCGAAGCCCAAATCTCTGATGACTGTAGGAGGCACTACGAAGGAGCTGTAACCTAGGCCAAGATCTTCAATAGTGTCCAAAGACGAGGCGTTGGCCTCCTGCACGAAAGCCACGTCCACGCGATGTTGGCTAAGGGATTCGCAGAGCTCGATGCTTCTCTCGCGGGCATAAAGCCCGCAGACGTTGATGGAACCTAGGTTGAAACTTATTGGACGCTCTTCGTCTGGGAACGCTTGTATTGTGCTGTCTGGGAGGGGGTAAACACTCCAGAAGCTTCAGGGACAACTGTGGAGCTCTATCTTTTGGGCAATCCCCGTCTACTTTAGGAAGTTCTGATGGCTCTAGGGACCAAGACAAAGATTTACTTATTTCTCCTCTCTCCAGGTCTAGAAGTTCAGTCTCGCCTAAGAGGGAGCTGAGGATGCGCTCTAGTATAGAGTCTAGCAGTTGCCGGATCTTAGAACTATTCCCTGAGGGAGTAGAATCCTTTATTATCTTTCATTGATTGGTCCTCTATCTGCACGAATGGTACTTCATCCTACTGGGATTCTGGCGCCAGAGCAACCGAGGGAGTGGAAGTCACAGTTCCTGAAGTGACCACGGGAGGTGGGGCAGAAGATACAGTTGGAAGTACAGCACTAAGGGAGGCGGTAGGTACAGTGGACGCGGTGGTAGGCGTTGCTGCGCCGGTGTTGAAAAGCACCTTCCCTGAGACATCTGATGGCTTTTTTTTGGTATTCAAGGGATAGTTGGCTTTACCGTGCCCCTGCCTATGGTACAACGAGCATTTAACTCTATTGAAGAGTAATGCTGGAAAGGTCACCCCTTTGGACTTGATGTCGAGGCGCGGTGATAATATATCCAGCCTGATGCTCTCGTTCAGCAGAACAGCTAATATTATACACAGAAGGGTAGACTGTCAACAAAGACCTTCTCGGTCCTTCTGCGGAAGGGCATCCTTAATGTTTCCTTGAAGAATGAGGAGATTCAGGCGTGGGACTTGACTGCGAGGCCGGCAAGATAATTATTGTTCATCCTGGTCAGTTGTAATATGTTGTTAGGCCTTCCAAACAGCTTGTCCTGAGCCTGCAGGTACTGGAACTGGGTGAAATCAGGGCACGTAGACGCGTACTGTTCCAGGGTACCTGGAAACTGCTTTTTCATTGATTCTGCAATTCTTTGACGCATCGAATTGGTCTCTGTCTCTGAATTGGTAGACTGTTGGCGCTTGGCAGGAAGCTTGTTGCGGGAGGTGTTGGAACTCCTTGGAATGCTGACGTTGCCAAAGTTGTTGGCCGTTGGTGTGCACTGAAGCCTAGCAGACCTTGAGGCCATGTGTGCTGTGGTTTAGATCTATCCCTGACTCCAGGGTTCCACCGCTGTAACAAAGCCAAAACTTCCCTCAAAGAAGACAATGTCCTTATAGACGATAAGACGATAAAGCCGCTCTTCACGTGGCAATAAAAGCGTGGCAAATGTATTAAAGACAAACTTCAAAGCTCCAAGGGAATCCTTAAGAGAAACATTTCATATCCATATCAGTTACAAAAAGATGGCAAGCTGTGAGTCACAGCTCCCATTGGGAAGGATTTATGTTGCAGAGTATTTATAATTTTATTGACATATTACTAATTTTGAAAATTAAATTTTTATACTCTGTAAACTTCTCTCTTTGCCTTTCTGGTATTTCATAAATGTTGAGTTTTTTTGCAATAAATTATCCTTTCACACACACATCTTGAAATTTGTTGTATTTTCCCTAATTTTTAATTTATAATATAAACTTAAAATTAAAAAATATATAAAATCAAATCAGTTCCTGAATATTACACTTTGCTCCTTGCTTCTTGCTCTTAAAAAAAAATCAACTTTGAACATCTTGCATTAAAAAAAAATATATATATCTACTTATATATTTGCCTTATTCTGTCTGTTTGTCTGTTTGAAGCTCACGGATGGGATTTTTCATAACCATCGGTGGTTCAGTGGTAGAATGCTCGCCTGCCACGCGGGCGGCCCGGGTTCGATTCCCGGCCGATGCATTTTTTTTTTTTACAATTTTTAAAACTCATTTATTTATTATACAAGAATGACATCCACGGCGCCAAATTATAAGTGTAACGAATAGTATTTGAATAAAAGCATTTAATCGGGTAAAACCCGGGCGTTGCCCGGGTCATTCGTATATAATAATTGTATAAACGAATGCAAGACAAAATCACCGCGAATGTTTCTTTTTTTTTAAGGCAATTTCTTTTTAAGGCAATTATCGTTATTTATCGTTAATTTTTGTTTCGATTTTATTGAAAAAAAAAACGATATGGTGCCTTTAAAAAATGATCTTTATTACTATGCAGTTTTCTATTTAGTCAATATACCTAAGTTCATGTTGCAAATGTAATTATCTCTATCGATTTAGTAGGTGAAATGCAAAAAAAAAATCGACATGATGAAATCTTTATGAAAATTCACATTTTTATTTTTATATATTCAAGACACACACAGTTTGGGGCGGGACGTTTCACAAGAGAGACATCCACGGCGCCAATTTATAATTGTAACGAATAGTATTTTAATTAAAACATTTTAAAAACACACAGTTTGGAACGGGACGTTTCACAAGAGTGACATCCATGGCGCCAATTTATAATTGTAACGAATAGTATTTGAATTAAAACGTTTTTAAAATATATGCGCACTCGGGTAAAACCCGGGCGTTGCCCGGGTCATTCGTCTAGTTTATATATATATATATATATATATATGTAGACGAAAAATAAAATTATGATTTAAAATAATATATATATGTGTTTGGGACTAAATATATATATCCTATTAATCTGTAAATAAATATATATCATCATTATAAACAGCAAGAATAAGAAGTAGAATGTAAACAACGTGGTGATGTAAAAAGATCAGTATAAAGTTTAATAGACAATTTATACAAATATCATTTTTAATTATCAAAATATAAACACCAAACAATATGAAATGGTCGAAGAATAAAATTCAAACGATTCAATACTATTTATAATTGACAATTTTAGTAAATTATGTTTAGCAAGATTCCTACAGAAAGCTATACAATAATAAACAACAATAACTAATATATGAACATTATATAAAAGGGCGTGTGTTTTTTTCTCAAAATATTTCGAGAGATTGCTCCCTCTTTATCAATTTATTGCACAGTTATTGAACGTATTGTATTGCACAGTATATGAACGTTTTACTATAAAACTACTTGAAGGTAGATATACATTCTATTTACACTACCTACTCTACATATTTACCATATTAATACAATAGCTAGTATTATATATATGTGGCCATATAATAAGGTGGGAAGAGAAGTAATCACACCACAAGTTGGAAGAGAAACCCAGACAGCCAGAGAGGGAGATTGAGACTGATTTATTATACCGTACATATAAGATTATAAAAGGTTAAATACATAAAATGAATAGAGAGAAGAGAGAGACGGGACCGGAAAAGCTGGGCGTCCGTTCGTGTCGCACACAATCCCCAACTGTCTTAAAAGTCCCGAGGTTCCAAGTAACGGGCCCCAGTAGTCGCCCCTTGGAATGTCGCTGATGTCTAAAGTGGCCGGTCCTTACCCTCCCGTCTCTCTATGGATTTACTGTAGGTTTGCTTTATTATTCCTGGAAGAGTATATATTATGACATATGCATAATAAAAGACAATACCAATCCTAAGGGAATGTTCTTGGTCTCCATACAGGAATTACTGGGAGGTTTCTCAGTCTGTTCTTTAGGAATTATCTCAGATTTTTCAGTATCATTCTTTGGTTTTTCTTCCTTCGGGACAGCTCCAATACTGTAGTTTACATATCCACACTCTGTACCAAAATTCTTTTTGATATATGAACTAATCATGTTGATTTACTGGTTGTTTGGTATTAAAGTTATATAATAGGTTGACTGTCTAGTAAATTTTTTAATGGTAGTAAAGCTGGTTAGATACTGGTCATATTGAAAATATGATGATTATGCAATAACAGAGTTAAATATTATGTTGAAATTATCTATGATAAGTTTATATTTATTTTTTTCAGTTAATCTTTACAATTAATTATTATTATATTTGATTAATTATAATATATTTGAATGTAATTCTACTGTCCTATAAGCTTATGTCCATAATTTTCTTTAGAACCATTTCTGAGATTCCATCCTTCAGAGCTGCGTATATAAGCAGAATCGTCTATTACAGTATTAGAGCTCTGAGATGCGGTCTGGTGGATTAAATTAGAGAAACCGCTGAGAGGGTTCACCACTGATGAGCCAAGCCCTTCCAATATATTTTTTCATCGCAGTAAGGACAGTAGAAGTTTGTATTTTGTATTAAAAAAAACATTCGTGCTTTTAAATCCTTTCATTTTATATGTATAGATGGCGCGTTATTAGTTTGTGTTAATTATTAAAAGTGTTGACACATTTACTACATACAAACTTTGCATATATATTAAAGGAGTATATCTTATACACACACAAAAGCCTTTATTAAGACACACTGGTCTTATAGAGGATTCTCCCCGAGATTACAGGAGAGATAGGCCTGTGAAAGTGGGGAATATACAGAAGAAGAAAGAAGAAAGATTATGTAAGTATGATATATACATACACATACATATTAATATATATAGTCACGACCGTCTTTCCTCATCGGCCGCCTCTGTCACGGATGCGCGCGCACAGGGAGGTCACGTGCTCGCCGGCAGCCAACGGGCGCGCGCCGCCGGCAGGGGGGGCATTACGTCATAGATTATAAACACAAGGTAATAAGGCCAAATAAAAAAATAGTGTGTGATAAGGCACCATTTGGATTATAGATTATAAACACAAGGTAATAAGACCTAATCCAAATAAATAAATAGTGTGTGATAAGGCACAATTTGGATTATATTTAATACAGTTATCAGAGTCATGCACAATTCTGTCACGTTAAGTCATGTGTCAAGTTACGGTAAGTAGAAATTTAAAAATTAAAAAAATATGCCGAAACCCGGGATCGAACCAGGGACCTTTAGATATTCAGTCTAACGCTCTCCTAACTGAGCTATTTCGGCTTATTTAACATATACACAACATATTTTAACAGTATATAAAGTAGAATCTGGAAAAACTCTTAGTGAAAATTTCAGGTCTCTATCCCGAATATCCGTCGTGTTATTTGCAAATTTGCTCTTTCGCTCGCGCCTCTAGCGGTGAAAATGAGGGGTAATACCAGCTGACCTAATGTACATGTAAAGTTTGGAGCGGGACGTTTCACAAGAGTGACATCCACGGCTCCAATTTATAATTGTAACGAATAGTATTTGAATAAAACATTTAATCGGGTAAAAGCTGGGCGTTGCCCGGGTCATTCGGCTAGTATACAACATAACAACAAAAGCCCCCATTAAGACCCAAATTCTTACAAAAGACTCGACTGCAGGATCCAAGAAGTAAAGTAAGAAAGAGATAAAGAAGTGAACAACAAAATTAATATATATATATATATACACACATATATACACATTCACTCAATTCAAAGTAACAGTGATGATGTCTTTTTATTCACTGCCTTGTAAAACCCACATAGATCCAGTGAAAACTTTCTATCTGTTATGTAGTTTGTTGAGTATATCTTATATCTATAATATATGAAAGAAATATGGTATGATAAGAAGGGAAGTAAATATAGTTAAAAAGAAAGTAGATAAATATTATATTTTGAGATATCAAAAAGGTTTTTGTATTAAAAAAAGGACTATAACAAGTTCGCGCTGTAGACTCGGCATTTACGCGTCGTATGATCGGAACATGTGGAAAAAAAAATTAAAAGGAAGAATTGAAAATATTAAGATAAGAAAAAGTGAAAAGACAAAAATAATGCAAATTACTTTAATTTTATTGTTCAGAAATAGCTTGCTTTACTGGCATTATGCCTTTAATTCAATATCAATTTATTCTAAGGCTTATCTCTTCGATCAATATATATATATACTAGACGAATGACCCGGGCAACGCCCGGGTTTTACCCGATTAAATGTTTTTATTCAAATAATATTCGTTACGAATATTCATTCTGCTCGAATGAATGTTTTTCTGTTAGAATTTTGTTCCTGCGTACAAAATAATGAACTGGTTTCACCCGTGGTCTCTGCTTTTTGGAATTTTTCCCGATATAATTATGTATCTAATAATCAAACATGATACATCAATATCGTCATCATCATTTTCTGACTAAAAATATATAGGTTTAATAAAAAAAGTTAAAAATGTAAAAAAAAGTTCTTCAAATGAAAAAAAGAAATAG
Source organism: Cordylochernes scorpioides (assembly GCA_030710605.1). Lineage (NCBI taxonomy): Eukaryota > Metazoa > Arthropoda > Arachnida > Pseudoscorpiones > Chernetidae > Cordylochernes > Cordylochernes scorpioides. Next base: position 76,728,423 of record CP092863.1, on the reverse strand, counting down.
CCAAAAATACTAATCAAAATGCAGCCGAAAATTTTCCTCAGGTTTATAAAAAGCGACATGCAAAATTTGGTACCAATTGGTTTAGTAGTTTTTGAGTTTATCGCGAAACAGACAGACAGACAGACAGAAATTGACTTTTATATATATAGAGATAGAGATTATATATATAGAGAGAGATAATATAAATGAGTTTTAAAAATTGTAAAAAAAAAAATGCATCGGCCGGGAATCGAACCCGGGCCGCCCGCGTGGCAGGCGAGCATTCTACCACTGAACCACCGATGCTTTAAAAAATGGCCATATTTAGGTATTCATTCCATTCCGGATTAGTCCGCGTAAAAAAAAAGTTCTTCAAATGAAAAAAAGAAATAGCCAAAAATACTAATCAAAATGCAGCCGAAAATTTTCCTCAGGTTTATAAAAAGCGACATGCAAAATTTGGTACCAATTGGTTCAGTAGTTTTTGAGTTTATCGCGAAACAGACAGACAGACAGACAGAAATTGACTTTTATATATATATAGAGATAAACATCAAGAGCCTATCGAGATAAAAAATCAATCAATCAATAGTTTTATCAAGACTTTTATTCAAATTCTACTTAGATTTAAAGATACAGGAAAGGAATGGGGGAAAAATAAAACATATTTACAAAGTTATATCAGAAATATATACAAATTGAGCTATAGTTATTTTGATATAATATTATCTCTATATTAATAAAATGCAAATTTCATAAGTGTACATCACTAAAAACTTTCGTTACAATGCATCAATTTCAACCAAATTTTCAACATTTATGTAAAACGAGATGGAGCAGGTTTTGCTTAACATCAAAATATTTTTCCCTAACATTAACATGCGTAACTTCGCTGTTATCGATTAAATACAAAAAAAAAATCAACAGAGTTAATTTTATTTATATATAAATACAAAATTAAATTTCAACAGAGTTAATTTTTTTACATACTAGCTAATAATCTCAATCTAAAAAAATATTCAAAACAAGCAATTTTAAGATAACACCATATGTAAAACAGTCGGCCAAGAAAACAAATAACGTGTAATATATATATAATATAATATATATAATAAAATCTTAAATATTATTTATCAAAAGTAAGATTATCTCAGGATGACACGGCAATTTATTTGAGACAAGAATAATGATACAATTCCAAGGCGAAGATACTATTCCTTTAACTTCCAATTACCGAGGGAACCAATTAATATTGATTTTATTCAACTTATCGAGTATTTTTCAAGGGACCGGAAAAAAATGTTCACTAGATAAAACGATGATTTTGTAATGTAGAAAATTAGGAAAGACAAAATTCAGGATGACACGGCACACAGGGACCGGGAAAAAATGTTCACTTTATCGAGAGATTCAAATTTACAAGTTTCAAATTATCAAAATATATCTTCTTTTTTAAATAAGTTTATAGAGAATTGTTTTAACAAATGTTCGTTAGACAACCTTTACTCGGGTAAAAACCCGGGCGAAGCCGGGCACATCCGCTAGTATATATATATATGTCGTATCCATCGTGGTCGAATGGAAGGGCGCGACCGTTGTGCATGTATGCTTCGAAAAAGATCTTGTTCCACGTTTATTTTGTACAGATTTATAGATGGGTGAATTTGTATTTACATTTTAACGTACTAATTATGGCGAAAATAAATTATACATCTTGGGAATTAGGCAAATTATGACATATATATTTAAAATAAAGAAAGCATATCCTGACCAGGAGCACATGTGCTTTACAGAAGGCAGAGCGCCATCTGGTGGAACAGAAATCAACTAAAATTTATTCAGCCTGTTTCCTGATATATGTAAATGTTATAGGTATTTTCCTATTCTCTATTCCTTTTCTATACATATTTCTGTAAGTATCATGGCGATAGCCATCGTCGTGACATTTTCCATGGTCGTGCAGACTTCACGCATGCTATGTTCTAACTAGGAGACCTTCCCAGAACGACGTAGGTCTATCACTGTAGTATTTAAGATGGAGAGATGAAGCCACTAGAGGAGATGGTTGCCTCGGACGTGGTAGTCCGCCGTGGGGAGCGAGATAGGCCTCAGAGACGTTTTGGGACTAGGAGCCAGGCTGATGGTGCTTCTCTGCGTCGATGGAGGAAAGGTGTTTACAGCATTTGGAGGCCTTATAAAGTCGCCTTCAAGCATCGACGAAAAAGTTCTTGAATCGCGGTGGTGATTTTTGCTTCGGAGATCTCGTAGCGGAACAACGGTCGTCCTCTTCAAGGATGAGGAAAGTCGTCGTCCCCTGGATGAATTCAGCGGCGACGATGGGGTCGCAGGCGAAGTGGCGCTGGTATATGGTCCGAAAGTCTTTAGTGAATGGTCCTATACTGGGTGGGGCGATCTGAGAATCTCGATAGCACAAGAATTCTATTCCAATCGAGAGGCTTCAACCCGACTCTCGCAGTTTTTACTCTGGTTGGAATGTATAAGGCGTCGAACAGGGTGTTTGCATCTGATCTATCATCTCCGAGAAGGCCTACACCTTGCTGGATGCTGTGTCGTTCGTGCTCTCCTCGCTCTTATTAAGGTCGCCAAACTCCCAAGAGTTCTCTTGGACGGCGGCGCCTGAGATGAGCTGCAGCTACTGGTGTCTCTTTTGCGAGGAATATGAGAGAGATAACAGTTGCTGACGCTCACTTCCTGCACGTGGACGTCGATAAAGAAGATGGCGATGTAGCTGGCCACAGGACAGAAATCCCCGGTGCAAAGGAGCAGGCGAAGCCCAAACCTCTGATGACTGTAGGAGGCACTACGAAGGAGCTGTAACCTAGGCCAAGATCTTCAATAGTGTCCAAAGACGAGGCGTTGGCCTCCTGCACGAAAGCCACGTCCACGCGATGTTGGCTAAGGGAGTCGCAGAGCTCGATGCTTCTCTCGCGGGCATAAAGCCCGCAGACGTTGATGGAACCTAGGTTGAAACTTATTGGACGCTCTTCGTCTGGGAACGCTTGTATTGTGCTGTCTGGGAGGGGGTAAACACTCCAGAAGCTTCAGGGACAACTGTGGAGCTCTATCTTTTGGGCAATCCCCGTCTACTTTAGGAAGTTATGATGGCTCTAGGGACCAAGACAAAGATTTACTTATTTCTCCTCTCTCCAGGTCTAGAAGTTCAGTCTCGCCTAAGAGGGAGCTGAGGATGCGCTCTAGTATAGAGTCTAGCAGTTGCCGGATCTTAGAACTATTCCCTGAGGGAGTAGAATCCTTTATTATCTTTCATTGATTGGTCCTCTATCTGCACGAATGGTACTTCATCCTACTGGGATTCTGGCGCCAGAGCAACCGAGGGAGTGGAAGTCACAGTTCCTGAAGTGACCACGGGAGGTGGGGCAGAAGATACAGTTGGAAGTACAGCACTAAGGGAGGCGGTAGGTACAGTGGACGCGGTGGTAGGCGTTGCTGCGCCGGTGTTGAAAAGCACCTTCCCTGAGACATCTGATGGCTTTTTTTTTTGGTATTCAAGGGATAGTTGGCTTTACCGTGCCCCTGCCTATGGTACAACGAGCATTTAACTCTATTGAAGAGTAATGCTGGAAAGGTCACCCCTTTGGACTTGATGTCGAGGCGCGGTGATAATATATCCAGCCTGATGCTCTCGTTCAGCAGAACAGCTAATATTATACACAGAAGGGTAGACTGTCAACAAAGACCTTCTCGGTCCTTCTGCGGAAGGGCATCCTCAATGTTTCCTTGAAGAATGAGGAGATTCAGGCGTGGGACTTGACTGCGAGGCCGGCAAGATAATTATTGTTCATCCTGGTCAGTTGTAATATGTTGTTAGGCCTTCCAAACAGCTTGTCCTGAGCCTGCAGGTACTGGAACTGGGTGAAATCAGGGCACGTAGACGCGTACTGTTCCAGGGTACCTGGAAACTGCTTTTTCATTGATTCTGCAATTCTTTGACGCATCGAATTGGTCTCTGTCTCTGAATTGGTAGACTGTTGGCGCTTGGCAGGAAGCTTGTTGCGGGAGGTGTTGGAACTCCTTGGAATGCTGACGTTGCCAAAGTTGTTGGCCGTTGGTGTGCACTGAAGCCTAGCAGACCTTGAGGCCATGTGTGCTGTGGTTTAGATCTATCCCTGACTCCAGGGTTCCACCGCTGTATCAAAGCCAAAACTTCCCTCAAAGAAGACAATGTCCTTATAGACGATAAGACGATAAAGCCGCTCTTCACGTGGCAATAAAAGCGTGGCAAATGTATTAAAGACAAACTTCAAAGCTCCAAGGGAATCCTTAAGAGAAACATTTCATATCCATATCAGTTACAAAAAGATGGCAAGCTGTGAGTCACAGCTCCCATTGGGAAGGATTTATGTTGCAGAGTATTTATAATTTTATTGACATATTACTAATTTTGAAAATTAAATTTTTATACTCTGTAAACTTCTCTCTTTGCCTTTCTGGTATTTCATAAATGTTGAGTTTTTTTGCAATAAATTATCCTTTCACACACACATCTTGAAATTTGTTGTATTTTCCCTAATTTTTAATTTATAATATAAACTTAAAATTAAAAAATATATAAAATCAAATCAGTTCCTGAATATTACACTTTGCTCCTTGCTTCTTGCTCTTAAAAAAAATCAACTTTGAACATCTTGCATTAAAAAATATATATATATCTACTTATATATTTGCCTTATTCTGTCTGTTTGTCTGTTTGAAGCTCACGGATGGGATTTTTCATAACCATCGGTGGTTCAGTGGTAGAATGCTCGCCTGCCACGCGGGCGGCCCGGGTTCGATTCCCGGCCGATGCATTTTTTTTTTTTACAATTTTTAAAACTCATTTATATATTATACAAGAATGACATCCACGGCGCCAAATTATAAGTGTAACGAATAGTATTTGAATAAAAGCATTTAATCGGGTAAAACCCGGGCGTTGCCCGGGTCATTCGTATATAATAATTGTATAAACGAATGCAAGACAAAATCACCGCGAATGTTTCTTTTTTTTAAGGCAATTTCTTTTTAAGGCAATTATCGTTATTTATCGTTAATTTTTGTTTCGATTTTATTGAAAAAAAAAACGATATGGTGCCTTTAAAAATGATCTTTATTACTATGCAGTTTTCTATTTAGTCAATATACCTAAGTTCATGTTGCAAATGTAATTATCTCTATCGATTTAGTAGGTGAAATGCAAAAAAAAAATCGACATGATGAAATCTTTATCAAAATTCACATTTTTATTTTTATATATTCAAGACACACACAGTTTGGGGCGGGACGTTTCACAAGAGAGACATCCACGGCGCCAATTTATAATTGTAACGAATAGTATTTTAATTAAAACATTTTAAAAACACACAGTTTGGAACGGGACGTTTCACAAGAGTGACATCCATGGCTCCAATTTATAATTGTAACGAATAGTTTTTGAATTAAAACGTTTTTAAAATATATGCGCACTCGGGTAGAACCCGGGCGTTGCCCGGGCCATTCGTCTAGTATATATATATCTACTTATATATTTGCCTTATTCTGTCTGTTTGTCTGTTTGAAGCTCACGGATGGGATTTTTCATAACCATCGGTGGTTCAGTGGTAGAATGCTCGCCTGCCACGCGGGCGGCCCGGGTTCGATTGCCGGCCGATGCATTTTTTTTTTTTACAATTTTTAAAACTCATTTATATATTATACAAGAATGACATCCACGGCGCCAATTTATAATTGTAACGAATAGTATTTGAATAAAAGCATTTAATCGGGTAAAACCCGGGCGTGCCCGGGTCATTCGTATATAATAATTGTATAAAGGAATGCAAGACAAAATCACCGCGAATGTTTCTTTTTTTAAGGCAATTTCTTTTTAAGGCAATTATCGTTATTTATCGTTAATTTTTGTTTCGATTTTATTGAAAAAAAAACGATATGGTGCCTTTAAAAAATGATCTTTATTACTATGCAGTTTTCTATTTAGTCAATATACCTAAGTTCATGTTGCAAATGTAATTATCTCTATCGATTTAGTAGGTGAAATGCAAAAAAAAAAAATCGACATGATGAAATCTTTATGAAAATTCACATTTTTATTTTTATATTTTCAAGACACACACAGTTTGGGCCGGGACGTTTCACAAGAGAGACATCCACGGCGCCAATTTATAATTGTAACGAATATTATTTTAATTAAAACATTTTAAAAACACACAGTTTGGAACGGGACGTTTCACAAGAGTGACATCCATGGCGCCAATTTATAATTGTAACGAATAGTATTTGAATTGAAACGTTTTTAAAATATATACGCACTCGGGTAAAACCCGGGCGTTGCTCGGGCCATTCGTCTAGTATATCTATATATATTTATTTATTTTAAAATTCAAATTCGATGAGCTAAATTCGGGGAAGAGAGAGAAATCATTATTACGATTTAAAAAAAAAAGTGAAATTATATATTTCTTTCAAAATTAAATATTATATTTGAAAGCACTTTCAACATAATTTTATTCTCATTTCGCTACTTTATTATCAAATTCATTTTTGATAATATAATATTTGTGATATTATTTAAAATATGCCAATAATCATTTTATTTTTTGGTAGTTTAAATTCAAAATAGATTTTATTCTAAGATTTTTTTCCCGATGGTAACAATTTTTTTAATTATTATTTTAAATGATATTTTATATGAGAGCTATTATATATTGATAATTCATATTTATAAACAAAGATAATATTCAGTATAAAGTAAAAAATATATATTTGAATTTTTAAACTAAAAACAAAATCAGACTAAATACAATTTTAAATTATTTGTCAACATGAAAATATTTGGGTACCTTGGTTTTATTTAGTTTGTGAACATGGCAATCGGGAAGTTGCTGAAGATCACTAGGATATTTTCAAGAAATTGTATTCGAGAGAATACACGGACATTCAAGCCACACTATGAATTTGAGGTAAGAATACGCAATATATTGTATCTTTATTGGAATACAAACTTAAATTTAGCGCCTTTTTAGTTACGCTAGTGAAGTGTCAAATATTGTTTATAAACATTTCTCTTAGCAGACGAAATTGGTTGACATTTGCCAATTTACTCGCATTTAAAATTTATTTTTACACATATAATTCTATTTATTTAATCGTGAATAAACTTTTAAACTTCCGAAACAGTACACATTAGTGAAATTTGTCGTTATAGGGTCAGGTATAGAAATATAGCTAAGTTTTTATGCATATCTTTACAAATCTTTTGCATTCATTGATGATTTTAAAAAATAAATCGACATATATAGCCTTTATTTGTATTGTCATAATTCAAAATTAACAAAAAATGTGTAATATTGTAATTTAACATCTATATTTGTACTTAAAAAATTAACATTTATATATTTTGACTTTAATTAAAATATTGAAATTGAAATGTATAAAGAGAAAATGATCTAAATGGTTGAATATAATAGAAATGAAACAAAAATGCCATGTATATAGGTGGTGACTCATGTTATTGGACACAACAACAACAACAACTCATGTTGTTAAACTTTCTATGGATAGAGTACATAAACACAGTAGAACCTCTCTGTAAAGGACACCTAGTTGCAAAGCCAAAGTGTTCTTTAGGGAGAGGTGTACTCTTACCAGAGATCTAAAGAGACAAGGGTCACCTCTCCCATCAAAATAGACGTCAAAACTAGACACCATCTATTGACCGTCGTCGCAACTAGCGGCCTCGGGTCGTTGACAAAACCAAAACACCAGCTTTGGCAAACTGAAAAGTGTCCACCTAGAGACCATGGTTTCGGGCTAATGGCACTTGTCAGCCTAGGGCGGACTTTATTCCATGAGATCCACACAGGATCTAATGGAATCTTGACAACTTGCCAAAGACATCTATTTTGACGGGAGAGGCGACCTTTGTCTCTTTAGATCAATTTCCCCCCCCCCCCCCCACCGGCAAAATTTCCATCTATATTCTTACCAGAGAGTTGCTAAATTATAGAAATGATAATTTTGATAATGAAAACAGTCCTTTGTAGAGAGGTGTCCGCTCAAGGGAGGTTCTACTGTATTAACTATGGGAGAACAGAATTAGATCTTACACTGCAAGTGCAATAGTCAAAATTCTTTCTACATTTGTATACAATTTATGGATGTGGTTGACTGAGTGAAGTAGAATGTCTTTGTCATTAAGACTGGGAGCACTACTCAGTGGCAGGTCACTGACTTAGCTCCTATATGAAATGGCCACCTCTGACATAAGGAACAGATGCCATGTGCAGCCGCTTCTAACATGGAGTACAAACGCTACTCATCCTGCATCCCTGGATTAGGAGCCCTTACTCCCCTCCTCCTTTTTCATCCGTGCTGGCCGTCATTTCCACCGACCTCGAGTCTGCCTTCGACACCCTAGACCGCGGCTTCTTGGTGTCCCTGATGGTCTCGCTGCGGCTGCCACAGGTCTTCATCGGGTGGTTTCTCCTCCTCTATTCCGGAGCGGATGCGACAGTCCGAGCCGGAGGCCTCCACACCAAACCCTTCCAGCTTCTGAACGGTGTGAGACAAGGCTGCGCCATCAGCGCCGCAATGTTCAGCCTCGCCACAAGCCCTCTCCTACGTCGCCTTGAGCAAGCTCTCGGCCCCGGTAATGTCCTCGCCTACGCCGACGACATCGTCCTGCTCATCCGCAGTGAGGAACAGTTCGGCGTGGTGACCTCCATCTTCGAGAACTTCCGGCGCGCCTCCGGCATAAAGGGAAATTTCACCAAGAGCAAAGGTCTATGGTGCGGCGCCTGGCGTGCCCGCAACGACGCTCCACTCGGCATCTCCTGGTCGTCGGTCGAACTGAAGGTGTTGGGCTGCAATGTGACGCCAGGAAATCAAAACTCAGCCCAAGAAAGACATATCCTGGTCCTGCTCGAAGCTGCTATAACGAGGTGGTCCCCCTACACCCGCGGCCTCTCTCTCGTCGGCCGGGCCAGAGCGGCCAACTCCTTGGTTCTCTCCTCGGTGGTCCATCACATCCACGGCTACCTGCCTACCGACCGTACTATCCACAAGATCCAGGCACGTCTTGCGCGGTTCATCTGGGGGCCGGAGCGCACCGCCTGGTTTCCTGGTAGCGTCCTGGCGAGACCTGTCTCTCTTGGAGGATTCGGCCTCATCGACATCGAGACCCAGCTGCGGCTGTCGTGCTTCAAGGGCGTGCAGGCCGCACTGCGTGGAAACCGTAATGCCTACTCTTGGCTGGTCGAGAGCGATGCGTGGCTATATCCACCTCCATCCGGGTCCTGGCTCTCGCCACGGCGTCTCCGGCTTCTTAAGATCTGGGAGGCGGTCGCTGACATCTTCACGCTAGACCACTCTGTGCTTACACCACATCAACTCCTGAACCTCCCTATCATAGGTGGCTGCCGCCTTCTCAGGCCACCCGACCTTCTCGCTCCTACCCGGTGGGTCAATGCCTGCATTAGGGACTTCGCTGGCCCTGCCCCTCCCCTCACTCGGCCTACGCGCTGCGCCCTGGCTGACGCCGCGTCGCTGACCAGCTTCTGCCGTCGTCTTATCGACGAAAATCTACGCGGGACCTACCGAGTAAACACCATCGGCCAGGCCGTAGTGCTGCGCGGGACGACTACGCCGTTCTTGCGAGTCATCACCCGAACTGCCCGTCGCATCTTAGAGCGTCCACGCCTGACTGCCCTGCCCATCATCCAGTTCGCTAGAAGGTGGGAGGAAAATATAAACCTACCCATCAACATTGGCTGGTCATCGCTCCGGCGCTGCGCCTTCTCCGGGCACAACGCGGACGTGGCAGTAAGGCTAGCTTTGCACGCCCTGCCCCATCCAGCCCATCCAGCATCGGCACATCAGTCTTGCATCGCCTGTGGGTCCGGCGACCTGTCGCTGGTTCACAGGTACTGGTCCTGCCGCTACATCAGGCCTCTCATCAGGGAGGCATTTACCATCATCGGGCGGCCCCCTGACTTGCAGGGCTGGGTCTTCGGGCATGGCCTAGACGATGACGCCCTGGCCATCCTGGCGTCTGCCAAGACGCGCATCTATAGGCACTTCCTCGGCGCGGAACTGAGGAGTGTACAAGAAGACCCCCTCCTTGTCTGGAGGAGGACCCTCTCAAGGTGGGGAAGCCCTCCTTGCTGAAGATATTTGTATATATATTCCCCTACACTTTATATGCCCATTTACTCTTTTATATTTTCTCCTTTGTAAAATTTGATTGTAAGAATCAATAAAATTGTTTAATTTGTCTTTTTCATCCGGGCTTGGGACCGGCAAAGGTGGAGTTGGTGTAAATGTGTACATACAGTAAATAAAAATCTGTAATTGACTACTTACCATGATATCATGGACTAATGGTATAAACCACAGATTTTCAATACCCCCACAACCTGTGATTGAACCCCAAAATGGTCATTTTTTCATACGGAAGAAATAAATTGTTAACCTTTTTTTTACAATAATATTATAAGTACTATACAGATGGAAAATTTGCTGGTAGGAAATTGATCCATAGAAGCATAGGGTGCCTCTCCTGTCAAAATAAACATCAAAACCTTCTCTACTTCTTCTTTCTTATCTCCACACTGGGTGAAGTAGAATGCATCTGCCTTTGTCATTAAGACTAGGAGCACTACTCAGTGGCAAGCCGACTTAGCTCCAAAAGAAATGGCCGCCTCTGACATGAGGAACAGATGCCATGTGCAGCTGCTCCTAACATGGAGTACAAACACTGCTCATCCTGTATCCCTGGATTAGGAGCCCTTACAAGGTACTATCAGCCAGGCCAGCTGAACCCAGGTTTTTTAGTGAGCTTGTTACTGCTCCCCCTCCTCCTTTTTCATCCGGGCTTGGGACCGACAAAGGCGGAGTTGTATGTATCATTTATTATAAGAAATTGAAACTGTTTTTGACACGCCCGATTCTTTTTTTGAAATAAAATAATTTTATACCTTCCCTTTACTGCAATAATAAATTATTAGGAAGGCCTGGCTCATCATTGGTGAACCCTCTCAGCAGTATCATCACTTTAATCTACCGCTGTAATATTTGCATTTTGTGCTGTTTTCCTTTTTACACCTATACTGAAGCTGACCCTCTTGGAAAAGGTATTTTAAATGAAATATAGACAAAGGCTTTGAGGACAGTAGAGAGAGAATAAGGCACAACAATTTGGATTATAGATTATAATCACATGGTTTTTTTTTGCTTATCCCTAGTACACGTGGTACAGGCCATGATAATCATGGTGGGTAGTTAGCGACTGCTTTTACTGTAAGCGCACCACATGTCTACACATGTGAAAAGCAGTTCGACTTTGCACTTACAAATATGCCAGAGCTCCGTTTGGTTACTTGCACTCGCTGGTGGGATTGGACTTTTGCAAGAATCGGGGGCCTTTGGAACATTTTTTTTTTAAACAGAAAAAAGTGTCCAATGCAGGAATCGAACCCAGGTCGTAGTGGTCGAAAACCAAACGGTTTAACCAGCCTTCCATCGACCCCCCCATAAACACATGGTAACAATACCAAATCCAAATAAATAGTGTGTGAGATTTCTTTAGTGAAACATCAAATACTATTTATTTATTTGAATTTGGTCTTATTATCTTGTGTTTACATATAATTAAAAATAAATAATATGGGAGGTTGGTTAAATGATGATCTGAACCATTGGATTTTGACCGCTACAACACGGGTTCGATTCCCACATTGAGCACTTTTTTTCTGATAAAAAAAAATGCTCCAATGGCCCTCAATTCTGGCAAAAGTCCAACCTCACCAGTGAGTGCAAGTAACCAAAAGGGGCTCTGGCACATTTGTAAGTGTAAAGTCGAGCTGTTTTTCACATGTGTAGACATAAGATGCATTTACAGTAAAAGCAGTCGCCTACTTCTACCCACCATGATTATAATGGGCCTGTACCACGTGTACTTGGGATAAGTAAAATTTTTTATTTTTTTTTTGCTTAACCCTAGTACACGTGGTACAGGCCATGATAATCATGGTGGGTAGTTAGCGACTGCTTTTTACTGTAAGCGCACCACATGTCTACACATGTGAAAAGCATTTCGACTTTGCACTTACAAAATAAGTAAAAAAAATAAAATAAATAAATAAATAATATGCTTAAATCAATTGCCTTCCCGCAAACATTGAGAGTCTTTTTGAATCATAAATAAAAGAGTGTTGAGGTACCGCGCTATAGTTGTCTTTCTGTCAACTTTGTTGGTAGCACAACAGGGTTGAACAATTAGCTGTGACGCATCAAGGACAAACTCAATTACTTGGAACAGAGCTGTCACTTCTATCAGGTCATTCTACAGGTGGTGGATAGGTCTTCCATTATATTGGTTAGCAGCAACACACTCATGGACAAAACTTAAAGAAGTTGTACCTTTTACCATGTACAGTAGAACCTCCCTTTAGCGGACACCTCTCTACAAAAAATAGTTTTCATTTGCAAAATTAACATTTTTACTATTTAGCAACTCTTCGGTAAGAGGACTCTGCAATTAGATGTCCTTTACAGGGAGGTTCTACTGTATATCAGGATTCAGACAATAACTCTGAAAGATATTACAGTGACCTTTATTGAAGACACACTCATGGACAAAACTTAAGGAAGTTGTACCTTTTAGCATGTATATCGGGATTCAGACAATAACTCTGAAAGCTATTACAGTGACCTTTATTGAAGACACACTCATGGACAAAACTTAAATGTAGTTGTACCTTTTAGCATGTATATCGGGATTCAGACAATAACTCTGAAAGATATTACAGTGACCTTTATTGAAGACACACTCATGGACAAAACTTAAATGTAGTTGTACCTTTTAGCATGTATATCGGGATTCAGACAATAACTCTGAAAGATATTACAGTGACCTTTATTGAAGACACACTCATGGACAAAACTTAAATGTAGTTGTACCTTTTAGCATGTATATCGGGATTCAGACAATAACTCTGAAAGATATTACAGTGGCCTTTATAGAAGACACACGAGATAACCAAGTGTGAACAAAATTGCCTCTGTCTCCTTAAAAAAAAAAAGATAACCGGTGACATCAAAGACTTTTCACTTCCTTAAGTTGTGTCCATAAGTGTATATAAGCATACAGTCTATATTTTACTACTATTATCTATTTTTTGTTTACAGATACGATCCACGTGGGATGAATCATGCATAAGGCACTTTTTTTAATGTTTGTATATACAGTAGAACCTCTCTATAAAGGACAACACCTAGTTGTAGAGCCAAAGTATCCTTTAGGGAGTGATAAATACAAGGTAATAAGACCAAATCCAAATAAATAAATAAAGAATTATTAAATTATCACCTTGTGTTTATAATCTATAATCCAAATTGTACCTTATCATTGGAGATTTGGTCTTATTACCTTGTGTTTATAATCTATAATCCAAATTGTACCTTATCATTTAGGGAGTGATGTTCTCTTACTGGAAAGTCACTGATTAGCAAAAATTATAAATTTGGTATTGAAAACTGTTCTTTGTTGAGAGGTGTCCTCTAGCGAGAGTGACCTCTCATGGAGGTTCTAATGTATTATATAGTCGCAAGAAAAAGTAATTAACTAGGCCTTCGAATTACTTTAAATATTTATTTAATGAGTTATATGAGAGATTTTAAATATAAAATAAGAGTTACTATTTACATGAGCCAAATCGACCCAGCCGTTAGAGCAAGAGGGGAGAACTGAGATCTTTCCTCCTTTTCCGTGGCGCCACTGTTTACCCCGACCGGTCGGTCCAGTCAAGATAAGAGGGAATACCAGGAAACTCTGTCCTCCTGACAATATTAAAAATAATAAATCCTACATCAAAATTTGTTTAGTTTTTTTATCAAAACAATTTTTAAAAGTTTGTTTAAAGTCTTCATTCACAAATTGGCTTTTACAAATTTCTAATATTTGTACAGCAAGTTATTGTCTGAGACCTCACCTCACCTTTGATCTTGTTTAGATAATTGATGTCAATATTGGAGATAATTAATTGGAGCATCTCTCTCTTTGATCATTTATGTTTGTTTTTATCATTTTAGTTACTCTCTTGAAGTTTTCCTTTGTATCTACTAAAGAGGGTTACATTTTTTTTTTGCTTATCCCTAGTACACGTGGTACAGGCCATGATAATCATGGTGTGTAGAAGTAGGCGACTGCTTTTACTGTAAGTACACCACATGTCTACACATGTGAAAAGCAGTTCGACTTTGCACTTACAAATGTGCCAGAGCGCCGTTTGGTTACTTGCACTCGCTGGTGGGGTTGGACTTTTGCAAGAATCGGGAGCCATTGGAGCATTATTTTTTTAAACATAAAAAAGTGCCTAATGCCGGAATTGAACCCGGGTCGTAGCGGTCAAAAACCAATGGTTTAGACCATCCTTCTACTGACCCCCGGGTTACATTTTAATACAAGAAAATAAGACCTAATACAAATAATTGAATAGTGTGTGACGGTAACAGCATTGCCACCATCATCAGACAAAAGAATAAATGAGAAAAAATGAATTATTTTGTCTGATGATGGTGATAATGCTGTTACCAAAACGTCACACACTAATAAATTATTTGGATTAGGTCTTCTTGTATTATAATCTATAATCCAAATTGACAAGGCACAATTTGGATCATAGATTATAAACACAAGGTAATAAGACCAAATCTAAATTTAAAAAATAGTGTGTGACGTTTTGGTAACAGCGTTGTTACCATCTTCAGTACTTTCACCACATTCAGTACTTTTGTCCGAAGATGGTAACAACAATGCTGTTACCGAAACATCCCACACTATTTATTTGGATTTGGTCTTATTACCATGTGTCTATAATCCAAATTGTGCTTTATCAGGGTTACATTTTGATAAATCACAATTTAGATTATAGATACAAGAAAATAATACTTAATCCAAATAATTTAATAGTGTGTGACAGTAACAACATTGTTACCATCATCAGACAAAAGAATAAATGAGAAAATATCACAGAATGTTCTTAAATAGCACTGTTATCAAGTGTATAAACAAGTGTAAACTTTCTATGATATTTATTCTCATTTATTCTTTTGTCTGATGATGGTAAAAATGCTTTTACAGAAACGTCACACACTATTAAATTATTTGGATTAGGTCTTATTTTCTTTTATCTATGGTTACATTTTGTTGATTTTTTTTTTCTATGAATTTGGTTTTTATAATCTAACTAGCGGATGTGCCCGGCTTCGCCCGGGTTTTACCCGAGTGAATGTTTGTCTAATGAACATTTGTTAAAACAATTCTCTATAAACTTATAAAACGTACTCGGTTTCGCCCGGGGTTTTACCCGAGTAAAGGTTTGTCTAGCGAACATTTGTTAAAACAATTCTCTAAAAACTTATTTAAAAAAAAAGATATATTTTGATAATTTGAAATTCGTAAATTTGAATCTCTCGATAAAGTGAACATTTTTTCCGGTCCCTGTGTGCCGTGTCATCCTGAATTTTGTCTTTCCTAATTTTCTACATTAGAAAATCATAGTTTTATCTAGTGAACATTTTTTCCCGTGTCACATTGCCGTATCATCCTGAGATAATCTTACTTTTGATAAATAATATTTAAGATAACAAACTTAGTGATAAGAAAACTTGTTATCATCGTCACAATGGGGGCGCTGCTTGCGAGTTAAATCTACAAATCTGCAAATAACTCTAAGGATATTCAAGATATTCAGGAAATTATTTTTCAAAACCTTCTCGGTGATATACCTAATAATATCCCAAAATTTCACGGCGGTTGGATGTATGGTTTTTGAATCTATAGAGTACAGACAAACAGACAGACATTCAATTTTATATATATAGATGACAATTGTATGTGAGGTAAAGAGGTTGTAAATAGGATGGATATATGAAGATTTGACAAAACTGTCTTCTTCTTTTTTCTTATTTCCACTCAATCCTATAAAGTCTGTATATACGGGAGAAACTCCCTTCAGCAGAGCTGGCAGACACCTCTCCACAAAGAACAGTTTTCATTTGCAAAATTACCATTTTTTACCATTTAGCAACTCTCCAGTAAGAAAATACCTTTCCCTAAAGGAAACTGTGGCTCTGCAATTAGGTATCTTTTACAGGGAGGTTATACTGTATTGGCATCTTCTTTCATATCCATACTCAATCCTTATAAAGTCTGTATATACAGGAGAACCTCCCATTAGCTGACACCTCTCCACAAAGAACAGTTTTCATTAGTAAAATTACCATGTTCTCTACAATGTAATAAAAAAACCAACTCAGAACTGGAGCACAACATGTTTTTTTTTCCTGTTTAAAGTTAATAAGTGAAAGGGAACTTCTTTTACATAAAATTGGATCAAATCATCTTGTTCTGGGAACTCTGTTGTCTAGGACAACAAAGAATAAACCCCAATACATTTAGCCCTCTACAAGTTTTACAGGGCTGCGCAAGAGAAGAAACATGGAGGAAAGAGAGCCATGTGTAAATTTATATGTAAATGAACAATCACCTGTAAATAACTAATATTTTCTGAGCGGTTATCACCTGGATGAATTCTGTGTAGGACATAGGTCCCTAATAAAAGGCTTGTTGTTGACAAAACTTAAGGAAGTGAGAAGTCTTTGATGTCACCTCTCTTCTTCTTCTTTCTATTTCGGGTTAATTGGCCATTTAGAACATGGTCTTCTAACCCCCATGGCAGAACATGACTTCCAGTGGCAAGTGATCCTAGGATCTGGCAGCAAAGATGTCTCACAGGGGTGAAGGAAACGTAAAGATGGCAGAGAATAGCGCCTGGGAGCAGGGAGAGACAGGAGTCTCGGCAGGGGAGGTAATCCAGTAGAAGAGGACTTTTGATGTCACCAGCTATATATATTTTTAAGGAGACAGAGGAAATTTTGTTCACACTTGGTTATCTCACGTATCTTCAATAAAAGTCATTGTGTATCAAATATCTTTCAGAGTTATTTGTCTCAATCCAGATATACATGCTTAAAGGTACAACTTCCATAAGTTTTGTCTCTGAGTGCGTCTTCAATAAAGGTCACTGTGATATCTTTCAGAGTTATTTGTCTTAATCCAGATATACATGCTAAAAGGTACAACTTCCATAAGTTTTGTTCATGAGTGAAGAGAAAAATGTATAAATTGGATTTAAAAATCTTTACTAGTGCTAATATTTTGAGGGGCAACTCGCCTCTCTTTATCAAGGATGTTTGAATCTTGAACAAAAGCATTTGTTGGTCTTACAAAGCAAGAGTGGCACACCTGCTCACATGTTTTTTTTTGTTCAAAACATCTTCAATAAAAATAGGTAAGTTGCCCACCATAAACATGGTGGGTAGAGGTAGGCGACTGCTTTTACTATAAATGCACCACATGTCTACATATGTGAAAAGCAGTTCGACTTTGCACTTACAAATGGGCCAGAGCCCTGTTTGGTTACTTGCACTCCCTGGTGGGGTTAGACTTTTGCAAGAATCAGGAGCCATTGGAACTTTTTTTTTTTTAATCAGAAAAAAGTGCCCAATGCGGGAATTGAACCTGGGCCGTAGCGGTTGAAAACCAACGGTTTAGACCATCCTTCTACCGACCCCCAAGTTGCTTCTTGAAATATTAAGAGGTTTTAAAATCCAAAATATACATTCAGCTAGATTATATTTAGATAATAAAATGGCATATATTATATATACAGTAAAACCTCTGAAAGGATACCTCCCTACAAAGGACAGTTTTCATTGACAAAATTACCATTTTTACTATTTAACAACTCTCCGGTAAGAGGACACCTCTCTATAAAGGACAGTTTTCATCACCAAAATTACCATTTTACTATTTAACAACTCTCTGGTAAGAGGACACCTCTCTATAAAGGACAGTTTTCATCACCAAAATTACCATTTTACTATTTAACAACTCTCTGGTAAGAGGACACCTCTCTATAAAGGACAGTTTTCATCACCAAAATTACCATTTTACTATTTAACAACTCTCTGGTAAGAGGACACCTCTCTATAAAGGACAGTTTTCATCACCAAAATTACCATTTTACTATTTAACAACTCTCTAGTAAGAGGACACCTCTCTACAAAGGACAGTTTTCATGACCAAAATTACCATTTAACTATTTAACAACTCTCTGGTAAGAGAACACCTCTCTATAAAGGACAGTTTTCATCACCAAAATTACCATTTTTACTATTTAACAACTCTCTGGTATAAGGACACCTCTCTATAAAGGACACCTTGTTTCTGTAACAAGGTGTCCTTCACAGGGAGGTTCTACTGTATTTATTAACTCTCCGGTAAGAGGACACCTCTGCCTAAAAGACACTTTGGCTTTGCAATTAGGTGTTGTCCTTTACAGGGAGGTAGTTCTACTGTATATATTTATATCTCTATAGATCTCTATCTTTCTTTCTGAATTGAAAAAGAATTTATTTTCCAATACTTGGTTGGCTCAAGGCCAATCTTTGTCATGACATAACAATGCTTTTATATTGTATGTAAAGGCCATCTAGCTGCAGAACCAAAGTGTCTTTTAAAGAGAAGTTTCCTCATATCAAAGAGTTACTTAATCGTAAAAATGATAATATTGGTAATGAAAACTGTCCTTTATAGAGAGGTGTCTTCTAGCGAGAGTGTCCTCTCATAGAGGTTCTACTGTATCTATATATATACTCATGGACAGAACTTAAGGAAGTTGTACCTTTTAATATGTATATCAGGATTCAGACAATAACTCTGAAAGATACACTCATGGACAAAACTTAAGGAAGTTGTACCTTTTAGTATGTATATCAGGATTCAGGCAATAACTCTGAAAGGTACTCTCATGGAAAAAACTTAAGGAAGTTGTACCTTTTAGGTTTGTACCTTATCCCCTTGGCAGAGCTGACTGCTATAGGGCGCGTCCCCAGGTGGCGGATAGGGGAACGACCTTCAGATATGAAGGCCAGCTGCGAAACAAGCAGAATAACTCTGACGAATAAGCAGTCGCGGACCAACAGCAGCATTGTTAGAAGAGGAGAGTTGATAGACCTCAGCAAGGGTCCCACTCCAGGGATACGGAGGAGCTGCGTCTGTACTCATGTTAGAGTCGGCAGCAAAGGCGTCTGCTTCCATGTTAGGAACAGCCTCAAACTACAGGCAAAGTCAGACTTTCACCAAAGTGTGCCTGGATCATGGTGCCATGATCAACGAAAGCTGCACCCCTACACCCCATTCCATGAGATCACTCATGGAATTCGTGTAATCTTTACACAAGGGGATAAGAAACAACAACAACAACAACAACAACAGTATGTTTATCAGGATTCAGACAATAACTCTTAAAGATACACTCATGGAAAAAACTTAAGGAAGTTGTACCTTTTAGCATGTTTATCAGGATTCAGATAATATCTCTGAAAGATACACTCATGGACAAAACAAAGGAAGTTGTACCTTTTTTAGCATGTATATCAGGATTCAGACAATAACTCTGAACGATATTACAGTGACCTTTATTGAAGACATACAAGATAACAAAGTATGAACAAAATTACCCCTATAACCTTGACAAAAGAATAGATGACCAGCAACATTGAAAAGTTTCCACTTCCTCAAGTTTTGTCCATGAGCATAATCTAGTTGTGACACCAGGTTGGTACCTAATAAGATTTTCATTCATGTCTTCCCACTTATTGATTAGATTTCCTGAGTGAACTTCCATTATCAAGTATAAGTAAAATAAGATGATAATAAAATAAATTTGGTGAAACTGCTGAGAGGATTCACTACTGATGATAGGGGGTCGGTGGAAGGTTGGTCTAAACCATTGGTTTACGACCGCTACGACCCGGGTTCGATTCCCGCTTTGGCCACTTTTTTTCTGATTTAAAAAAAAAAAAAAATGTTCCAATGTCCCCTGATTCTTGCAAAAGTACAACCCCACCAGTGTGTGCAAGTAACCAAACGGGGCTCTGGCACATTTGTAGGTGCAAAATTCGAACTGCTTTTCACATGTGTAGACATTTGGTGCACTTACAGTAAAAGCAGTCGCCAATTTCTACCCACCATGATTATGATGGCCTGTACCACGTGTACTAGGGATAAGCAAAAAAAAAAACTACTGATGATCCAAACCCTCTCATTCAATAACTTATATTATTATCGGTAAAGTCTCTGTAGAGATAATATTTGATGATTGAAAAGAAACACATTGCCCTTCCTCTTTGTTCCAAAATCACTTTATTAGGTACCGCTCAAAAAGAGCAACCTAGTTTATGATGATCACAACAATGAATAATATGTGAAGGTTTATTAACATATTAAAATAAAATGTTAACGCAGGATTTAATCCCCGGTTCATTTTCTTCATTCATTTTCTTGAAGAATTCAATCTGGCTCAGAGGTCTTCGCTTCTGTTACTCCTGTTAACAGTTGTCCTCTCTGTACGCCAACCTTCCAAGTCATGTGAAGTCGTCACAGAGAGAGCGTTGCTGAATATAAATAATAATTTACTCTGTCAAAAATATATACAGTAGAACCTCCATGAGAGGACACTCACACTAGGTGACATCTCTCCACAAAGGACAGTTTTTATTAGCAAAATCACCATTTTTACTATTTAGCAACTCTCTGGTAAGAGATCACCTCTCCCTAAAGAACACTTTGGCTTTGCAATTGGGTGTCCTTTACAAGGAGGTTCTACTGTATCAGTGTAAAATATTTTACAGTAGAACCTCCATGAGAGGACACTCACACTAGAGGATACCTCTCTACAAAGAACAGTTTCCATTAGAAAAATTGCCATTTTTACTATTTAATAGCTCTCTGGTAAGAGGACATCTATCCCTAAAGGACACTTTGGCTCTGCAATTAGGTGTTGTCCTTTACAGGGAGGAGGTTCTACTGTATAACTAATTTTGACAATGACTAAATACCTTCAAAAATCCTAAGATAAAATATTGCAGTGTCATGTCAATCAAAAATGATGTAGCAATATGTAAATAAATGTGGGCTCTTTCATCCATCTCCAGTAATGGCTGTCTGATGCAGGTTCCCTATCCCCTATCTTCCCTCCTCCCTCCCTGCAAGATCCCCTCCCTGAGAAACCTTCTCCCTGCAAGATCCCCTCCCTGAGAAACCTTCTCCCTGCAAGATCCCCTCCCTGAGAAACCTTCTCCCTGCAAGATCCCCTCCCTGAGAAACCTTCTCCCTGCAAGATCCCCTCCCTGAGAAACCTTCTCCCTGCAAGATCCCCTCCCTGAGAAACCTTCTCCCTGCAAGATCCCCTCCCTGAGAAACCTTCTCCCTGCAAGATCCCCTCCCTGAGAAACCTTCTCCCTGCAAGATCCCCTCCCTGAGAAACCTTCTCCCTGCAAGATCCCCTCCCTGAGAAACCTTCTCCCTGCAAGATCCCCTCCCTGAGAAACCTTCTCCCTGCAAGATCCCCTCCCGAGATCCCCTCCCTGAGAAACCTCCTCCCTGCAGTCCAATCCACCCTTCCTATATCTTGCACCAGCTTTGATGACCTAACCTCCATGCACAAGCCTTACTCTACTGTACTCTGAAATAGTTCAGCAATATGTTTAACTACACTCATGTACCCCACATACCAGCTCTAGTCAAGAAGCTTTGACCAACTTCTAGTTGTATAGCAATGTGAAGTCGTTATTATTATCCCTAGTACACCCATGGTACAGGCAATGATAATCATAGTGGGTAGAATCTTCTTCTTTTTCTTTCTTATCTCCACTCAATCACACTAAGGTATCAAGCTTGTAAAGCTTGTTGATGGTGTCTGCCAGGGAAGAGTAGAGCTCATCAATGGATGAGTCTATACAGTCAATAATATATCTTGGGGTTGCAGGTTGACACTTAGTACATAGTGGGAAAACCTTGTAACCATTCTGTCATTGTCCGTAGATGACCAGACTTAAGTCTGGAAATCAAAGACTGTTATAGTGGGTAGAATGATAAGGTACAATGATAAAATACTTGGATTATAGATTATAGCTATAATAAAATAAGATCCCCTTCCTGAAAGATACCTCTCTGTAGCCCAATCCACCCTTTCCTATCCTGCACCAGCTTTGATGACCTAACATTCTTGCACAAGTCTCACTCTACTGTGCATTGGACTAGTGTACCAATATGTTGAACTTCATTCTTGAGTGTGGTGGGGAGGAGAAAACTTGGTACCTCAGTACCTCTTCTAACCATCACAATTAAGAGTGCTGTGTAGCTTCTTCTGTATTCATGTTAGAGTTAGCGGAAAAGGCTTTCATGTTAGGAACGGCCTTAAATTACAGACAAAGTCAGACTTTCACCAAAGTATGCCTGGATCATGGTGCCATGGTCAAAGAAAGCTCCAACCCTATACCCTTTTCCATGAGATTACTCATGAAATTCGTGTAATCTCTGCACAATGGGATAAGAAACAGCAACTCATGTACCCCACACACCAGCTCTGAGGGACAAACACTGATTCTGTCCTCCCAAGAGAACAACAGTCTTTGATTTTCCAGATTTAAGTCTGGTCATCTATGGACAATGACAGAATGGTTGCAAGGTTTTCCCACTATGTACTAAGTGTCAACCTGTAACCTGAAACCACATTATTGAATGTATTGACTCATCCATTGATGAACTCTACTCTTCCCCAGTAGACATCATCAACAAGCTCTACAAGTTTTATACTCTAATATGATTGAGTGGAGATAAGAAAGAAGAAGACACCAGATTTAGTCAAGAAACTATTATAGATGCGTATGATTCTTTTAAAAATTGAACAATTTCTACTGCCCTTAATGTTATGAAAATTGTTTAATTTCTAAAAGAATCATACGCGTCTCTAATAGTTTCCAATTTTCACAGTAGCAATGTGTCTGACCTATGTGGTGTGGAATATTGATGGGACGACGCAGGTGCGCATTGATTCATTGACAAAACTTAGAGACAGAAGCAATTTTGTTCACACTTGGTTATCTCGTGTGTCCTCAATAAATATCACTGTAATATCTTTCAGAGTTATTATCTGAATCCCGATATACATGGTAAAAGGTACAACTTCCTTAAGTATTGTCCATGAGTGTGTCTTCAATAAAGGTCACTGTAATATCTTTCAGAGTTATTGTCTGAATACCGATATACATGCTAAAAGGTACAATTTCCTTAAGTTTTGTCCATGTGTGTATCTTCAATAAAGGTCACTATAATATCTTTCAGAGTTATTGTCTGAATCCCGATGTACATGCTAAAAGGTACAACTTCCTTAAGTTTTGTCCATGAGTGTGTCTTCAATAAAGGTCACTGTAATATCTTTCAGAGTTATTGTCTGAATCCTGATATACATGCTAAAAGGTACAACTTCCTTAAGTTTTGTCCATGAGTGTGTCTTCAATAAAGGTCACTTTAATATCTTTCAGAGTTATTGTCTGAATCCCGATATACATGCTGAAAGGTACAACTTTCTTTCAAGTTTTGTTCATGAGTGTGTCTTCAATAAAGGTCACTTTAATATCTTTCAGAGTTATTGTCTGAATCCCGATATACATGCTGAAAGGTACAATTTTCTTTCAAGTTTTGTTCATGAGTGTAGATTAAATATATAAGGTCGCCATCTCTATAATATAATTTTTTAAGAGGAATGTGTGAAAAGGGAGCACCTATCCCTTTAAAATGCATTGAAACAAGATAGTTAGCGATCTTCTGTAAAAAAAGTACGCAATCTCAAATAGGCACATGAGTTACACCAGCTTTAACAAATTCGAAAATAAGTTGACTCTATACCATTGTTGTTTCTTATCCTCTTGTGAAAAGATTACACGAATTCCATGAGTCCATGCTCCTCCGGCTGTTTATAGACAGTGTTGTTGTTTCTTATCCCCTTGTGTATAGATCACACAAATTCCATGAGTCCATGCTCCTAAGCTGTTTATAGACAGTGCTGTTGTTGTTTCTTATCCCGTTGTGTAAAGATTCCCTTGTGAAAAGATTACACAAATTCCATGAGTTCATGCTCCTCGGGCTGTTTATAGACAGTGTTGTTGTTTCTTATCCCCTTGTGCAAAGATTACATGAATTCCATAAGTTCATGCTCCTCGAGCTGTTTCATGATAAGCAGCGGCCTCTCCCAATGGTCCTGTTTAGTACATCTATTGCACAAATGCACCTAAAAACTCTATACCGTGGTTTCGGGATATGCCCCTTCATCAGTACAAGAACGGCTTCGTATTCTGGTATGGCATATTTGCTTATTTGAGTTGCGCTCTTAGCATAGAAAAGATCGATATATACACTGTTTTATTAGATTTTAAAAGGAGAGGTGCCCATTTTCACATTTAACGTCATCTATGCCGATATGAGAAATAATCTTTTTAAAGATAAACAGTTGTTTTAAGCAGATTTTGACGGTTTTCCAATATGTTAGATTTCGCCAATAACTTTCGTAGAGCCATCAGACAATTCCAGGAAATGAAACAGCGGATTTTTCTTTGTCAGATTCCGCACCAACTAGTCTTATATTGTACCGCAGCATTGTGGCGACTCTTCCCCGGTAGACACCATCAAAAGTCTCAAGCTTTACAAGCTTTATACCTTAGTGTGATTGAGTGGAGATAAGAAAGAAGAAGACACATCTCCAGCAGACACCATCAACAAGCTTGATACCTTAGTGTGATTGAGTGGAGATAAGAAAGAAGAAGACACATCCCCAGCAGACACTATCAACAAGCTTTACAAGCTTGGTACCTTAGTGTAATTGAGTGGAGATGAGAAAGAAGAAGAAGAAGATTATGGCGACACTGTGAATCAGAAACCATCATAAAGAATATCGTTAACATAAATTTGAACACAAGTTGAAACTTCACAGAATTAATACATTGTTGCGAATTGATAGATAAAATAAATAGTTGCTTTTTAAATTTTATTTTAATAAAAAGCGCTATGTCTCCCTAGGGACACTTGTACAGATATACATGTAAAAATACTTTGTATTTTAATTGATTTCAACTGTGATATTATAGCACTATGCGGCGCTGAGTTTGTTTATACAAAAATGTAATGCCTCGATAAAGGTTTGGCGTTCAGCCAGCCGAAATATTGGCAAAATAAATCTTTTATTGAATCCAATATATGTCTTTTTATTATCTAGTATACATATATGTTTCTACCGTTGTCTATACATATTTACATTAATAATACCAACTCACAACTTAACAAATCAGACTTCACCATGTTTTCCCTGTCTTAAAACAGGCCATCTACGTCCAATAATTTTCACAAGTGGACCCAAAACCTTTCCGAATTGCACTAAATGTCAGGATTCTCCATGCATCGGGCATTGCCGAACAGACATCTACAACGACCCAGCTGTGGTCATCAAGGTGATAAAGAGCCTTCAGGATCTGGTCTAGACTTGAAGTCCAGACCTGGGACAAGAAAAAAAATGTTGCGAATTGATAGAAATAATAAATAGTTGTTTTTAATTTTATTTAAAGTTAATCCAGTGAGTTTCTTTAATTGGTCCACGAAGTGTGTCGGCGGGCGTCCAAGTATGTGTAGTCCAGACGTCTTTCCAGTCAGTATGGTGTATTCCATTCCCCTGTGTCGCGCGATGTGATCGAATAATCTCAAACAACGCCAGCCATCTCTGTCTTACGGTCTCGGTGACCGTTAAGCCAGTGAGTTCCTTTAATTGGTCCACGAAGCGTGTCGGCGGGCGTCCAGGTATGTGTAGTCCAGACGTCTTTCCAGTCAGTATGGTGTACTCCATTCCCCTGCGTCGCGCGATGTGATCGAAGAATCTCAAACAATTCCGTTGTACAGAAGTCGGTCATCTTCCGAAATCGATTGTTATGATAGTATTGAAGCGTTCGTCCTATGCGCTATCCAAGGTATCCAAAAGAATCAAGACCCATTGTTGTTGTCATTTTTTTCTTGTATTTCACAAAAGATCTTAATAAACGTAGATCACGTAAAAAGATATCTTTCTCCATTTTTGGCACTAAATATTCAGTCTAGTCGATAGCTAGTCTGATGCCATGAACGGAGCACGCCCAATTCTGCCGGTTGTCATTGACCGTCTCGATATAGCCCTAAAGACAATGGTTGGAGCGGTACCAAGAGACAGCTCTTTGTGTCCAACAAGTTCCAATCGGTGGTTGCTATGTGTCTGAGATGACATTTATAACCTGCTAACTTGGTCCCAGGCATCTATAGTCTTCCTTCCGAGTAACCTTTATTGAAGAAAGGTCACTGTAATATACTTCAGAGTTATTGTTTGAATCCCGATATACATGCTACAAGGTACAACTTCCTTAAGTTTTGTCCATGAGTGTGTCTTCAATAAAGGTCACTGTAATATCTTTCAGAGTTATTGTTTGAATCCCGATATACATGCTAAAATGTACAACTTCCTTAAGTTTTGTCCATGAGTGTGTCTTCAATAAAGGTCACTGTAATATCTTTCAGAGTTATTGTCTGAATCCCGATATACATGCTACAAGGTACAACTTCCTCAAGTTTTGTCCATGAGTTTGTCTTCAATAAAGGTCACTGTAATATCTTTCAGAGATATTGTCAGAATCCCGATATACATGCTACAAGGTACAACTTCCTTAAGTTATGTTCATGAGTGTATCTTCAATAAAGGTCACTGTAATATCTTTCAGAGTTATTGTCTGAATCCCGATATACATGATAAAAGCTACAACTTCCTTAAGTTTTGTCCATGAGTGTATCTTCAATAAAGGTCACTGTAATATCTTTCAGAGTTATTGTCTGAATCATGATATGCATGATAAAAGGTACAACTTCCTTAAGTTTTGTCCATGAGTGTATCTTCAATAAAGGTGACTGTAATATCTCTTAAAGTTATTGTCTGAATCCCGATATACATGCTAAAAGGTAGAACATCCTTAAGTTATGTCCATGAGTGTATCTTCAATAAAGGTCACGGTAATATCTTTCAGAGTTATTGTATGAATCCCGATATACATGGTAAAAGGTACAACTTCCTTAAGTTTTGTCAATGAGTGTATCCTCTATAAAGGTCACTGTAATATCTTTCAGAGTTATTGTCTGAATCCCGATATACATGCTAAAAGGTAGAACATCCTTAAGTTATGTCAATGAGTGTATCTTCTATAAAGGTCACTGTAATATCTTTCAGAGTTATTGTCTGAATCCCGAAATACATGCTAAAAGGTAGAACATCCTTAAGTTTTGTCCATGAGTGTATCTTCTATAAAGGTCACTGTAATATCTTTCAGAGTTATTGTCTGAATCCCGATATACATGCTAAAAGGTACAACTTCCTTAAGTTTTGTCCATGAGTATGTCTTCAATAAAGGTCACTGTAATATCTTTCAGAGTTATTGTCTGAATCCCGATATACATGCTAAAAGGTACAACTTCCTTAAGTTTTGTCCATGAGTGTATCTTTCAGAGTTATTGTCTGAATCCCGATATACATGCTAAAAGGTACAACTTCCTTAAGTTTTGTCCATAAGTGTATCTTTCAGAGTTATTGTCTGAATCCCGATATACATGCTAAAAGGTACAACTTCCTTAAGTTTTGTCCATGAGTGTATCTTTCAGAGTTATTGTCTGAATCCCGATATACATGCTAAAAGGTACAACTTCCTTAAGTTTTGTCCATGATTGTATCTTTCAGAGTTATTGTATGAATCCCGATATACATGCTAAAATGTGCAACTTCCTTAAGTTTTGTCCATGAGTGTATCTTTCAGAGTTATTGTCTGAATCCCGATATACATGCTAAAAGGTACAACTTCCTTAAGTTATGTCAATGAGTGTATTTTCATTTAACTAACGAATGTATAAATTATCACAGGCTTGCGAATTTCGACAAATTAGAAAAGAAAGACATAAGACGCCGCAATTCTTTTTATTTACCTGATTAAAGAAGCTTTGGGCAAGCAGCCCTTCTTCAGCTAATTAGAGTTTAGTTAGATGAATAAAAGCTTGCCAGAAAGATTCTTTAACTGTTGTTTATGTTGTTTTTTTTTTTGTGCCTCTTAGATCACGCAGCATGCAACTGAACTCTATCCTTTATTTATTTTTACATATGTCATTTTTATATCATTCTTATTTACATATATCCTCATGTTTTTCAATCGAGTCTGCCGTGTTGCCGGATCAACTTGTCAGTTCAATCATAACATGTTTCCTTTAAACAAAAATAAAAAAGGATTGCAGTTCTCCTAGTCTCTATAACGCAAAGGTTTTCTCACTGTTCTACCATTGCGGGTTCGCACACTAGGAGAAGTAGATGATTCTTCACCTTTCTTGGCAACGTCCTCCCTTGGATCATATGCTCTTCTGTTTTCGGAAGTGGGTCTTCCATGATCTTGTATGTTGTCATTCATGACAAAAGAATTGCGGCGTCTTATGCCTTTCTTTGGTAATGATGGATGTTTATAATATGATGCACTAGCGCGCCATCTGTTATCAAAATTCGAAACTATTTTAAAGGCATAAGATTCTTTTTGAAATTTAACAATTTCTACTGCCCTTACTGCAATGGAAAAATTAATGGGAGGGCCTGGCTCATCAGTGGTGAACCCTCCCTGCGGTTTCGCCAGTTTAATCTACCATACCGCTGTTATATTGCATTTTTGGTAACAATTTATTCCGCCTTGTTACCAAAAATGCAATATAACAGCGGTATGGTAGATTAAACTGGCGAAACCGCAGGGAGGGTTCACCACTGATGAGCCAGGCCCTCCCATTGCATTTTTGGAACTTCCTTTTATAGTGATACTGTTGGTAGACTCTTGGAATGGGTATTTTAGAAGAACTATGGACATAAGCTTCGAGGACAGTAGAATTACATATAATTATAAATATATAATATGCTTCGAGCAATCGCTCTTCCGCAAATATCATTTTGAGTCGTTTATTAGAACATTTATAATATGATGCACTAGCGCGCCATCTGTTATCAAAATTCAAAACTATTTTAAAGGCGTAAGGTTCTTTTTGAAATTTAACAATTCCTACTGCCTATTTTCTAAGGGCAGTAGAAATTGTTAAATTTCAAAAAGAATCTTACGCCTTTAAAATAGTTTCGAATTTTGATGATGGATGTATAGTTCAAAACATGAAGTACATAGGGCATTTGTAAGACTAGGTGAAAGATGTGGAAACTTTCTGTAAGAATATAATTTCTTTTTTTTTTTACAGGAATCACAACAAAAATCCCAGATAAAGATGTCAGTGTATTGAACCTATCCGCATATGTCAAGCCTCTAAACAACACATTCATCTACAGTCTGAAGAGATGGAACCATAGCGGGTTTCCACTTTCAGCCCCTGTAAATAATAACGCAGTTACAACAGGTTGCCTACTTCATTAAGATTCTAAAAGCGGAAGAGCTGTAAAAGGATTTTGAAGCGGTGCCAAAGTCACTTCCCGCATTTGAGATTGGTTACCACGCCCAATCGACAATCCTTGGACTCTTGTGACGCTCCAACTTACAACATATTAGAATCTTCTTCTTCTTTCTTATCTCCACTCAATCATATTAGAGTATCAAGTTGTGACCCTTGATGGTGTCTGTTTGACAACCACTGGGTGAAGTAGAATACGTCTGTCTTTGTCATTAAGACTGGGAGCACTACTCAGTGGCAGGCTCTAGACATCTATTCCTTCTACAATCTTTTTCTTCCTCCTCTTTCAACATATACCAAATATAGTTGGAAATTTTCCCGTGAAAATATTGATATACAAAAGCATTAGACGCCTCTCCCGTCAAATTAAACATCAAAACTAGACGCCATCTATTGACCGTCACCCAAAACTAGTGGCCTCGGGTAGGTGACAAAGCCACAACACCAGCTTTGGCAAACTGAGAAGCGTCCACCTAGAGACCATGGTTTCGGGCTAATGGCCCTCTTCAGTTTAGGGCGGACTTTATTCCATGAGATCTACAATGAGATCCTGTCACCGCGCCCACTGGACAGCCAACCCCCGCCTCTCCTGCGTCTTCAACTGTGGCTACTGCTCCTGCGGTAACCTCAGGCACTATTTCATCTACTCCATCTCCTGCGGTTGCACAAAAGTCAGCCCCTCAGCAGGACAAAACTAAATCCGTGCAAATTGAGGCCATCTCAGGGAAAGAAGATGAGACCCAGGTCTCTATACCCTCTAGAGGCGGACCCAAAACTCGGCAGCAACTAAAGGAGCTGCTCGAAAGCATCCCCAACTCCCCCCTTGAAGAAGCAGAACATCTTGGTCTAGATAACGGTGAAATCATGGAAGCCCTAGTATCAGTCCCTGGCCTACATAACCTCCTTGAGAAGATGGGGAGAGCCCAAAAGATCGGGCTCCACAGTGTTTCCCAAAAGCTGCTGGATTGCCTGCCCGCTACCCAGACAGCTCTCTATAATCACCTCCTGGCCGTTCGGGCCCAGACGAAGAGCTCCCAATGAGCTTCCGTCTGGCTTCCATCAACGTCCGCGGGCTCGCCGCTCGCGAGAGGAGCATTGAGCTCTGCCACTTCCTGAGACAACATCGCATAGACGTCGCATTTGTCCAGGAGACCAACACCTCGTCCCTGGACACTATTCAAGATCTCTGCCTAGGCTACCTCGCCGCAGTCGTGCCTCCTACAGCCATCAGGGGTTCGGGCCTCGCCTGCATCTTCGCCCCGGGGGTCGCAGTCCTGGGGCAGCGCATCCTGTGGCCCGGCCACATCTCCATTGTCTCCCTCGACGTCCACGGCCAGGAAGTGAGCGTTATCAACTGCCACCTCTCTCATATTCCTCGCGAGCGGCACCAGCAGCTGCAGATCATCGCAGCCACCGCGGTCCAGGAGAACTCGTGGGTGTTGGGCGACCTCAACATCAACGAGGAAAGCACGAACGACACAGCATCCGGCTCGGTGGAGGCCCTCTCCGAGCTACTGGATCAGACAGCCCTCGTCGATGTGGCCATCCTCTTCGACGCCACTCACATTCCAACCAGAGTGGCCAGCTACGGGAGCCGTGTTGACGCCTCTCGTCTGGACAGGATCCTTCTCCCTTCGAGCTTCTCGGATCGTGTTGTCCAGTACAGTACCATCCACTACAGGCTATCGGACCATCGAGCTGTCCTTCTTCAGCTCGGAGTGCCTCCTTCACCTCGACAACCCTGCGTGGCTGCAATGCTACGCTCGGGTCTCGTTGTCGAACATCTGGCAACGATCATCGAAAGAACCTCAACAGCAATCGCGGATATGACCGGCGAAGATCTGTGGAGAAGCTGGTCTTCAATCAAGACTGACCTGCTGGCAGAGGTGAGATCCCTCAACGTCCCTCGCGTCGCTGACGACGACCACATCGTCCGGGCCAGGCGGTTCCTGCAGGCCAGGCTCGAAGCTGCGTCGACGGAAGCGGACTATCCATCACTGCCCAACCTTGGGCACACCCTTCGTATGTGCCGGCCTGCAAGGACGAACTTCCGCGATGAAGAAGGAAACATCATCGAAGGCACGGAGTTACGACGCAAGGTCTACTCTATCCTACAACGCCGCTTCGCCAGCCAGTCGTGCGACTCCAACGCCGCTACAGAATTCATCCAGGGGACAACGACCCCCCTCATCCTCGAAGATGA
This sequence comes from Cordylochernes scorpioides, assembly GCA_030710605.1. Lineage (NCBI taxonomy): Eukaryota > Metazoa > Arthropoda > Arachnida > Pseudoscorpiones > Chernetidae > Cordylochernes > Cordylochernes scorpioides. Next base: position 76,696,783 of record CP092863.1, on the reverse strand, counting down.
CGATCCCCTGCTCCGCTCCGAGATCTCCGCGACAGAGATCGCCACCGCCATCCGCCGCCTGCCGCTCGGAAGGGCCCCCGGATGGGACGACTTGCCCTGCGAGTTCTACATGGCCTACGAGGACTTCTTCGTCAACGCTCTCAAGCGCGTCTACGAGGCCTCCCAACTCGCCGGGGTTTTGCCCACATCGACACGGCGCAGCACCATCTGCCTGGTCCCCAAGTCTCACGGCGGCCCTGGACTTTGCGGCTACAGGCCTATCTCGCTCCCCACGACGGACTACCGGATCCTGGGCAATGTCCTCCTCCGGCGTCTGCGGCCCCATCTTCCGGTTCTGGTACCTCAGTGCCAGACCTACGCCGTTCCCGGTAGGTCCCCTTCTTGGAACATCTCGCGTGTGCGCGACGAGGTCGACGCGGCTGTGAGGACCGGCTCGCCGCTGGCCGTCATTTCCACCGACCTCGAGTCTGCCTTCGACACCCTAGACCGCGGCTTCTTGGTGTCCCTGATGGTCTCGCTGCGGCTGCCACAGGTCTTCATCGGGTGGTTTCTCCTCCTCTATTCCGGAGCGGATGCGACAGTCCGAGCCGGAGGCCTCCACACCAAACCCTTCCAGCTTCTGAACGGTGTGAGACAGGGCTGCGCCATCAGCGCCGCAATGTTCAGCCTCGCCACAAGCCCTCTCCTACGTCGCCTTGAGCAAGCTCTCGGCCCCGGTAATGTCCTCGCCTACGCCGACGACATCGTCCTGCTCATCCGCAGTGAGGAACAGTTCGGCGTGGTGACCTCCATCTTCGAGAACTTCCGGCGCGCCTCCGGCATAAAAGGAAATTTTACCAAGAGCAAAGGTCTATGGTGCGGCGCCTGGCGTGCCCGCAACGACGCTCCACTCGGCATCTCCTGGTCGTCGGTCGAACTGAAGGTGTTGGGCTGCAATGTGACGCCAGGAAATCAAAACTCAGCCCAAGAAAGACATATCCTGGTCCTGCTCGAAGCTGCTATAACGAGGTGGTCCCCCTACACCCGCGGCCTCTCTCTCGTCGGCCGGGCCAGAGCGGCCAACTCCTTGGTTCTCTCCTCGGTGGTCCATCACATCCACGGCTACCTGCCTACCGACCGTACCATCCACAAGATCCAGGCACGTCTTGCGCGGTTCATCTGGGGGCCGGAGCGCACCGCCTGGTTTCCTGGTAGCGTCCTGGCGAGACCTGTCTCTCTTGGAGGATTCGGCCTCATCGATATCGAGACCCAGCTGCGGCTATCGTGCTTCAAGGGCGTGCAGGCCGCACTGCGTGGAAACCGTAATGCCTACTCTTGGCTGGTCGAGAGCGATGCGTGGCTATATCCACCTCCATCCGGGTCCTGGCTCTCGCCACGGCGTCTCCGGCTTCTTAAGATCTGGGAGGCGGTCGCTGACATCTTCACGCTAGACCACTCTGTGCTTACACCAAATCAACTCCTGAACCTCCCTATCATAGGTGGCTGCCGCCTTCTCCGGCCACCCGACCTTCTCGCTCCTACCCGGTGGGTCAATGCCTGCATTAGGGACTTCGCTGGCCCTGCCCCTCCCCTCACTCGGCCTACGCGCTGCGCCCTGGCTGACGCCGCGGCGCTGACCAGCTTCTGCCGTCGTCTTATCGACGAAAATCTACGCGGGACCTACCGAGTAAACACCATCGGCCAGGCCGTAGTGCTGCGCGGGACGACTACGCCGTTCTTGCGAGTCATCACCCGAACTGCCCGTCGCATCTTAGAGCGTCCACGCCTGACTGCCCTGCCCATCATCCAGTTCGCTAGAAGGTGGGAGGAAAATATAAACCTACCCATCAACATCGGCTGGTCGTCGCTCCGGCGCTGCGCCTTCTCCGGGCACAACGCGGACGTGGCAGTAAGGCTAGCTTTGCACGCCCTGCCCCATCCAGCCCATCCAGCATCGGCACATCAGTCTTGCATCGCCTGTGGGTCCGGCGACCTGTCGCTGGTTCACAGGTACTGGTCCTGCCGCTACATCAGGCCTCTCATCAGGGAGGCATTTACCATCATCGGGCGGCCCCCTGACTTGCAGGGCTGGGTCTTCGGGCATGGCCTAGACGATGACGCCCTGGCCATCCTGGCGTCTGCCAAGACGCGCATCTATAGGCACTTCCTCGGCGCGGAACTGAGGAGTGTACAAGAAGACCCCCTCCTTGTCTGGAGGAGGACCCTCTCAAGGTGGGGAAGCCCTCCTTGCTGAAGATATTTGTATATATATTCCCCTACACTTTATATGCCCATTTACTCTTTTATATTTTCTCCTTTGTAAAATTTGATTGAAAGAATCAATAAAATTGTTTAATTTGTCTACAAGGGATCCAATGAAATCTTCACAATCTGTCAAAGAGGTTTTTAGATGACAAAGTCGCTTGGCTAAATCTATGGCCAAAATTTAGGCTTCTCGTTTTGACGTTTAATTTGACGAGAGAGGCCTATGCGCGCCTTCTCTCTCCAGAGGGTACTCTCGCAGTCCACCGGTGGCGGAGTCTTCCCCGCGGTGGGCGCCACCAATGAAGACCTTGTATAGCTATATATATAAAAATGAATGTTTGTATGTTTGTTTGTATGTCCGGTATACAAATTCGCAGTAGTTCACTAATTCAAACCAAAATTTCCTTACATAGGTAAAAAAAACGGGGAAGACGATAGGCTATTTAATATATATATATATATATATATATATATATATATATATATATATATATCAATTATTAAAACTATATATTCAAATTATTCTACTTAGCTCACGAACAGCGCCCTCTATCAAAGATTAGATTAAATTATGCTGATGCAAACAAATAGATAATGCTAATAACAAACAATTATATAAAAAAAATCTTATCTAAATATATATCACTCGGGTAGATATGCACACGGGTCAATTCCGGGGCGAAGCCCGGGTCACCCGTCTATTATTATATATATATGTATATTTATCAATTATCTTTAACTATTTATATCTATTTATTCATATATTTATCATTGTATAATCATATTTATTCATATTTTAATTTATTCTGTATTTAACTTTATATAATCTTATATGGACATTGTAATAAATCAGTTTCAACCTCTCTCCCTTTTTCAATCTCAATATCTCTCTCTCTTTTATACATCAATATATATAGTTGTTTGAACGTCTCTGTTTTTTCAACATTTACAATGCTATAGGGAGAGGATAGTACCTGTTTGTTCTGGAAGTGCTGGTTCTCCAAGATTCAAACTTTCTTCTTGACTTGCTAGCGATCATATTTCATCGTGCTTTTTGTTCATATCTCTTGAGTACACACAGTCTTCATGTCTTGTTCAAATCAATATCATCAATTATAATCATTATTTTCTTATGTTTGATTACCATTGTTTCGGGATTCAGCATTTTGAACAAAAATATATCACGTTGATTGAAATTTGCCAGGAGGATATTGATCTATACCAGGAGCCGGCAAACTTTTGAGTCGAAAGAGTCAAAAATTACAATTTACAAAATTTCAAATTTAAGACAAGTAATCCTTTCTAATATATTATAACACGAATAAAATCACAAAGGATGAGTTTCTTTATTGGTAAAAAACCGTTTCGAGCTTTCGGGCGCAAGCAGCCCTTCTACAGGAATTTCCTGTAATTCCTGAAGAAATTCCTGTAGAAGGGCTGCTTGCGCCCGAAAGCTCGAAACGGTTTTTTACCAATAAAGAAACTCATCCTTTATGATTTTATTCGTGTGTTATAACAAAATTTCAAAGTTTTTAAAGAGCCACAATATTTTTTTCATCGATGGATCATAACTTCTTATAGTTGTTTCAGCTTAATATTTTATAGTAGAATCCATTTTCTTCATTCGAACATTTGGTAACCTAGGAAATTAGCCATCAAGTGAAATTTGACTACAAGTTGTTGAATGGCTTATATAATTCCTGATATAGTCGTGAATAGATTGATTCCTCTATACCATTCTTGAAACAATGGATCTTCAAAACGAAAATAAAAGCCATTGTGATTCACTATATTATTTTCTTGCCAACAATGAATAATACTCGCATGAATAATATTTACGTATGGAACTATATAAAGAACCGTAGTTTCACATCCAAAGAGCTGCATGTAGTTCGTGAGCCGCAATTTACCGAACCCTGATCAATACAACTAAAGATCACATCTCCCGTCAAAATATTTTGGCCATTGCCAGCTAAACACCTCTTTGACAGATTGTGTGAAGATTCCATTGGATCCCTTATATATCTCATGGAATAAAGTCCGCCCTAAACTGAAGAGGGCCATTAACACGAAACCATGGTATCTAGGTGGACGCTTTTCAGTTTGCCAAAGCTGGTGTTGTGGCTTTGTCAACGACCCGAGACCACTAGTTTGCGGCGACGGTCAATAGATGACGTCTGGTTTTGACGGTTTATTTTGATGGGAGATGTGACTTTTATTTGTATAAATCACATTGTAATATATTATCAAATATTTTTGTATCACGGAAATTTTGGAAATTTTTGATAAATTACATCTCTTGGAATCACATTAGAAGATTTTAAATATCTTATTGATTAGCTGGAAGTTTTCTATTTTAATCAATTTGATTTCTTCTCCATTCTAAAAATTATATTAAAAAGCTCTCACGTCAAATTCATTACTTGCTCTTTCAGAACATTTCAATCCAATTTAAACCCATTTTTGCCTACTTTTTAAAGAAATTTAAGATCTATCAAATAAGTAGAATCGGATTTCAATTTTATAAATCAAGAAATTGAGCATATTGATTGAAAGAACTTGGTTTCAACTGAAAACATTTTGTTTCAAACTTCAGAAAACTTCATGAATTTACTTTTGAAAGTGTTTTTTTTAGAACTTTCCTGAGTTGATTAATTTGATTCTCATCTTGCATTTTTTAATGATTTGATTTGCATATGTTGAACATAAAGTCATAGAAGATAAATTGTAGTAACTGTTGACATATCTGCACATGTATATTTATTGTTGCACCAAGTTGCAGCTTTGTAGAATCGTCGACCTTAGTTTCCTTCTTTCTTGGTGTTATACACGTTTCCTGAGCGGGTTTCCATACTCAAAGCAAATAAAGAAAAGTAAATAAAAATGAATTACCTTTTAAAGTTATTGTGTTTATTTATTCGTTGTCTTCCTTATAGGACAGAATAAGCCTAAATGGAGTAAAGGAGACTATTCCTTATACTTGTCTAACTAGGTATAGAGAGAAAAGATACATTTGGACTATTATGGTATCATATCTGGCTTCGCAAAGTGCCATGTAAACCGACCAAACACCACAGCAATACTAAATTATACGAATTGAGGCCACTAGATCTAGAGGTAAAGATCCATCTGGGCCGCTCTGGTATCATATCTGGCTTCGCAAATTGCCATGTAAACCGACCAAACACCACAGAAATACTAAATTATACGAATGGAGGCCACTAACTCTAGATGAAAAGATCCATCTGGGCCGCTCTAGTATCATATCTGACTTTGCAAAGTGCCATGTAAACCGACCAAACACCACAGAAATACTAAATTATACGAATGGAGGCCACTAACTCTAGATGAAAAGATCCATCTGGGCCGCTCTAGTATCATATCTGACTTTGCAAAGTGCCATGTAAACCGACCAAACACCACAGAAATACTAAATTATACGAATGGAAGCCACTAGCTCTAGATGAAAAGATCCATCTGGGCCGCTCTAGTATCATATCTGGCTTCGCAAAGTGCCATGTAAACCGACCAAACCACAGCAATATTAAATTATGCGAATGGAGGCCACTAAGTATGGGACACAAGCCAAATTCTCTGGCAACCCAACTTGTTTTAAATTTAATCTAATTTTTGCCTAAAAAGCTTTTTTTCCTTGCCAACGATTTACATGCTACACAGCGTGACGCTATGATGGTAGGTACGATTTAAAGCCGGCAAGAATGGCTGATGATTCACTCTCCCTTCAAGGTTAACATGTCAGACATCTTCCTGACCTTGAAACATCTGCATATGGCAGATACCTTCCTTTCTTCTATACATATCTTAGTCTGAAGGATAATCTCAAAGACAAACTCGCAATAGATCAATATATTTGACATTATTTCGTTAGGTCATCTTTACCTCTGAACGAAACTTGCCAGAAACAACTTCAGGTTTAGTAATGGCGTTAGGTAGCTCCGCCTTTCCAAACAGGTTTTATTATCTTGCCGACTTGTTTATTGTGTTCGCTCAGATCTCTCCATTAGCAGCCTGCGCGCTATTGCTTCATGCTTATTACTTAAGAAACATAGTTTTTAAATTCGGGAGAATCTCCCCAAAACTAGTTACACCCAGAAAGGGAGATCTGTTGTTGCCGTGTCCAATGAAGAGCCTCAGATGTCTCCATACATCTCTATCACAGTAGTCGCAATGTCCTCTATCTTGGACGTGTAAAGCTGCTGCTCTGGGTCCATGTCAATTTTCTGTTGTTGTTGTTATGTTCAATGAAGAGCCTCAGATGTCTACATGCATCACTATCACAGCAGTCGCAATGTCCTCTATCTTGGGTATGTAAAGCTGTTTCTTTGGGTCCATGTCAATTTTCTGTTGTTGTTGTTATGTTCAATGAAGAGCCTCAGATGTCTACATGCATCACTATCACAGCAGGTGCAATGTCTTCTATCTTGGGTGTGTAAAGTTGCTGCTCTGGGTCCATGTCAATTTTCTGTTCTTGTCGTGTCCAATGAAGAGCCTCAGATGTCTCTATACATCTCTATCACAGCAGTCGCAATGTTCTCTATCTTGGGAGTGTAAAGCTGCTGTTCTGGGTCCATGCCAATTTTCTGTTGTTGTCGTGTCCAACGAAGAGCCTCAGATGTCTCCATGCATCTCTATCACAGCAGTCGCAATGTCCTCTATCTAGGGTGTGTAAGGCTGCTGTTCTGGGTCCATGTCAATTTTCTGTTGTTGTCGTGTCCAATGAAGAGCCTCAGATGTCTCCATGCATCTCTATCACAGCAGTCGCAATGTTCTCTATCTTGGGTGTGTAAAGCTGCTGCTCTGGGTCCATGTCAATTTTCTGTTGTTGTCGTGTCCAATGAAGAGTCTCAGATATCTCCATACATCTCTATCACAGCAATGTCCTCTATCTTGGGTGTGTAAAGCTGCTGCTCTGGGTCTATGTCAATTTTCTGTTGTTGTCGTGTCCAATTAAGAGCCTCAGATGTCTCCATACATCTCTATCACAGCAATGTCCTCTATCTTGAGTGTGTAAAGCTGCTGCTCTGGGTCCATGTCAACTTGAACTCTTATTTCCACTCTCACACACGATGGTAATGCAATTATTACTTTTATTGAGTTATTTTAAATAATAGAATGTATATATACACCACAGGGGCAACTTGAGTTAACTAAATCATAGAAGGAAGACCCATTCGAGTAAAAATATGCTTATATTTACATAATGTTGAATAAAATTTTATATTTACATATATAAAGCAGATCTGTGATACACGACTTCTGGTTCCGTTTAATCTACCAAACCTCTACAGTTACCGGCAAGACAAGTACAAAGATACTTGTACATAGGCGCTGCATTTGAAGGTTTAATTATGGCTAGGGACTTAGTGAAAGGATAGGATTGTTCACAGATCTTTTTAATATTGGTATTTATCTGGATGGAAGCTCTTAGATGTCATTAAGGCATTTGTCTGGAACTGTTTCGTATACTTGACGAACGGGGAGAAACACGGGTGTCAACCAGGCTGTGAATTAGCCAGTGATGACAGATTGGCCAATCCATCTCAATCCGTTATGTTTACCAGCTGATCATCTAACCTACTCTATGATTGGTTTACCTCACGCTACAGCTGTCATCTACCCGTCTGCATATTTTCTGAAAGAAACATGTGCCACGACAATGGTCACTTCCCATAGCTCCCTTCTACCTCCTGGGTAGCTAAGGGTCTACTTCACGTCACAGCTGCCCGTCTATATTGGTCTACTTCACGTCACAGCTGTCATCTACTCGTCTACAAATGTCCCTGAAGGAAACATGTGCCACGACAAAGGTCACTTCCCAGAGCTCCCTTCTACCTCCTGGGTAGCTAAGGGTCTACTTCACGTCACAGCTGCCCGTCTATATTGGTCTACTTCACGTCACAGCTGTCATCTACTCGTCTACAAATGTCCCTGAAGGAAACATGTGCCACGACAAAGGTCACTTCCCAGAGCTCCCTTCTACCTCCTGGGTAGCTGACCACGAATTGTATATGGTGGATGGGGCTTCGAGTTTTCTAGCTAGACAATTGACAATTAAAATAATTTTATTGACATCTTGTCAATACATGCAAAGTTCACAGTCTGCGCTATTTACAAAAAGATAATATGGATTATATACACTATGTACAATGAATATGGCGCCTCTACCACCGCTGCAGATTTTGGTGGAGAATCACCAGCGGGTCTACAGCGACACCACGTATTTCGTGATCTACGAAGAATACGTAGATAACGTACTTCGCCGCTGAGGAGATGGTGATGTCGTGGTCCTCGAGACCAACTGGAAAGACCAGCTAGAGGCTGTCACTCTACGCCCATATGGCTGTACTTGAACTCTGCAATTATGCCTCAAACATTTGATAACCTAATAGAACCTAAAGGCGACCATCCTGGCGACCGCAAACACAACTTTGAGATGATATATCAATTGGTTATCTCTTAGGTAGAGAATTTTAACTCACTATAACATTTTACATTATAATGTTCTCATTTACCCACAAAACACAAGTAAGTATAAATGCCTTGATGTCGCCAGTCGTCTATTTATTCTTTTTTTTTTTTTTGAAGAAGAAGAAGATTCTGTTGATTTCGATGTTCAATCATTGATATTTATTCCGATAGATGGCGTAAGCCATCAGCAACTTCTTCAAAAAGTGGTATCTCCTGATTGTGTAATTAAAAGAAGATTCTGTTGATTTCGATGTTCAATAGTTGATATTTATTCCGATAGATGGCGTAAGCCATCAGCAACTTTTAATTACACAATCAAAAGATGCCTTTTTATATTTATTCACCTGAACCTAAGTACAATTTCACACTTCTGTGCTATTTTTATTACAGATATTTGTCAGAAGTTTTTTTATATTTGCTTATCCCTAGTACACATGGTACAGGCCATGATAATCATGGTGACTGTTTTTACTGTAAGTGCACCACATGTCTACGCATGTGAAAAGCAGTTCGACTTTGTACTTACAAATATGCCAGAGCCCTGTTTGGTTACTTGCACTCGCTGGTGGGGTTGGACTTTTACAAGAATCGGGGACCATCGGAGCATTTTTTTTTTATCAGAAAAAAGTGCCCAATGCGGGAATCGAACCCGGATCGTAGCGGTCGAAAACCAACGGTTTAGACCATCTTTCCACTGACCCCCTGAAATTAAAGTAATTTAAAGATATTAATACAGAAGCATTATTTTTTTTGGCAACTAGCCACTGGAAACTAGAAAGAGGGTGAAGGTAAAATCGGTGTTCACCCGGGACACTTGTTAGCAATTAAGTTAATGAATACAGTAACCAAATGCTAATTACTTTAATAACGGTTTATTAATTTTAATATTTCGTTACGTAGAGTACATTTTACTCGAGTTCCATCTACGTTAGTTCAGGTAAATTCTCACTATAAATTCTTATATAGTGTATAATACAATATAATGCGGCTTAAGATTGTAGAACGATATTTGAAAAAATATCCCGCATGTGTTTCTTTTAAACGAAAAATATAAATTTATTTTAAGAAGAAATAACGATTATTTCTATCCTTAGCGATGAAGTATGAAAGGATGAATTGTGAAGAGTAATGATGAATGGAAAAATAAGCGGTAAAACTTGTCAAACGTCGTTTTACAATCATAAGCCGCATTATATTGTATTATAGAAAACATAGTTTAAATTGCTTATAACAGTCCCTAACTACTCTTCACTTCGCAAAGACACGAAACAACTTGGCACCAAAAAAGACCCACAGGGAATTCTTGACAGAAACATGCCAGATATATGTTAGTAGTAACAAGATTTGTGAGCTGTAACAACTCCCATAGGTATGGAACTATGTAACAAAATGTATCGTCCATAGGGGCATTGTCATCTTTAAAGACAGTCTTGGTTTTGACATCGCGCTGGAATCCTGAAGTCAGTCTATGAAATTGTAGATAACAGCACTCATAGACTCAAGGTCTTCTTGGCGAGCACTGCACTGAATATGGCCAACAATCTGAAACATACACGTCATTGATTTTTCTTGATCCATCAAGATGTTTATATAGCAAATATCCGTAGGTAGTATCAACGTTTAGCTGATATTTATTCCGATAGATGGTGCAATATTTCATCAATGTTTTGTTGACAATAAAGATACACTCATAGACAAAAATTAAGGAAGTTGTACCTTTCAGCATGTATATCGGGATTCAGACAATAACTCTGAAAGATACACTCATGGACAAAACTTAAGGAAGTTGTACCTTTCAGCATGTATATCGGGATTCAGACAATAACTCTGAAAGATACACTCATGGACAAAACTTAAGGAAGTTGTACCTTTCAGCATGTATATCAGGATTCAGACAATATTTCTGAAAGATATTTGATACACAGTGACCTTTATTGAAGACACACGAGATAGAAAAGTGTCAACAAAATTGCCTCTGTCTCCTTAAAAAAAAAGACATCAAAATATGAAACTTCTTTAAGGTTTTGTCCATGAGTGTATGTTTTGAGAATCCTATTTAAAGTTGTAGTTGCAATAAGTCTTTCCTAATGACGCAATGTTTCAATACTTCTCTAACATGGTCTGAAGACGTGTCAGGAACAGTTCAATATTCATCAGTAAGGTCCTCCATTGATTATGCCTTTTACGACTTTCTCAGACATGGTTTTTTTTTATGACTTCGAGCTATTTTTATCACTGGCAGCAGAATGAAACATTATACAACAGCTGAAGACATGTTTTTTTTGTGACAAAATCTGACAATGGAAATATCCCAATATGTCTTTACAATCTCTTTCGAATAAGGAAAAACTATATTTTGGGGGGAAATAATAAATTCAACCAAATATTTTGGTCGTAGAGGTAACAGTCTGCATAACGCTGACATGGGCCAATAGCCCGAAACGCGTAGGTGGTTGACTTTTCTTGATTTATCAAGAATATAGGGTTGGCCAAATATAACATTGGAATAAGTTAAATCAATGTTTAGGTGATTTTCCTTCCACTAAATGGCGCTCTGCTTTCTGTGTGATGTTGATATAAACAGACTTAAGGGCTAGACAGACCACTATTGGTGGTATGTATGAATAACTATAGAAAATGGTACTATTGTGTCGTCTTTATTACACATCGTTGCAAGTCGAGTAGCATTTCACTAGATTGAATTGTGACTTACAAGCCACTTTCCCACTAACTATTGTTTCTGAGTCATTTGATGCAAAAACCCTCAAGTCGAGTAGCAGTCTAGCTAGATTGAATTTTGACCAACAAGAGAATTCTTATACTTTTCCACCCAATTGTTGTTGCTGAGTCATTTGATGCAAAAACCTTCAAGTAGAGTGCAATCTCACTAGATTGAATTTTGACCTACAAACGACTTCTACTTTTCCAATAACTGTTTTTGCTGAGTCATTTGATATAAAAACCATCAAGTCGAGTAGGAGTTTCACTAGATTGAATTTTGACCTACAAGCGAGTTCTTCTACTTTTCCTTTAACTGTTTTGCCGAGTCATTTGATGCAAAAACCAACAAGTCCAGTGACAGTTTCGCTAGATTGAATTTTGACCTACAAGTGACTTCTAATTTTCCAATAACGTTGTTGCTGAGTCATTTGATGCAAAAACCAACAAGTAGCAGTTTCACTAGATTGAATTTTGACCTACAAGTGACTTCTACTTTTCCAATAACGTTGTTGCTGAGTCATTTGATTCAAAAACCAACAAGTAGCAGTTTCACTAGATTGAATTTTGACCTACAAGTGACTTCTACTTTTCCAATAACGTTGTTGCTGAGTCATTTGATTCAAAAACCAACAAGTAGCAGTTTCACTAGATTGAATTTTGACCTACAAGTGACTTCTACTTTTCCAATAACGTTGTTGCTGAGTCATTTGATTCAAAAACCAACAAGTAGCAGTTTCACTAGATTGAATTTTGACCTACAAGTGACTTCTACTTTTCCAATAACGTTGTTGCTGAGTCATTTGATTCAAAAACCAACAAGTAGCAGTTTCACTAGATTGAATTTTGACCTACAAGTGACTTCTACTTTTCCAATAACGTTGTTGCTGAGTCATTTGATTCAAAAACCAACAAGTAGCAGTTTCACTAGATTGAATTTTGACCTACAAGTGACTTCTAATTTTCCAATAACGTTGTTGCTGAGTCATTTGATGCAAAAACCAACAAGTAGCAGTTTCACTAGATTGAATTTTGACCTACAAGTGACTTCTACTTTTCCAATAACGTTGTTGCTGAGTCATTTGATTCAAAAACCAACAAGTAGCAGTTTCACTAGATTGAATTTTGACCTACAAGTGACTTCTACTTTTCCAATAACGTTGTTGCTGAGTCATTTGATTCAAAAACCAACAAGTAGCAGTTTCACTAGATTGAATTTTGACCTACAAGTAACTTCTAATTTTCCAATAACGTTGTTGCTGAGTCATTTGATGCAAAAACCAACAAGTAGCAGTTTCACTAGATTGAATTTTGACCTACAAGTGACTTCTACTTTTCCAATAACGTTGTTGCTGAGTCATTTGATGCAAAAACCAACAAGTAGCAGTCTCACTATATTGAATTTTGACCTACAAAAGAATTATACTTTTCCACCCAATTGTTGTTGCTGAGTCCTTTGATGCAAAAACCAACAAGTCCCGCTAGATTGATTTTCACCTACAAGCAACTCTACCTTTCATTTTTGCTGAGTTATATGATGCAAAAACAGCAAGTCGAGTAGCAGTCTCAATAGATTGAATTTTGACCTACAAGCGACTTCCACTTTTCCACCCAATTGTTGTTGCCGAGTCCTTTGATTCAAAAACGAACAAGTCCCGCTAGATTGATTTTTTTCGCCCACAAGCGACTCTACCCTACAAAAACCAGAAAGTCGAGTAGCAGTCCTACTAGATTCAATTTTGACCTAAAAGCGACTTCTTCTACTTTTCCACTAACTATTGTTGCTGAGCCCTTTGATGCAAAAACCAGCAGATCGACATCAGTACAATGTCCAGTGAACCACAAGCAGTTCTGTTCAATCGACCCTTCAAGCCGGGCGAAATACACGGCCACAAATTAGCGAAGTCCCCCCTCCACCTAATTATAAATTGCTCTTTGAAAACCAATTTAGCTCAGATAAAAAATTCTAATCTTCTACCCATAAAAATAGCGAGAATTAATAGAGCTCTACTTTTTGAAGGAGATTGGTAAGTTCGTTTTTTTTTTCAGTTAATCTTTCTCAATTCTAAATTTAAGCTTTCCACTTTTTTTATATACTGCTATTTTTAATTGAGAAAAATGTTTCACCTCGTTTTTTTTTAACTTGTTGAGATATTTATAGGATGGATATATGAAATTATTGAGCGCTTGTAATTAGTTTTAGTTTGATTCATTAACACTATTCATTAGTTACAGTACTGATTGTATGTTCCTTTCACCAATCTCAACAACTATCCTTTGCTAGATTGTCTAGATTATATCTATCATTCTCTTCTTCTTCTTTATCTCCACTCAATCTTATTATGGCATCAAGCATGTAGAACGTGGCAATCATCATGATTGGGTGACGTGGAATGTCTTTGTCATTAAGACTGGAAGTAAGTCCATTCTTACCAATGAGTACGAGGAGCCAAACTGGATTCAAACACACTGCAAGTGCAAAGGTCAAACTTCCTTCTAAATTTGTATATAGGTTATGAATGTAGGTGACTTGGTGAAGTAGAATGTATCTGCCTTTGTCATTAAGACTGGGAGCACTACTCAGTGGCAGACCGACTTAGCTCTAATATGAAATTACCATCTCTGACATGAGGAACAGATGCCATGTGTAGTCAATCCTAACATAGAGTACAAACTCATCCTGTATCCCCGGAGCCTTTACAGGGTACTATCAGCTATTAAGTCTTACACTGAAAGTACAAAAGTCAAAATTATGTCTACATTTGTATACAGGTTATGAATATGGGTGACTGGGTGAAGTAGAATGTATCTGCCTTTGTCATTAAGACTGGGAGCACTACTCAGTAGCAGGCCACTGATTTAGCTCCAATCTGAAATGGCCACCTCTGACACGAGGAACAGACACCATGTTCAGCTGCTCCTAACATGGATTACAGACTCATCTTGTATCCCTGGAGCCCTTACAGGGTACTATCAGCATGGTCAGCTAAACCCAAGTTATTAGCAAGCTTATTACTGCTCCCCTTCCTCCTTTTTCATCCGATCTTGAGACCATCAAAAGCGAAGTTTCAAAAATTCTATATTACTGAGATTCAAAGAGAAAACCTTCTCCACAATATTTCATTACAATAAACCTTCCCATTAAATAAAGCTACTCAATCCCCTAAAATTGCTATTTAATGAAGCGTCTATTCTTTAATGAGTTAATAATTAATGAGGTAATTATCTTATAATAATTCATAACACTCATTAACCCCTTTTGACACCTTTTTAGAAAACACAGTTTAAATTTGAACACCTAATTTTAACTACCTAATTAATATTCATTGACTTAAAAATTATTTTAGAAAAAGGTATCTCCTTATCGTGAAACTGAAAGTTACTGATGGCTTGCGCCATCTATCGGAATAAATATCAACTATTCTCGTTGATTTTTAATTGTTCCAGAATTGGCCAATTACCCATTCTTGATTAATCAAGAAAAGCTAACCACGTTCGCGTTTCGGGCTGTTGGCTCTCATCAGCGTGGTGCAAGCTGTACCTCAATAACCAAAAAACTGGTCCTTCAGGCATCTTTAAAAATCATGAAACGGGTAGTTAAGATCAGAATTGCGTGAGACCGCGACACAATGTGAAAAAATATAGTACAAATGTGATATTGTACTGGGAGATAAGGAGATGCTTTTTTTAAAATAATTTATGCACCTTATCCCGGTACAATATTACACATGTACTATTTTTTTCACATTAAAAATTATTGTTAGATTTATATGGGCAAAAGGTTG
>CP092863.1:76658981-76681447 GCA_030710605.1 Cordylochernes scorpioides | reverse complement strand
TGATGATTCACTCTCCCTTCAAGGTTAGCATGTCAGACATCTTCCTGACCTTGAAACATCTGCATATGGCAGATACCTTCCTTTCTTCTATACATATCTCAGTCTGAAGATTAATCACAAAGACAAACTAGTAATAGACCAATGTATCTGGCATCATTTCTTTAGGTCATCTTTACCTCTGAACGAAACTTGCCAGAAACAACTTCAGGTTTAGTAATGGCGTTAGGTAGCTCCGCCTTTCCAAACAGGTTTTATTATCTTGCCGACTTGTTTATTGTGTACGCGCAGATCTCCCCATTAGAAAATAGCTGCGCGCTATTGCTTCATGCTTATTACTTAAGAAACTTAGTTTTTAAATACAGGAGTCTCTCCCCAAAACTAGTTATACCCAGAAAGGGAGATCTGTTGCTGTCGTGTCCAATGAAGAGCCTCAGATGTCAGCAGTCGTAATGTCCTCTATCTTGGGTGTGTAAAGCTGCTGTTCTGGGTCCATGTCAATTTTCTGTTGTTGTCGTGTCCAATGAAGAGCCTCAGATGTCTCCATACATTTCTATCACAGCAGTCGCAATGTCCTCTATCTTGGGTGTGTAAAGCTGCTGTTCTGGGTCCATGTCAATTTTCTGTTGTTGTCGTGTCCAATGAAGAGCCTCAGATGTCTCCATACATTTCTATCACAGCAGTCGCAATGTCCTCTATCTTAGGTGTGTAAAGCTGCTTCTCTGGGTCCATGTCAATTTTCTGTTATTGTTGTCATGTCCAATAAAGAGCCGCAGATGTCTCCATACATCTCTATCACAGCAGTCGCAATGTTCTCTATCTTTGATGCGTAAAGCTGCTTCTCTGTGCCTATGTCCACTTAAACTCTTATTTCCACTTCTTGCACACAATGTCAATGCAATTATTACGACTTTTATTTTATTGGGTTATTTTAAATCATAGAATGTGTATACGTCACAGGGGCAACTTGAGTTAACTAAATAATAAAAGAATGACCCATTCGAGTAAAAAAATGCATATAATTACATAATGTTGATAGAAATTTATATTTACATATATTTTTTTTATTCCCCACTTCCTTTATTATATATTTACTTTTTCTTTTGATGTTTCTTTCTATTGGAGTAGCATTCAAGAGAGTCATCTTATTTTTTATTTTATTTTTTATATTATTTATTGCGCGAGGCTGATTTAATTTGATTATCCAAGTGTTTATGGTGATACACATCTGGTTGTATCGTTTTCCCCACCGTTAGGTGTCCCAGAATGTCATCTCATATTTACATATATAAAGCAGAACTGTGATAAACGACTTCTAGTTCCGTTTAATCTACCAAATAACTACAGTTACCGCATTGTACTTATATACATAGGCTGCATTTGAAGGTTTAATTCTGGCAAGGGACTTAGTGAAAGGATGGGGTTGTTCACAGATCTTTCCAATATTGGTGTTTATCTGGATGGAAATACATAGGCTGCATTTGAAGGTTTACTTAGGGTAACGAACTTAGTGAAAGGATGGGGTTGTTCACAGATCTTTCCAATATTGGTGTTTATCTGGATGGAAGCTCTTAGATGTCATTAAGGTATTTGTCTGGAATTGTTTCGTATACTTGAGCGAATGGGGAGAAACACGGGTGTCAACCAGGCTGTGAATTAGCCAGTGATGACAGATTGGCCAATCCATCTCAATCCGTTATGTTTACCAGCTGATCACCTAACCTACTCTATGATTAGTTTACTTCACGCTAGGGCTGACATCTACCCGTCTACATGGGTCTACTTCACGTCACAGCTACCCGTCTACATGGGTCTACTTCACGTCACAGCTGACATCTACTCGTCTACATATTTTCTGAAGGAAACATGTGCCACGACAAAGGTCACTTCCCAGAGCTTCTTTCTACCTCCTGGGTAGCTAAGGGTCTACTTCACGTCACAGCTGCCCGTCTATATTGGTCTACTTCACGTCACAGCTGTCATCTACTCGTCTACAAATGTCCCTGAAGGAAACATGTGCCACGACAAAGGTCACTTCCCAGAGCTCCCTTCTACCTCCTGGGTAGCTGACCACGAATTGTATATGGTGGATGGGGCTTCGAGTTTTCTAGCTAGACAATTGACAATTAAAATAATTTTATTGACATCTTGTCAATACATGCAAAGTTCACAGTCTGCGCTATTTACAAAAAGATATATGGATTATATACACTATGTACAATGAATATGGCGCCTCTACCACCGCTGCAGAGTTTGGTGGAGAATCACCAGCGGGTCTCCAGCGACGTATTTCGTGATCTACGAAGAATACGTAGATAACGTACTTCACTGCTGAGGAGATGGTGATGTCGTGGTCCTCGAGACCAACTGGAAAGACCAGCTAGAGGCTGTCACTCTAGTCCCATATGGCTGTACTTGAACTCTGCAATTATGCCTCAAACATTTGATAACCTAATAGAACCTAAAGGCGACCATCCTGGCGACCGCAAACACAACTTTGAGATGATATATCAATTGGTGGTCTCTTAGGTAGAGAATTTTAACTCGCCATAACATTTTACATTATAATGTTCTCATTTACCCACAAAACACAAGTAAGTATAAATGCCTTGATATCGCCAGTCGTCTATTTATTTATTTTGAAGAAGATTTCGATGTTCAATAGTTGATATTTATTCCGATAGATGGCGTAAGCCATCAGAAACTTTTAGTTATACAATCAGGAGATGCCTTTTTCTTAATTTATTCACCTAGACCTAAGTACAATTTCACACTTTTGTGTACTATTGTTTTACACAAATATTTGTAAAAGTATTTTTGAATTTAGAGTAATTTAAAGATATTAATACAGAAGCATTATTTTTTTGGCAACTAGCCACTGGAAACTAGAAAGAGGGTGAAGGTAAAATCGGTGTTCACCCGGGACACTTGTTAGCAATTAAGTTAATGAATACAGTAACCAAATGCTAATTACTTTAATAACGGTTTATTAATTTTAATATTTCGTTACGTAGAGTACATTTTACTCGAGTTCCATTTACGTTAGTTCAGGTAAATTCTCACTATAAATACTTATATAGTTTATAATACAATATAATGCGGCTTAAGATTGTAGAACGATATTTGAAAAAATATCCCGCATGTGTTTCTTTTAAACGAAAAATATAAATTTATTTTAAGAAGAAATAACGATTATTTCTATCCTTAGCGATGAAGTATGAAAGGATGAATTGTGAAGAGTAATGATGAATGAAAGAATAAGCGGTAAAACTTGTCAAACGTCGTTTTACAATCATAAGCCGCATTATATTGTATCACAGAAAACATAGTTTAAATTGCTTATAACAGTTCCTATGAGGCCAATAACAAAACTACTCTTCACTCCGCAAAGACATGGAACAACTTGGCACCAAAAAAGACCCACAGGGAATTCTTGACAGAAACATGCCAGATATATGTTAGTAGTAACAAGATTTGTGAGCTGTAACAACTCCCATAGGTATGGAACTATGTAACAAAATGTATCGTCCATAGGGGCATTGTCATCCTTAAAGACAGTCTTGGTTTTGACATCGCGCTGGAATCCTGAAGTCAGTCTATGAAATTGTAGATAACAGCACTCATAGACTCAAGGTCTTCTTGGCGAGCACTGCACTGAATATGGCCAACAATCTGAAACATACACGTCATTGATTTTTCTTGATCCATCAAGATGTTTATATAGCAAATATCCGTAGGTAGTATCAACGTTTAGCTGATATTTATTCCGATAGATGGTGCAATCTTTCATCAATGTTTTGTTGACAATAAAGATACACTCATAGACAAAAATTAAGGAAGTTGTACCTTTCAGCATGTATATCGGGATTCAGACAATAACTCTGAAAGATACACTCATGGACAAAACTTAAGGAAGTTGTACCTTTTAGCATGTATATCGGGATTCAGACAATAACTCTGAAAGATACATTTATAGACAAAACTTAAAGAAGCTGTACCTTCTATTTTGTATATATGAATCAGATAACTCTGAAATATATTTGATACATAGTGATCTTTATTGAAGATACACGAGATAGCAAGGTGTCAACAAAATCGTCTCTGTTTCCTTCAAAAAAAAGACGACATAAAAATATGAAACTTCTTTAAGTTTTATCCATGAGTGTATGTTTTGAGAATCTTATTTAAAGTTGTAATCGCAATACGTCTTTCCTAATGACGCAATGTTTCAATACTTCTTTAACATGGTCTGAAGACGTGTCAGGAACAGTTCAATATTCATTAGTAAGGTCCGCCATTGATTATGCCTTTTACGACTTTCTCAGACGTGGTTTTTTCATGACTTCGAGCTATTTTTACCACTGGCAGCAGAATGAAACATTATACAACAGCTGAAGACATGTTTTTTTGTGACAAAATCTGACAATGGAAAGATCCCAATATGTCTTTACAATCTCTTTCGAATAAGGAAAAACTATATTTTTGGGGAAAATAATAAATTCAACCAAATATTTTGGTCGTAGAGGTAACAGTCTGTACAACGCTGACATGGGCCAATAGCCCGAAAGGCGTAGGTGGTTGACTTTTCTTGATTTATCAAGAATATTAGGTTGGCCAAATATATCATTGAAATATGCTAAATCAATGTTTTAGGTGATTTTCCTTCCGCTAGATGGCGCTCTGCCTTCTGTGTGATGTTGATATAAACAGACTTAAGGACTAGACAGACCACTATTGGTGGTATGTATGAATAACTATAGCAAATGGTACTATTGTATCGTCTTTATTACACATCGTTGCAAGTCGAGTAGCATTTCACTAGATTGAATATTGACTTACAAGCCACTCTTTCCCACTAACTATTGTTGCTGAGTCATTTGATGCCAAAACGGATAATTCCAGTGACAGTCTCACTAGATTGAATTTTGACCTATAAGTGACTTCTAATTTTCCAATAACGTTGTTGCTGAGTTATTTGATGCAAAAACCAACAAGTAGCAGTCTCACTAGATCGAATTTTGCCCTACAAGAGAATTCTTCCACTTTCCACTAACTGTTGTTGCTGAGTCATTTGATGCAAAAACCTTCAAGTAGAGTGCAATCTCACTAGATTGAATTTTGACCTACAAACGACTTCCACTTTTCCAATAATTGTTGTTGTTGCTGAGTCATTTGATGCTAAAACGGACAAATCCAGTGACAGT
Organism: Cordylochernes scorpioides; assembly: GCA_030710605.1. Lineage (NCBI taxonomy): Eukaryota > Metazoa > Arthropoda > Arachnida > Pseudoscorpiones > Chernetidae > Cordylochernes > Cordylochernes scorpioides. Next base: position 76,676,246 of record CP092863.1, on the reverse strand, counting down.
CTCACTAGATTGAGTTTTGACCTACAAGCCACTTCTACTAATTTACAAGCCACTTCTTCTTCTAATCACTTCTGCTAAGTCATTTGATGCAAACACCACCAAGTCGAGTAGCAGTCTCATTAGATTGAATTTTGACCTACAAGCCACTTCTTCTACCTTCCACTAACTGTTTTTGCTGAGTCATATGATGCCAAAACGGACAATTCCAGTGATAGTCTAGCTAGATTGAATTTTGACCAACAAGAGAATTCTGATATTTTTTCACTTAATTGTTGTTGCTGAGTCATTTGATGCAAACACCACCAAGTCCAGTAGCAGTCTTACTAGATTGAATTTTGACCTACAAGCCACTTCTTCTACTTTCCACTAACTGTAGTTGCTGAGTCATTTGATGCAAACACCACCAAGTCGAGTAGCAGTCTTACTAGATTGAATTTTGACCTACAAGCCACTTCTTCTACTTTCCACTAACTGTAGTTGCTGAGTCATTTGATGCAAACACCACCAAGTCGAGTAGCAGTCTTACTAGATTGAATTTTGACCTACAAGCCACTTCTTCTACTTTCCACTAACTGTAGTTGCTGAGTCATTTGATGCAAACACCACCAAGTCCAGTAGCAGTCTTACTAGATTGAATTTTGACCTACAAGCCACTTCTTCTACTTTCCACTAACTGTAGTTGCTGAGTCATTTGATGCAAACACCACCAAGTCCAGTAGCAGTCTTACTAGATTGAATTTTGACCTACAAGCCACTTCTTCTACTTTCCACTAACTGTAGTTGCTGAGTCATTTGATGCAAACACCACCAAGTCCAGTAGCAGTCTTACTAGATTGAATTTTGACCTACAAGCCACTTCTTCTACTTTCCACTAACTGTAGTTGCTGAGTCATTTGATGCAAACACCACCAAGTCCAGTAGCAGTCTTACTAGATTGAATTTTGACCTACAAGCCACTTCTTCTACTTTCCACTAACTGTAGTTGCTGAGTCATTTGATGCAAACACCACCAAGTCGAGTAGCAGTCTTACTAGATTGAATTTTGACCTACAAGCCACTTCTTCTACTTTCCACTAACTGTAGTTGCTGAGTCATTTGATGCAAACACCACCAAGTCGAGTAGCAGTCTTACTAGATTGAATTTTGACCTACAAGCCACTTCTTCTACTTTCCACTAACTGTAGTTGCTGAGTCATTTGATGCAAACACCACCAAGTCGAGTAGCAGTCTTACTAGATTGAATTTTGACCTACAAGCCACTTCTTCTACTTTCCACTAACTGTAGTTGCTGAGTCATTTGATGCAAACACCACCAAGTCCAGTAGCAGTCTTACTAGATTGAATTTTGACCTACAAGCCACTTCTTCTACTTTCCACTAACTGTAGTTGCTGAGTCATTTGATGCAAACACCACCAAGTCCAGTAGCAGTCTTACTAGATTGAATTTTGACCTACAAGCCACTTCTTCTACTTTCCACTAACTGTAGTTGCTGAGTCATTTGATGCAAACACCACCAAGTCCAGTAGCAGTCTTACTAGATTGAATTTTGACCTACAAGCCACTTCTTCTACTTTCCACTAACTGTAGTTGCTGAGTCATTTGATGCAAACACCACCAAGTCGAGTAGCAGTCTTACTAGATTGAATTTTGACCTACAAGCCACTTCTTCTACTTTCCACTAACTGTAGTTGCTGAGTCATTTGATGCAAACACCACCAAGTCGAGTAGCAGTCTTACTAGATTGAATTTTGACCTACAAGCCACTTCTACTTTCCACTAACTGTAGTTGCTGAGTCATTTGATGCAAACACCACCAAGTCGAGTAGCAGTCTTACTAGATTGAATTTTGACCTACAAGCCACTTCTTCTACTTTCCACTAACTGTAGTTGCTGAGTCATTTGATGCAAACACCACCAAGTCCAGTAGCAGTCTTACTAGATTGAATTTTGACCTACAAGCCACTTCTTCTACTTTCCACTAACTGTAGTTGCTGAGTCATTTGATGCAAACACCACCAAGTCGAGTAGCAGTCTTACTAGATTGAATTTTGACCTACAAGCCACTTCTTCTACTTTCCACTAACTGTAGTTGCTGAGTCATTTGATGCAAACACCACCAAGTCCAGTAGCAGTCTTACTAGATTGAATTTTGACCTATAAGAGACTTCCACTTTTCCACTAACTGTTGTTGCTAAGTCATTTTAATGCCATAAGGAACAAATTGAGTAGCATTTCACTAGATTGAATTTTGACCTACAAGTCACTTCTACTTTTCCACTAACTGTTGTTGCTGAATCATTTGATGCAAAAACTACCAAGTCGAGTGGCAGTCTCGTTAGATTGAATTTTGACCTACAAACGACTTCTTCTATTTTCCCACTAACTATTATTTCTGAGTTATTTGATTCAAAAACGAACAAGTACCACTAGATTGATTTTCACCTACAAGCGATTCTACTTTCAACTTTTGCTGAGTTATTTGATGCAAAAACCAAAAAGTCGAGTGGCAGTCTCACTATATTGAATTTTGACCTACAAGTCACTTCTTCTTTTACACTCATTTGTTTTTGCTGAGTCATTTGATTAAAAAACGAACAAGTCCCGCTAGATTGATTTTTCACTTACAAGCGACTCTACTTTCAACTTTTGCTAAGTCATTTGATGCAAAAACCAGCAAATCGAGTAGCAGTCTCACTAGATTGAATTTTGACCTACAAGAGAATTCTTCTACTTTTCCAATAACTATTGTTTTTGCTGAGCCCTTTGATGCAAAAACCAGCAGATCGACATCAGTACAATGCCCAGTGAACCACAAGCAGTTCTGTTCAATCGACCATCCAAGCCGGGCGAAATACACCGCCACAAATTAGCGAACTTCCCCTCCACCTAATTAGAAATTGCTCTTTGAAAACCAATTTAGCTCAGATAAAAAATTCTAATCTTCTACCCATAAAAATAGCGAGAATTAATAGAGCTCTACTTTTTGAAGGAGATTGGTAAGTTCGTTTTTTTTTTCAGTTAATCTTTCTCAATTCTAAATTTAAGCTTTCCACTTTTTTTATCTACTGCTATTTTTAATTGAGAAAAATATTTCACCTCGTTTTCTTCTTTTTTAACTTGTTGAGATATTTATAGGATAGATATATAAAATTATTGAGCGCTTGTAATTAATTTTAGTTTGATTCATTAACACTATTCATTAGTAACAGTACTGATTGTATGTTCCTTTCACCAATCCTAACAGCTATTCTTTGCTGGATTGTCTAGATTATATCTATCATTCTCTTCTTCTTCTTTATCTCCACTCAATCTTATTATAGCATCAAGCATGTAGAACGTGGCAACCATCATGACTGGGTGAAGTAGAATGTCTTTGTCATTAAAACTGGAAGTAAGTCCATTCTTACCAATGAATACAAGTAGCCAAACAAGATTCAAACACACTGCAAGTGCAAATGTAAAACTGCCTTCTACATTTGGATACAGGTTATGAATGTGGGTGACTGGGTGAAGTAGAATGTATCTGCCTTTGTCATTAAGACTGGGAGCACTACTCAGTTGCAGGCCACTGGCTTAGCTCCAAAAGAAATGGCCGCCTTTGACATGAGGAACAGATGCCATGTGCAGTCACTCCTAACATAAAGTACAGAGTACATCCTGTATCCTTGGAGCCCTTACAGGGTACTATCAGCTATTAAGTCTTACACTGCAAGTGCAAAATTCAAACTTCTTTCTACATTTGTATACAGGTTATGAATATGGGTGACTTGGTGAAGTAGAATGTATCTATCTTTGTCATTAAGCCTGGGAGCACTACTCAGTAGCAGGCCGACTTAGCTCCAATTTAAAATGGCCACCTCTGACATGAGCAACAGATTCCATGTACAGCCGCTCCTAACATAAAGTACAGACTCATCCTGTATCCCTGGAGTCCTTACAGGGTACTATTAGCTATTAAGTCTTACACTGCAAGTGCAAAAGTCAAAATTTGTCTACATTTGTATGCAGGTTATTGAGGTGGATGACTTGGTGAAGTAGAATGTATTTGCCTTTATCATTAAGACTGGGAGCACTACTCAGTAACAGGCCACTGACTTGGCTCCAATATGAAATTACCATCTCTGACATGAGGAAGAGATGACATGTGCAATCACTCCTAAAATGGAGTACAGACTCATCCTGTATCCTCGGAGCCTTTACAGGGTAATATCAGCATGGTCAGCTGAGCCCAAGTTATTAGCAAGCTTGTTACTGTGTTGTTATCCAAGACGAGGCAAGATTAACTAAGCATTAGTTTATTACCTATTGTATTATATATTATATACAAGTCAAAAGAGATCACTAGCAGAGTATTATTCCTTTTGGTTTCCAGAGCTCAACAATCTATGAGCCTAATACTCTGCACATCTCCTCCCTTAACTTTACAGGAACCTTCGAGGTATCTTGACTGCCCTTCCATATCTTGTAGGCACGGCTGACATTGAAGGGAGGCTCTTCTCTGGATCCTGATCTTGGTTGTCCCTCTGCATCCTTCCATCTCTTGTAGATGAGGCCGTTGGTGTAGGGCAATCCTCATCGGTCTCTTGCTCCTGGTCATCCTTGCATCTCCTTGAGAGCCAGGTTGATGTCGAAGTGGGGGTCTCCTCATTTCTCTGCTCCTGGCGCTTTCCAGGGGCATCGTCCTATATGCTTGAAGAGTCAGATAGCAATCTTCTTCTTTCTTCTTGGACTTGGGCTTCTTAGATTTCTTCTTGGGAGGTTCTTCAGCTTCTACTTCCTCCTCCTCATCTCCGGACTCTTGAGTTCCAGATTTGGGGCAGTCGTCCTTCTTATGGCCAAACTCCCCACAGGTGTAGCGAGCCTTCTTGGACTTGCGCTGGTTCTCCTCCTGTCCTCCATCTTCAGCCGTGTTGTTGGTACACTCATATTTACGGTGGCCAACTTCTCCGCAGTTGTAGCAGGTGTTGTTGCTGCCTCCATCACGGCTCTGTCCACGGCCACGTCCACCACCACGGGCAGGTTTGGTACATTCAAACTTGCGGTGGCCTTCTTCCCCGCAGTTGTAGCAGCCTCTGTTATCTCCACTTCCGAGTCTACCACGCTGTCCGCCGCGGCCTCCTGATGATAATTGCTGAATCATTCTCACAATGTTTAATTTTTCACTTGTCTCCCCAGAGAGAAGTGGCTGCTTTAGTTTATTAACAATGTATATTTTCGAGTTTAAGCGCTGGCCTTTATTTTGAAGTTTTACGTGGATCATTCCAACTGTTTCCAAGGGTATTCCATTTGGACCTTGTAATATTTTATCAGATTTTTCCAGTTTTATTCTTTGGAAACTTTGATAATAATTTTGTAGGGGGAGCACGTTGACATCAGCTCCGGTGTCAATTTTAAAATTAATTTGTCTATTATTTACCTTAATTGGTACTATCCATTTCTTGGAATTATCCTCTACAGATCCCAGAAAAGCTATCTCTGATTTTATTTCATTTATGGTTTCTGATCTACATACTTTGGCATAATGGCCCTTTTTCTTGCATTTACTACAATACGAGTTCATAGCTAGACAATTTTTCCAATCATGATTATTTGAATTGCCACACCTGGTGCATCCATGTGATGACCCTCCCAACTGGTTTGACTTGAATTGTCTTATTTTTGGTTCATGCCTTTTTGTTTCTTTTATGTGATTAGGCATTTTCTTTATTTGATCTATAGAATCTTGTTGGTAAAGGCTAGACTGCTGTTCTTTGACACTTTCTAATTGCTTTGCCATTAGTGTGGCTTTTACTAAGGTCAAGTCTGTATCAAGTTGCATTCTTTCAGATAATGCTCTATCCCTTACTCCAACAACTATCCTATCCCTAATCAACTCATCATGTAACATCCCAAAATTGCAGTGCTCAGCTAGGCTATGGAGTGCTGTGATAAATTCATTCACCTTTTCCCCTTCCTGCTGACATCTTTGATTAAATCTTGCCCTTTCATAAATTATATTACGTCTTGGAATAAAGTGACTTTCAAAGCATTCAATAACTTTATTATAATTTTCTAGTTGGTCACTTGCTATTTTACATGACAACAAAATGTCATCTGCATTATCACCCATGCAGTACACGAGCATATTAACTTGCTCATTTTCTGGGTTATTAATTAACCCGCTTGCCTGCCTAAAACGTTCAAATCTCCTAATCCATTTTGGCCAATCACCTGGATTTGAAAAATTAAAAGGTTCTGGGGCTACACAATTATAATTTTGGGACATTATAAAGATTTACTTATAATATAATATAACTTACCAAAAAGTTTGCTTGTGTGTGTGTGTGATGTCAAGTTTCAGTTGAATTCAGTTTACCGCTTTTATGAATTCAGTTTACCGCTTCTAAGCTTGCTTGATGTCGAATTTCAAATTTTCTTCGAACAACGACCTTCTTTATGAATTCAGTTTACCGCTTCTAAGCTTGCTTGATGTCGAATTTCAAATTTTCTTCGAACAACGACCTTCTTTATGATTTCATCCCACCGCTGCCACCATGTGTTGTTATCCAAGATGAGGCAAGATTAACTAAGCATTAGTTTATTACCTATTGTATTATATATTATATACAAGTCAAAAGAGATCACTAGCAGAGTATTATTCCTTTTGGTTTCCAGAGCTCAACAATCTATGAGCCTAATACTCTGCACAGTTACTGCTCCCCTTCCTCCTTTTTCATCCGATCTTGAGACCATCAAAAGCGAAGTTTCAAACATTCCGAATTACTGAAATTCAAAAAGAAACATTTTCCCTCAATATTATTACAGTAAACCTCCCCATTAAATAAAGCTACTCAATCCCCTAAAATTGCTATTTAATGAAGCGTCTATTCTTTAATGAGTTAATAATTAATGAGGTAATTATCTTATAATAATTCATAGCACTCATCAACCCCTTTTAACACCTTTTTATAAAACACGGTTTAAAATTGAACACCCAATTTTAACTACCTAATTAATATTCATTGACTTAAAAATTATTGTAAAGCTAGAGGCTGCTTGGCCATTTCATATTTCTTGAAAATAAAGATACTTGGGTCAGTGATTCTCTTTATTACCTCGACGTTTCACAAAAATCTTTTGTCCTCGTCAGGAGCAAACAAAAACATTTAGCAAGGCGTTAAAAATCATTCGAAACGTCGAGGTAATAAAAAGATTTACAGGCCGAAGTATCTTTATTTTCAAGTAATATGAATGTCGGCCAGCAGCCTCTATCAAATATTAATGTTCTGGTCAAAATAGTAACTAATGTTGGTCACGCTATTTAGTTCTATCTAAAAAAGAAATTAAAACTTTTGGAGAGCAATAGAGATATTCTCTGGTCGTAATTCAGGCGTGGTCTTCATTTAGGATATTGTCACGGTAGAGAAGACACGTATTCCAAAAGTTTAAGTTAAAAATAATTTATTAACAAAAAATCTATTGAATACAAAACGTTTTTCTATGAAAAATAGACACTTCGGCCAGTTAGAGTTTTTTATTTTCTCAACGTTTCGACAAAAATATTTTGACTCAAATATTAATCCATAGAAGTACAGGGCGCCTCTCCCGTCAAAATAAACGTCAAAACCTGACGCCATCTATTGACCGTCGCCGCAAACCAGCGGTCTCGGGTTGGTGACAAAGCCACAACACCAGCTTTGGCAAACTGAGAAGCGTCCACCTAGAGACCACTTTTGACGTTTATTTTGACGGGAGAGGCGCCCTGTGCTTCTATGGATCAATTTTCTCCTGGCAAATTTTCCATCAAATATTGTGGTCAAAATATTAACTAATGTTGGTCACGCTATTTCACCAAAGATATTAAAACTTTGGAGAGCAATAGAGATGATCTCTGGTCGTACTTCAGGCGAGGTCTTTATTTAGGATATTGTCACGGTAGAGAAGACAAGTATATTCCAAAATTTGTGTTAAAAATAATTTAATAACAAAATCTATAGAATACAAAACGTGACAAATAACACAGGTCTACAAAACTCAAAGTAGTTGTACCTTATAGCATATATATATCGGGATTCAGAAAAAAAAAACTCTGAGAGATATTTGATGCACAGGGATATTTATCACTGTGCATCAAATATCTCTCAGAGTTTTTTTTCTGAATCCCGATATATATATGCTATAAGGTACAACTACTTTGAGTTTTGTAGACCTGTGTAATTTTACAAGTGATAATCTACAAGAAAGGTAAATAATATTGAATGGAAATATCTTTATTTATGGGGCTGCTAGCCAAAATAAAATGATTTTTAAGCCCCAATGGCCGCATAAAGTGGAATATATACAAACCACTATGAACAGGCTGGAGAGGCTAGGGACAGGATCTCCGTCAGGGAAGAGGCAGGTTAGGCCGGATTGGGTCCGCGGAGGTCAGGAGGCAGGAAGAAGGCGGGAGGACTAGAATTTTGCAGCTCTAGCTCTGGCAGTTGTGCGTTTTCTTCGGTTTACAAAGAAATATCTCCGCAGAAGACAATATACCTTTTTTATTGATATAAACTCTTCTACCTTTTAGAAAACGAAACTAAGTTTAGAGAAAAGGCGTCTCCTATTGATGCAATTAAAATTTACTGATGGCTATAGCTATCTGTCGGAATGAATATTGCCACGTGGAAAATTAAGGAAGACCAACTTCGGGATGAGGCAAAAATTATTTCAGACAAGAACAAACTATGAGTGATAAACAAAAGATAAGCAAAAAGAGGGAAGTGTACAGAGTATAGCAAAATATAAACATAAAAAATAATACTTTGCTAATAAAATAATAAATACTTTGTTACATATCAACGAATCGCTTATTTCTAATTATTTCAGAATTGACCAAATACCCTTTCTGTATTCGAAAATTCTGGAATAATTAAAAATCAACGAATAGTTGATATTTATAGCGACAGATGGCGCAAGCCATCAGCAACTTTTAGCTGCACAATCAGGAGATGTCTTTCTATTAATTTATACATCTGATCCCAGTACAATTTCACTTTTGTATTATTTTTCCCGAAAATAAATTTGTCAGATTCATGTTTAGACAGTCAATATGTTCGAAATGTCATCAAAAACTATTTCTAAATATAACTTCAATAACTATAGGGTATAGAAAAGGGTCCAGAAATGAATTCCAGACACGGAGAAAGAAATCTTTTCAAAATATTTTAAAGGAAAACCTGCAAAAAGTTTTGGGAAATCAATATGGAATATATCAGAAAAGGTGGTGGATTGTATTTCAGTGGAATATCGTTAGGTTCTGAAGGTCTGCTTCTTGTCAGAATGTAACGGATGGCTGATTGACTCAGACGAACCCAGCTGTGTGGTCAGATCAAGTTATTTTATTAAATCTCTTCTTTCTTTGTTAACATACGCGTATTTACGGCATGCTCAAGTGTTTATCTGTCTTACAATACCTTCTTATGCACCTTATCCCAGTACAATATTACATTTGTACTATTTTTTCACATTGTGTAGCGTTCTCACGCAATTCTGGCCTTAACAACCCATTTCATGATTTTTCAGGATGCCTTAATGACCAATTTTTTGGTCGTTTAGGTACAGCTTGCACCACAGCCCGAAACGCGTCCGTGGTTAGCTTTTCTTGATTAATTAAGAATGGGTATTTGGCCAATTCTGTAATAGTTGATAGTTATTCCGATAGATGGCGCAAGCCATCAGCAACTTTCAGTTGCACGATAAGGAGATGCCTTTTTCTTAATACCTTCTTAGTTCCAATAAATTACCATATTTCAACAAAGTAGTGTTTTTATTATTAACTAGCCGAATGACCCGGGCAACGCCCGGGTTTTACCCGATTAAATGTTTTTATTCAAATACTACTCGTTACAATTATAAATTGGCGCCGTGGATGTCAATCTTGTGAAACGTCCTGCTCCAAACTTTGTGTCTGAGAAGCGATATTTTTATAGAAAGATGATCTGGCTTTTGTTTTCTGATCGAATGAATGTTTTTCTGTTAGAATTTTGTTCCTGCGTACAAAATAATGAACTGGTTTCACCCGTGGTCTCTGCTTTTTGGAATTTTTCCCGATATAATTTTGTATCTGATAATCAAACATGATACAGCAATATCGTCGTCATCATTTTCTGACTAAAAATATATAGTTTTAATAATTGATTTATATATATTTTTAAAATAGCCTATCGTCTTCCCCGTATTTTTTTTTTTTTTACCTATGTATGGAAATTTTGGTTTGAATTAGTGAACTACTGCGAATTTGTATACCGGACATACAAACAAACAAACATACAAACATTAATTTATATATATATAGATATTATCCCTAGTACACATAGTACAGGCCATGATAATCGTGGTGGGTAGAAATTGACAACTGCTTTTGCTGTAAGTACACCACATGTCTACACATGTGAAAAGCAGTTCGACTTTTGCACTTATAAATATGCCAGAGCCCCGTTTGATTACTTGCACTCGTTGTTCAAAATCACATTAATAGGTACCGCTCAACAAGAGCAACCTAATTCATGATAATTGAAACAGTGAATAATATGTGAAGGTTATTCACATATTAAACAAATTTTAACGCGGGATTCAATCCCGGTTCATGACTGTCGGGAATCGAGCGTGTTACCCTCTCATCCACCGACTTATTTTTTTCGTCTGGTTCAAAATCACATTAATAGGTACCGCTCAACAAGAGCAGCCTAGTTCATGATAATTGAAACAGTGAATAATATGTGAAGGTTATTCACATATTAAACAAATTTTAACGCGGGATTCAATCCCGGTTCATGACTGTCGGGAATCGAGCGTGTTACCCTCTCATCCACCGACTTATTTTTTTTTTCGCCTGGTTCAAATGCACATTAATAGGTACCGCTCAACAAGAGCAACCTAATTCATGATAATTGAAACAGTGAATAATATGTGAATTGCACTCGCTGGTGGAGTTAGACTTTTGAAAGAATCGGGGGGGCCATTGGAGTATTTTTTTTTTTAATTAGAAAAAGTTCTCCGAATGCGGGATTCAATCCCGGGTCGTAGAGGTCTAAATCCAATGGTGTAGAACATCCTTCCACCGACCCCTACAATACCTTCTAAATCCCATTAATTGCATATTGAATACACTGATTAATTAAATAATAAAAACTCCAGCAATAGGGCTATATGATTTAAGAAAAAGGCATCTCCTTATCGTGCAACTGAAAGTTGCTGATGGCTTGCGCCATCTATCGGAATAAATATCAACTATTCTCGCTAAATTCTTCAAGCTTTTATTGATTAATCAAGAATGGGTATTTGGCCAATTCTGGAATAATTAAAAATCAACGAGAATAGTTGATATTTATTCCGATAGATGGCGCAAGCCATCAGCAACTTTCAGTTGTACGATAAGGAGATGCCTTTTTCTTAATTTATGCACCTTATCCCAGTACAATATCACATTTGTACTATTTTTTCACAGGGTTATATGATGGTGATAAATTTGACGGCTGTGGTAGAAATAATTTTTTCAAAGAGTTGATCCGTGTCTTCAGAAAATTAAGCTTCGACCTTGATCAACGATTACAGTGACCTTGTGGGCTGTTAAAAAGAGGAAAAGGAAGTTCTTTATCGTCAACCTTTATTAAATCTCTCATTAGAAAAAAAAAATGCCTTCACTTTCTTAATTCCTAGCTGTTAGTTAAGCCATATAGCTAAGATCATGTTAAGTCCTGCCTGTAATGAAGGGTAACGTCTTTTTTTCGCCGGTCGTCTCTTTTTTTAAGGAGACAGAAGCAATTTTGTTCACACTTGGTTATCTCGTGTGTCTTCAATAAAGGGGTCACTGGAATTCTTTCAGAGTTATTATCTCAATCCCGATATACATGCTAAAAGGTACAACTTCCTTAAGTTTTGTCTCTGAGTGTGTCTTCAATAAAGGTCACTGTAATATCTTTAAGAGTTATTGTCTGAATCCCCCGATATACATGCTAAAAGGTACAACTTCCTTAGGTTTTGTCCATGAATATGTCTTCAATAAAGGTCACTGTAATATCTTTCAGAGTTATTGTCTGAATCCCGATATACATGCTAAAAGGTACAACTTCCTTAAGTTTTGTCTATGAGTGTGTCTTCAATAAAGGTCACTGTAATATCTTTCAGAGTTATTGTCTGAATCCAGATATACATGCTAAAAGGTAAAACTTCCTTAAGTTTTGTCTATGAGTGTGTCTTCAATAAAGGTCACTGTAATATCTTTCAGAGTTATTGTCTGAATCCTGATATACATGCTAAAAGGTATAACTTCCTTTAGTTTTGTCCATGAGTGTCTTCAATAAAGGTCACTGTGATATCTTTCAGATTTATTGTTTGAATCCAGATATACATGCTAAAAGGTAAAACTTGCTGAAGTTTTGACCATGAGTGTGTCTTCAATAAAGGTCACTGTAATATCTTTCAGAGTTATTGTCTAAATCCCGATATACATGCTGAAAGGTACAACTTCCTGAAGTTTTGTCCATGGGTTTATGTCATTGACATATTATTATGGAATATTAATGTTTAATTCTCATTATCACTATAGCCATTAAGAGAAAATGTTGAAACAATTTCTTATTAAAATGAATTGTTTAATAAGAAACATTTATCAAAGATTTTTAAAGCTATAATGAATTATATATCAATAGAAATATATAGATATCGGATTATAAAAGTCTGTAGAGAGACTATTTCTCCTAGATACCAAACATGAGGAAGATCAGACTACAAATTAACTAGTAAATATGCAAATATATCTATGCAGGGGCAGGTAATGGCTATGCAAGGCCAACCCACATATTGATTGGTGGGCCTGGAATTGGGCCGCAGGCGGAATGGAAACAACAGCAGGGAAAGTGGCGATCTCCGAGTTTCCACATAGCATGATACACTTTCTTCTCTGTTACATCTAAAGTCTGAGTTCTTTATCCTCCTTCTGATTTACACTCATGGACAAAATTTAAGGAAGTTGTACCTTTTAGCATGTATATCGGGATTCAGACAATAACTCTGAAAGATATTATAGTGACCTTTATTGAAGACACACTTATGTACAAAACTTAAGGAAGGTGTACCTTTTAGAATGTATATCAGGATTCAGACAATAACTCTGAAAGATATTACAGTGACCTTTATTGAAGACATGAGATAAACAAGTGTGAGCAAAATTGCCTCTGTCTTCTTAAAAAATATAGACGTCCAGCTACATCAAAATATGAAATTTCTTTAAGTTTGTCAATGGGTGTTGTTATATTCTACTCTTACTGTCTCTTTTTGAATATGATGTTAGCGATATAAAATATTATAGTAAGTTTAGAACGCGTCGCAAATCAACTTCAAACATTATTTTCTTCAGAAGTGAAACAAAACGGGAATTACAGAAAGTTTGCGATTTGTGAATGCATTTCAAATTCTACAGAAAGTTTTGTTAAAGTTTGTTGTTGATATAGAGCGCAGCCCTGGTGGCTGGAAGGATTACTAGTCTGTCTTAGCGAATAAATGTAGGGCACATTTAAAATGATGCAACAATATATACATACAGTTGAACCTGTCTATAGCACCCCCTCTTGGGACTCACCAAAATAAGGTGCTATAGAGAGGGGGTGCTATAGACAGGTCACTTTTAATGTAAATCGGGCGCTATAGAGAGGGAGACGCTATTTAGAGGGGGGCGAAATAGACAGGTTTAATTGTATATATTAAAATATATTACAACATATATAAAACGATTTTCGGCCTGTATTTTGATTGTTATTTATATAGAATTATTAGCTGTTGGTTGATTTTGGTTATCTTGAGGATTATGCTATGTTAATGCAGTCGTGGTTAAAATCTTGAAAGAATAATAATAAATATGGTTTTGATCAGAGGTTGCTTTAATTGAACTGAAGGAATATATAAAAAACATAAATTGGTAAAATACTGCCTGGCTTAAAGCGTAAGAATAAAAAAATGAAAAACTTATTTACATAATGTACAAAAGATTTGAGCCGGCCATCGGGAAATAACAACAACGAGTTTTTATAGGGAAAACGTAACCTCTGGCGGTCGATTTAGCAGAGTATTTTATCTATGAAATATATTTGAAAAACATATTTTTTTATATAACATATATATGAATAAATGAGAGTGAGTGTGTGTATATAATTTTGAACTTAATTATAAAAACAACTCCCTAAAAAATGGCGTATTCAAAGAGCTCCAAAAATAAGCCAATTTCGGCAACCAAGGTAGGAAGGCCGTGACAATTATTGAGAGTGGTCCCCCCCGTTGTGTGTATGGCAAGTTCCCAGCCGCCCACCATATTACCTACTTCAGGCTATTTACTCATCTATTCAATAAACCTTCACTTTGTCCACTTCAAACATCTCTGAACTCTTTCATACCCAAATATTGTCGCGAAATTTATTCATCTCACAGTAAATTTAAAGCAACTGTCTATATTAGTATATGTAATATATATGTGTAATATGTACGTGTAATATGTAATTTATATATGTCATAATATATACTCTTCCAGGAATAATAAAGCAAACCTAGAGCCAGCCCAGAGAGAGACGGGATGTAAAGTCCGGTCACTTGAGACAGCAGCGACATTCCAAGGGGCGGCAAATGGGGCCCGTCCGTTAACACCTTGGGACTTTTAAGACAGTAGGGAATTGTGTGCGACACGAACGGCCGCTCAGCGGTGGCAGGCCCGTCTCTCTCCCTCTCTTTCTCTGGTTGCCTGGATTTCAACTTGTGGTGTGATTATTTCTCTTCCCACCTTATTATATTGCCACATATATGTATATAGATGGAAAATTTGCCGGGAGGAAATTTATCCATAGAAGCATAGGGCGCCTCTCCCGTCAAAATAAACGTCAAAAACTGATGCCATCTATTGACCGTCGCCGCAACTAGCGACCTCAGGTCGGTGACAAAGCCACAACACCAGCTTTGGCAAACTGAGAAGCGTCCACCTAAAGTTCGCTCTAGACTGACGAGGGCCATTAGCCCGAAACCATGGTCTCTAGGTGGGACGCTTCTCAGTTTGCCAAAGCAGGTGTTGTGGCTTTGTCACCGACCCCAGGCCGTTATTTGCGGCGACGGTCAATAGATGGCGTCAGTTTTTGACGTTTATTTTGACGGGAGAGGCGTCCTATGCTTCTATATATATGTATATTACGAAAAAAATAGATTTCTGTTGATTATGAAGGATCTTATATAGATTTATTGATCCTTTGCTTGATCCCGGAATCCATGAGCATGTGACACTGCAGTATTGGTTAAAATCTTGAAACTATAATAAAAATAGTAAAGATTAGAAATAGGTTTAATTGAGCTTATGGAATATATAAGAAAACATAATTTGATAAAAGTACTTCCTGGCTTATGGCGTAAGAATCTAAAAAATGAAAAACTTATTTACATAATGTACAAAGGATTTGAGCCGGCCATCGGGAAACAACAACAATGAGTTTTTATAGGGGAAGCGTGATCTCTGGCGGTCGATTTAACAGAGTATTTGAATCGATGAAATATAATTTTAAATAAAATAATATTTTAATATAACATATATATATATATGTATGTATATATTTTTAAAGATACAGTTAAACCTGTTTATAGAGCCCCCTCTTGGGACTCACCAAAATAGGGTGCTATAGAGAAGGGGTGCTATAGACAGGTCACTTTTAATGTAAATCGCATCGTACTACATACAGTTAAACCTGTTTATAGCGCCCCCTCTTGGGACTCACCAAAATAGGGTGCTATAGAGAAGGGGTGCTATAGACAGGTCACTTTTAATGTAAATCGCATCGTACTACATACAGTTAAACCTGTTTATAGAGCCCCCTCTTGGGACTCACCAAAATAGGGTGCTATAGAGAAGGGGTGCTATAGACAGGTCACTTTTAATGTAAATCGCATCGTACTACATACAGTTAAACCTGTTTATAGAGCCCCCTCTTGGGACTCACCAAAATAGGGTGCTATAGAGAGGGGGTGCTATAGACAGGTCACTTTTAATGTAAATCGCATCGTACTACATACAGTTAAACCTGTCTATAGCGCCCCCTCTTGGGACTTACCAAAATAGGGTGCTATAGAGAGGGGGTGCTATAGACAGGTCACTTTTAATGTAAATCGCATCGTACTACATGCAGTTAAACATGTCTATAGCGCCCCCTCTTGGGACTCACCAAAATAGGGTGCTATAGAGAGGGGGTGCTATAGACAGGTCACTTTTGATGTAAATCGCATCGTACTACATACAGTTAAACCTGTCTATAGCGCCCCCTCTTGGGACTCACCAAAATAGGGTGCTATAGAGAGGGGGTGCTATAGACAGGTCACTTTTAATGTAAATCTCTCATCGTACTACGTATTTAAGGCGCTATTTAAAGGGGGCGCTATAGACAGATTTAACTGTATATACTGTATATATGTTCCGCTCATATGACGCGTAATTGCCGAAGCTACAGACTCAACTTTTGTTATAGCTCTAATTTGTTACATAAAATACAAACCCTTTTTGATACTTTAAAATATAATATTTATCTACATTCTTTTTAACCATATATACTTCTTTAATTAAAAAGGCATATATTGGATCAAAAAATCATTTATTTTACCAATATTTCAGTTTGCTGAACGCCAACCTTTATCAAGGTGTTAAAACATTTTAAAGTGTGTCAACAACAAATTCAGCGCCACATAACGTCAACAGAATTCTGTTGACGTTATGTGGTGCTGGTGTTGACACATATTAAAATGTTTTAACACCTTGATAAAGGTTGGCGTTCAGCAAACTGAAATATTGGTAAAATAAAATGATATTTTGATCCAATATATGCCTTCTTAATTAAATATTTATTTATGGATTGCTCTATTTTCAAAAAATATATACTTCTCTTATACAAATTTACTTTCATATATTATAGAAAAACTACTTCACTTTTTAAATTACACCGGCCATAGTCTATTTGAACACAGAAAGGAGCCGGATTCGTGGAAAATAAACGACTTCTGAAAATAAGTAACGAGGTCACCCATCCTTAACTCTCTTCCAGCTACCTTGTTAGGCTGACTGACCGTAATAGGCGATGCCCGAATTAGGCGAAACTTTAACTCCCACATATTTGGGGTGGTGGATTGTACCAGAGTGAAGCCCATTCGTTTTTTTTTTTTTTTGACCAGAGATTCCATTGTTCAATTATCATCTTTTGTGACACTTATTTTGGGAAACAACCAAGAAG
>CP092863.1:76644498-76658881 GCA_030710605.1 Cordylochernes scorpioides | reverse complement strand
AGTAGGTTTAAATATTAAAAAAGAAAAGGAATATATATATATATCACCTTTATCTTGCAAAGAAAACTTTCAATCGCATGATAAGATGCCCCTTTACTTTTCTCTTAATTTATGCACCTTATCCCAGTACAATATATCACATTTGTGTTCAAATCTATAAGCTTGAGGGATGAGTTTCTTTTGCAAATAAATTTATTTCGAGCTTTCGGGCAACGCCCTTCAACAGGAAAATTAAAAATAAAGTAAATTAAATTATATTACACTGAGATTAAGCAAGGCAAATGTATAACAAACTATTAATATATACAGTTATCAGCGTCATAATCAAGCAACAATTCTTAATCAATTCTGTCACCGTTTGCTTTGTGAATGGAATAAATACACAAATATGGCCATTTCTAATAACCATCGGTGGTTCAGTGGTAGAATGCTCGCCTGCCACGTGGGCTCGATTCCCGGCCAATGCAATTTTTTTTTTTTACAATTTTTAAAACTCATTTATATATTATACAAGAATGACATCCACGGCGCCAATTTATAATTTTAACGAATAGTATTTGAATAAAAGCATTTAATCGGGTAAAACCCGGGCATTGCCCGGGTCATTCGGCTAGTAGAAAATAAATATCAGAAACAAACACACGTATTAAGGGATTAGCCTTTTAAATAACACATTTGTACTATATTTCCACATTAAATATTAATGTTTATATTTAAAAGGGCGTACATGAATTTGTGAAAGAAACAAAACAATTTTTTTCTTTAAAATATTTCAAGAGATTGCTCCCACTTTATCAATTTGATCTCAATTTGTCAAATTGATAAAGAGGTAGCAATCTCTCTAAATATTCTGAGAAAAATATGTTTTTATTTTTCTTCACAGATCCAGGAACGCCTTTTTTATATAAACACCAAATATCACGGAGCAAGCTAAATAAACGTTTAGTTTATTTTTGCTCCACTAGATGGCGCTCTGCCATCTAAAAAGCATGCGCATGTGCTCGTGGTCAGGTGATGCCTTCTTTATTTTTAATAAACATTTTTATGGATCGCCTTTTAACTCAAATATTGATTTCTTGAAATAAATATACTTCGGCCAGTAAATCTTTTTTATTATCTCGACGTTTCGACAAAAATCTTTTGTCCTCGTCAGGAGAAAACAAAAATGAAAACATTTAGCATGGTGTTAAAAATCATTCGAAACGTTGAGGTAATAAAAAGATTTACTGACCGAAGCATCTTTATTTTCAAGAAATATGAATGTCGGCCAGGCAACCTCTATCAAATATTAATGTTTTGGTAAAATAGTAACTAATGTTGGTCACGCTATTTAGTTCTGTTTATAAAAGAAATTAAAACTTTTGGAGAGCAATAGAGATATTCTCTGGTCGTACTTCAGGCTAGGTCTTTATTTAGGATATATTGTCACGGTAGAGAAGACAAGTAGTCAAAAGTTTGTGTTAAAAATAATTTATTAACAAAAAATCTATAGAATACAAAACGTTTTTCTATGAAAAATAGACACTTCGGCCAGTAAGAGTTTTTTTAATTTTATTTTCTCAACGTTTCGACAAAAATCTTTTGACTCAAATATTAATCCATATAAGTACAGGGCGCCTCTCCCGTCAAAATAAACGTCAAAACCTGACACCATCTATTGACCGTCGCCGCAAACTAGCGGTCTCAGGTCGGTGACAAAGCTACAACACCAGCTTTGGCAAACTGAGAAGCGTCCACCTAGAGACCACTTTTTACGTTTATTTTGAGGCGCCCTGTGCTTCTATGGATCAATTTTCTCCTGGCAAATTTTCCATCAAATATTAATGTTGTGGTCAAAATATTAACTAATGTTGGTCACGCTATTTCACGAAAGATATTAAAACTTTGGAGAGCAATAGAGATGATCTCTGGTAGTACTTCAGGCGAGGTCTTTATTTAGGATATTGTCACGGTAAAGAAGACAAGTATATTCCAAAAGTTTGTGTTGAAAATAATTTATTAACAAAATCTATAGAATACAAAACGTGATAAATAATTTTACAAGTGATAATCTACAAGAAAGGTAAATGGTATTGAATAGAAATATCTTTATTTACGGGGCTTCTAACCAAAATAGATGATTTTTAAGCTCCAATGGCCGCGTAAAGCGGAATATATAAAACCACTATGACCAGGCTGGAGAGGCTAGGGACAGGATCACCGTCAGGGAAGAGGCAGGTTAGGCCGGATTGGATCCGCGGAGGTCAGGAGGCAGGAAAAGGACGGAAGGACTAGAACTTTGCAGCTCTAACTCTGGCAGTTGGGCGTTTTCTTCGGTTTACAAAGGAATAGCTCCGCAGAAGACAATATACATTTTTTTATTGATATAAACTCTTCTACCTTTTAGAAAACGAAACTAAGTTTAGAGAAAAGGCATCTCCTATTGATGCAATTAAAATTTACTGATGGCTATAGCTATCTGTCGGAATGAATATTGCCACGTGGAAAATTAGGGAAGACCAACTTCGGGATGAGGCAAAAATTTATTTCAGACAAGAACAAACTATGAGTGATAAACAAAAGATAAGCAAACAGAGGGAAGTGTATAGAGTATAGCAAAATATAAACATTCCCGCCCCTGGACACTTTTATTTTTCCGTTTGTCATTACTCTTCACAATTCATCCTATCATACTTCATCCTTAAAGTTAGAAATAATCGTTATTTCTCTTTAAAATAGATTTCGATTTTTGTTTAAAAGAAACATTCGCGGTATAATTGCAATTTTCGTTTTACAATCATCAGCCGCGTTATATTGTATTATAAAAAATAATACTCTGCTAATAAAATAATAAATACTTTGTTACAATATCAACGAATCGCTTATTTCTAATTATTTCAGGATTGACCAAATACCCTTTCTGTATTCGAAAATTCTGGAATAATTAAAAATCAACGAATAGTTGATATTTATAGCGACAGATGGCGTAAGCCATCAGCAACTTTTATCTGCACGATCAGGAGATGTCTTTTTCTTAATTTATCCACCTGATCCTTGTACAATTTCACTTTTGTGCTATTTTTCACGAAATAAATTTGTCAGCTTCATTTTTAGACAGTCAATAAGTTCGAAATGTCATCAAAATTATATGTAATTCTACTATCCTAAATGCTGTCCATAGTTTACTTATAATACAATATAATACACTGCGGCCTGTGATTGTAAAACGACACTTGGAAGTTACACCGCATGAGTTTCTTTTTAACGAAAAAATCAAATTTTTATTTCAAGGTGAAATATCGACTATTTCTAACCTTTTTGGATGAGGTATGAAAGGAGTATAGTTTACTTAAATACAATTTCTAAGATTACGCCCTTCAATGCTGCATATAAAAGCAGAATGATCCAATACAGTATTATAGCTCTAAAGAAGCGTTATGGTTGATTAAATTGGTTAAACCGCTGAGAGAGTTCACCATTAATGAGTCAAGCCCTCCCGATTATTTTTCATCGCAGTAAGGACAGTAGAAGTTTGATTTATGTGTGAAAAAAAAAACATTCGCGTCTTAATGTTTTCATGTGTTTTATATAGATGGCGTGTTATTACTTAGTACTATATCTAAATACAACATCTAAAAGTATAGGTATATAGAAAAGGATCCCAGAAATGAATTCCAGACACGGAGAAAGAAATATTTCAAAATATTTTAAAGGAAAAACCTGGAAAGAAGTTTTGTCGAATCAATATGGAATATATCAGAAAAGGTGGTGGATTGTATTTCAGTGGAATATCGTTAGGTTGTGAAGGTCAACGTCTGCTTCTTGTCAGAATGTAACGGATGGCTGATTGACTCAGACTCTGTGTGGTCAGAAGATCAAGTTATTATATTAAATCTCTTCTTTCTTTGTTACCATATTTACTGCATGCTCAAGTGTTTATCTTCTTACAATACCTTCTCATGCACCTTATCCCAGTACAATATTACATTTGTACTATTTTTTCACATTGTGTAGCGTCCTAACGCAATTCTGTCCTTAACTACCCATTTCATGATTTTTCAGGAAGCCTTAATGACCAGTTTTTTTGGTCGTTGAGGTACAGCTTGCACCACGCTGATGAGGGCCAACAACCCGAAACGCGTCCGTGGTTAGCTTTTCTTGATTAATCAAGAATGGGTATTTGGCCAATTCTGGAATAATTAAAAATCAACGAGAATAGTTGATATTTATTCCGATAAATGGCGCAAGCCATCAGTAACTTTCAGTTGCACGATAAGGAGATGCCTTTTTCTTAATACCTTCTTAGTTCCAATAAATTACCATATTTCAACAAAGTAGTGTTTTTTTATTATCATTATTATCCCTATTACACATAGTACAAGCCATGATAATCATGGTGGGTAGAAATTGACAACTGCTTTTACTGTAAGTACACCACATGTCTACACATGTGAAAATCAGTTCGACTTTTACACTTATAAATATGCCAGAGCCCCGTTTGATTACTTGCACTCGCTGTTCAAAATCACATTAATAGGTACCGCTCAGCAAGAGCAACCTAGTTCATGATAATTGACGCAGTGAATAATATGTGAAGGTTATTCACATATTAAACAAATTTTAACGCGGGATTCAACCCCCGGTTCATGACTGTCGGGAATCGAGCGTGTTACCCTCTCATCCACCGACTTATTATTTTTTTTCGCCTGGTTCAAATTCACATTAATAGGTACCGCTCAACAAGAGCAACCTAATTCATGATAATTGAAACAGTGAATAATATGTGAATTGCACTCGCTGGTGGAGTTAAACTTTTGAAAGAATCGGGGTGGGGGGGGGGGGCATTGGAGTATTTTTTTTTTATTAGAAAAAGTTCTCCGAATGCGGGATTCAATCCCGGGTCGTAGAGGTCTAAATCCAATGGTGTAGAACATCCTTCCACCGACTCCCTACAATACCTTCTAAATCCCATTAATTTCCCATTAAAATACACAAATTAATTAAATAATAAAACTCCAACAATCATGTTATATGATTTAAGAAAAAGGCATCTCCTTATCGTGCAACTGAAAGTTGCTAATGGCTTGCGCCATCTATCGGAATAAATATAAACTATTCTCGCTAAACTCTTCAAGCTTTTCTTGATTAATCAAGAATGGGTATTTGGCCAATTCTGGAATAATTAAAAATCAACGAGAATAGTTGATATTTATTCCGATAGATATGACGCAAGCCATAAGTAACTTTCAGTTGCACGATAAAGAGATGCCTTTTTCTTAATTTATGCACCTTATCCCAGTACAATATCACATTTGTACTATTTTTTCACAGGGTTATATGATGGTGATAAATTTGACGGCTGTGGTAGAAATAAATTTTTCAAAGAGTTGATCCGTGTCTTCAGAAAAGCTAAGCTTCGACCTTGATCAACGATTACAGTGACCTTGTGGGCTGTTAAAAAGAGGAAAAGGAAGTTCTTTATCGTCAACCTTTATTAAATCTCTCATTAGAAAAAAAATGTCTTCACTTTCTTAATTCCTAGCTGTTAGTTAAGCCATATAGCTAAGATCATGTTAAGTCCTGCCTGTAATGAAGGGTAACGTCTTTTTTTCGCCGGTCGTCTCTTTTTTTTTAAGGAGACAGAAGCAATTTTGTTCACACTTGGTTATCTCGTGTGTCTTCAATAAAGGTCACTGTAATATCTTTAAGAGTTATTTTCTGAATCCCGATATACATGCTAAAAGGTACAACTTCCTTAAGTTTTGTCCATGAGTGTGTCTTCAATAAAGGTCACTGTAGAATCTTTCAGAGTTATTGTCTGAATCCCGATATACATGCTAAAAGGTACAACTTCCTTAAGTTTTGTTCATGAGTGTGTCTTCAATAAAGGTCACTGTAATATCTTTCAGAGTTATTGTCTTAATCCCGATATACATGCTAAAAGGAACAACTTCCTTAAGTTTTGTCCATAAGTGTGTCTTCAATAAAGGTCACTGTAATATCTTTCAGAGTTATTGTCTGAATCCCGATATACACGCTAAAAGGTACAACTTCCTTAAGTTTTTTTCATAAGTGTGTCTTCAATAAAGGTCACTGTAATATCTTTAAGAGTTATTGTCTGAATCCCGATATACTTGCTAAAAGGTACAACTTCCTTAAGTTTTGTCCATGGGTTTATGTCATTGACATATTATTATGGAATATTAATGTTTATTTCTCAATATCACTATAGCCATTAAGAGAAAATGTTGAAACAATCTCTTATTAAAATGAATTGTTTAATAGGAAACATTTATTACAGATTTTTAAAGCTATAATGAATTATATATCAATAGAAAGATATAGATATCGGATTATAAAATTCTGTAGAGAGACCATTTCTCCTAGATACCAAACCTGAGGAAGATCAGACTATAAATTAACCAGTAAATATGCAAATATATCTATGCAGGGGCAGGTAATGGCTATGCAAGGCCAACCCACATATTGATTGGTGGGCCTGGAATTGGGCCGCAGGCGGAATGGAAACAACAGCTGGGAAAGTGGCGATCTCCGAGTTTCCACATAGCATGATACACTTTCTTCTCTGTTACATCTAAAGTCCTTAATCCCCCTTCTGATTTACACTCATAGACAAAACTTAAGGAAGTTGTACCTTTTACCATGTATATCGGGATTCAGACAATAACTCTGAAAGATATTACAGTGACCTTTATTGAAGACATACTCATGGACAAAACTTAAGGAAATTGTACCTTTTAGCATGTATATCAGGATTCAGACAATAACTCTGAAAGATATTATAGTGACCTTTATTGAAGACATACTCATGGACAAAACTTAAGGAAGTTGTACCTTTTAGCATGTATATCGGGATTCAGACAATAACTCTGAAAGATATTACAGTGACCTTTATTGAAGACACACTCATGGACAAAACTTAAGGAAGTTCTACCTTTTAGCATGTATATCGGGATTCAGATAATAACTCTGTAAGATATTACAGTGACCTTTATTGAAGACACACTCATGGACAAAACTTAAGGAAGTTGTACCTTTAAGCATGTATGCCGGGATTGAGACAATAACTCTGAAATATATTACAGTGACCTTTATTGAAGACACACTCATGGAAAAAACTTAAGGAAGTTTTACCTTTTAGCATGTATATCGGGATTCAGACAATAACTCTGAAGGATATTACAGTGACCTTTATTGAAGACATACTCATGGACAAAACTTAAGGAAGTTATACCTTTTAGCATGTATATCGGGATTCAGACAATAACTCTGAAGGATATTACAATGACCTTTATTGAAGACATGAGATAAACAAGTGTGAGCAAAATTGCCTCTGTCTTCTTAAAAAATATAGACGTCCAGCTACATCAAAATATGAAATTTCTTTAAGTTTTTCAATGGGTGTTGTTATATTCTACTCTTACTGTCTCTTTTTGAATATGATGTTAGCGATATACAATATTCTAGTAAGTTTAGAACGCGTCGCAAATCAAATTCTAAACCTTATTTTCTTCAGAAGTGAAACAAAACGGGAATTACAGAAAGTTTGCGATTTGTGAATGCATTTCAAATTCTACAGAAAGTTTTGTTAAAGTTTGTTGTTGATATAGAGCGCAGCCCTGGTGGCTGGAAGGATTACTAGTCTGTCTTAGCGAATAAATGTAGGGCACATTTAAAATGATGCAACAATATATACATACAGTTAAACCTGTCTATAGCGCCCCCTCTTGGGACTCACCAAAATAAGGTGCTATAGAGAGGGGGTACTATAGACAGGTCACTTTTAATGTAAATCGCATCGTACTACGTATTTAAAATCGGGCGCTCTAGAGAGGGAGGCACTATTTAGAGGGGGCTCTATAGACAGGTTTAACTGTATATATTAAAATATATTACAACATATATAAAAAGATTTTCGGCCTGTATTTTGATTGTTATTTATATAGAATTATTAGCTGTTGGTTGATTTTGGTTATCTTGAGGATATATTATGCTATGTTAATGCAGTCGTGGTTAAAATCTTGAAAGAATAATAATAAATATGGTTTTGATCAGAGGTTGCTTTAATTGAACTGAAGGAATATATAAAAAACATAAATTGGTAAAAATACTGCCTGGCTTAAAGCGTAAGAATAAAAAAATGAAAAACTTATTTACATAATGTACAAAAGATTTGAGCCGGCCATCGGGAAATAACAACAACGAGTTTTTATAGGGAAAACGTAACCTCTGGCGGTCGATTTAGCAGAGTATTTTATCTATGAAATATATTTGAAAAACATATTTTTATATAACATATATATGAATAAATGAGAGAGAGTGTGTGTATATAATTTTGAACTTAATTATAAAAACAACTCCCTAAAAATGGCGTATTCAAAGAGCTCCAAAAATAAGCCAATTTCGGCAACCAAGGTAGGAAGGCCGTGACAATTATTGAGAGTGGTCCCCCCCCGCGGTGTGTGTATGGCAAGTTCCCAGCCGCCCACCATATTACCTACTTCAGGCTATTTACTCATCTATTCAATAAACCTTCACTTTGTCCACTTCAAAAATCTCTGAACTCTTTCATACCCAAATATTGTCGCGAAATTTATTCATCTCACAGTAAATTTAAAGCAACTGTCTATATTAGTATATGTAATATATATATATTTGTAATATGTACGTGTAATATGTAAATTATATATGTCATAATATATACTCTTCCAGGAATAATAAAGCAAACCTAGAGCCAGCCCAGAGAGAGACGGGATGTAAAGTCCGGTCACTTGAGACAGCAGCGACATTCCAAGGGGCGGCAAATGGGGCCCGTCCGTTAACACCTTGGGACTTTTAAGACAGTTGGTGATTGTGTGCGACACGAACGGCCGCTCAGCGGTGGAAGGCCCGTCTCTCTCCCTCTCTTTCTCTGGTTGTCTGGGTTCCAACTTGTGGTGTGATTATTTCTCTTCCCACCTTATTATATTGCCACATATATGTATATAGATGGAAAATTTGCCGGGAGGAAATTGATCCATAGAAGCATAGGGCGCTTCTCCCGTCAAAATAAACGTCAAAAACTGACACCATCTATTGACCGTCGCCGCAACTAGCGGCCTCGGTGACAAAGCGACAACACCAGCTTTGGCAAACTGAGAAGCGTCCATCTAAAGTCCGCCCTAGACTGACGAGGGCCATTAACCCGAAACCATAGTCTCTAGGTGGACGCTTCTCAGTTTGCCAAAGCAGGTGTTGTGGCTTTGTCACCGACCCGAGGCCGCTAGTTTGCGGCGACGGTCAATAGATGGCGTCAGTTTTTGACCTTTATTTTGACTGGAGAGGCGCTCTATGCTTCTATGGATCAATTTCCTCCCGGCAAATTTTCCATCTATATTCTAGCCATAGATTTGGCCCAGCCACTTTGCCAGCAAAATAAATCTTTGGTAGATTGTGAAGATTCTATTAGATCCCATGTGGATCTCATGGAATAAAGTCCGCCCTGGACTGACGAGGGCCATTAGCCCGAAACCATGGTCTATAGGTGGACGCTTTTCAGTTTGCCAAAGCTGGTGTTATGGCTTTGTCACCGACCCGAGGCCGTTATTTGCGGCGACGGTCAATAGATGGCGTCAGTTTTTGACGTTTATTTTGACGGGAGAGGCGCCCTATGCTTCTAAAAATAGATTTCTGTTGATTATAAATGATTTTATATAGATTTATTAATCCTTTGCTTGATCCCGGAATCCATGAGCATGTGACACTGCAGTCTTGGTTAAAATCTTGAAACTATATAATAAAAATAGTAAAGATTAGAAATAGGTTTAATTGAGCTTATGGAATTTATAAGAAAAAATAATTTGATAAAAGTACTACCTGGCTTATGGCGTAAGAATCTAAAAAATGAAAAACTTATTTACATAATGTACAAAGGATTTGAGCCGGCCATCGGGAAACAACAACAATGAGTTTTTATAGGGGAAGCGTGATCTCTGGCGGTCGATTTAACAGAGTATTTGAATCGATGTAATATAATTTTAAATAAAATAATATTTTAATATAACATGTATATATATATGTATGCATATATTTTTAAAGATACAGTTAAACCTGTTTATAGAGCCCCCTCTTGGGACTCACCAAAAGAGGGCGCTATAGAGAAGGGGTGCTATAGACAGGTCACTTTTAATGTAAATCGCATTGTACTACGTATTTAAAATCGGGCGCTATTTAGAGAGAGCGCTATAGACAGGTTTAACTGTATATGTATATGTTTCGCTCATATGACGCGTAACTGCCGAAGCTACAGCGTGAACTTATAACCCTAATTTGTTACAAATAATACAAAAACCTTTTTGATACCTTATAATATAATATTTATCTACATTCTTTTATCTATATATACTTCTCTTATACAAATTTACTTTCATATATTATAGAAAAACTACTTCACTTTTTTAGAAATCACCGGCCACAGTCTAATTGAACACAGAAAGGAGCTGGATTCGTGGAAAATAAACGACTTCTGAAA
Organism: Cordylochernes scorpioides; assembly: GCA_030710605.1. NCBI lineage: Eukaryota > Metazoa > Arthropoda > Arachnida > Pseudoscorpiones > Chernetidae > Cordylochernes > Cordylochernes scorpioides. The sequence goes on along the minus strand of CP092863.1, from coordinate 76,648,371 downwards.
ATAAGTAACGAGGTCACCCATCCTTAACTCTCTTCCAGCTACCTTGTTAGGCTGACTGACCGTAATAGGCGATGCCCGAATTAGGCGAAACTTTAACTCCCACATATATGGGGTGGTGGATTGTACCAGAGAGAAGCCCATTCGTTTTTTTTTTTTGACCAGAGATTCCATTGTTCAATTATCATCTTTTGTGACACTTATTTTTTGGGAAACAACCAATACGGTGGAGATGGTACATATCCCAAATAAACTCATAGACAAAAGGAAATTGTATCTTTTAGCATGTATATTGGGATTCAGGCAATAACTCTGAAATATATTACAGTTACCTTTATTGAAGATACACTCATGGACAAAACTTAGCATGTATATCTGAATTCAGACAATAACTCTGAAAGATATTACAGTGACCTTTATTGAAGACACACTCATGGACAAAACTTAAGGAAGTTGTACCTTTTAGCGTGTATATCGGGATTCAGACAATAACTCTGAAATAAATTACAGTGACCTTTTTTGAAGACACACTCATGAACAAAACTTAAGGAAGTTGTACCTTTTAGCAGGTATATCAGGATTCAGACAATAACTCTGAAATATATTACAGTGACCTTTATTGAAGATATACTCATAGACAAAACAAAAGGAAGTTGTACCTTTTAGCATGTATATTGGGATTCAGACAATAACACTGAAATACATTTGATACATAGTGACCTTTATTGAAGACATACGAGATAACCAAGTGTGAACAACCTCTGTATCATTCATAAAAACACGACCGACGATATAAAATAAGAATAACTCTGAAAGATATTACAGTGACCTTTATTGAAGACACGCAAAATAACCAAGTATGAACAAAATTACCTCTGTATCCTTAAAAAAAAATTGTCAACATAAAAGAATTTCCGTTTTCATAAATTTTGTTAACGAATGTAAGTTCTTATTGAGATGTTGGTTTAGTAAACATATAAATTTCTAAGGAATAAAAGTTAACGGTGACAAGATTCTTTATTAAAAAGATATAAGCTTGTAAAGCTTTAAGATAATAACGTATTTCAACAGGCTGTAATACGAATAGAAGAAACTAAAGGAGAAACGATATATCGTCACCTTAGCTTTTTATTCCTTCTTAGAATGATATCTGGCGATTCCTCTCCTCTTGTAATATATTGTCGCGGAGATAAATAAATCAAGGGCAAGTTTGGGAATAATTAATTTATTATAAGGGGTATTTATAGAGAGAGAGAGTGTACAACTTACCCCAAGTTAAAGATAATCCTAATGAACGGCGTCAGCCACCGTCCCGTTTTCCTTATTTACAGATCAGCTTCCGAGAACCCCTCACACCTGTGGTCCCCCCCCCCCCCGGGGTCCCGGGATGATTGACAGGTGTCCCATCTGGATGGAGCTTCTTGACAATATATATGTTATAAATAATTTAAAAAAAAGAGATTTCTGTTGATTTTGATTATCTTGAGGATTATGCTATGGTAATGCAGTCGTGGTTAAAATCTTGAAAGTATAATTATAAAAATTGTTTTGATCAGTAATTTAATTGAACTAAAGGAATATAAAAAAACATAGTTTGATAAAAGTAATGCCTGGATTAAGGCGTAAGAATTAAAAAAAATGAAAAACTTATTTACATAATGTACAAAAGGTTTGAGCCGGCTATCGGGAAACAACAACGAGTTTTTATAGGGGAAGCGTAACCTCTGGCGGTCGATTTGGCAGAATATTTGAATCTATGAAATATAATTTTAAATAAAATAATATTTTAATATAACATACTAGACGGGTGACCCGGGCTTCGCCCCGGGATTGACTTGTGTGCATATCTACCCGAGTGATATATATTTAGATAAGATTTTTTTAAATAATTGTTTGTTATTAGCATTATCTATTTGTTTGCATCAGCATAATTTAATCTAATCTTTGATAGAGGGCGCTGTTCGTGAGCTAAGTAGAATAATTTGAATATATATTTTTAATAATTGATTTATATATTTTTTAAAATAGCCTATCGTCTTCCCCGTACTTTTTTACCTATGTATGGATATTTTGGCTTTAATTAGTGAACTACTGCGAATTTGTATACCGGACATAAAAACAAACAAACATACAAACATTCATTTATATATATATATATAGATATAAACAGATTTTAAAAAGTGTTGACTTCATAGCAAGAAAGATTCATATATGTGGGATATAGATGAGGAAACAAACATGGCGTCAAAGAGTAATTACCAGGTAACGGCTTATCAACTCGCCAGTGTTTAACAAACGCTTAATTGATCGGTGAGTAATGAAGTTGAAGTAGATTCATTAAAGTGGTAGCTTTCGTCTGAACCAGAGGTCGGCAAATTGCGACAACAAGCCACATGCGGCTCTTTGAATGCGAATCTGCGGCTCTTTATATAGTTCCATACGTAAATATTATTTATGTGAGTACTATTTATTGTTGATGCACTAGCGCGCCATCTGTTATCAAAATTCGAAACTATTTTAAAGGCGTAAGATTCTTTTTGATATTAAACAATATCTACTGCCCTTACTGCAAATCCCATTAATTTTTCCATTGCAGTAAGGGCAGTAGAAACTATTTCCCATCCCTGGACACTTTTATTTTTCCGTTTATCATTACTCTTCACAATTCACCCTTTCATACCTCATCCCAAAGGTTAGAAATAATCGTTATTTCTCCTTGAAATAAATTTTGATTTTCATTGAAAAGAAACACATGCGGAATAGTTTTTAAATGTCGTTTTACAATCACAAACCGCATTATATATTGTATTAGAAATTGTTTAATTTGAAAAAGAATCTTACGCCTTTAAAACTATTTATTGTTGGCAACTAAACATGTTTTGGCTCTTTAAAAACCTTTAAAATTTTGTAAATTGTAATTTTTGATACTTCCGACTCAAAAGTTTGCTGATCCCTGTTCTATACCATTGTATTCCAATTACACAACGACATCCCACAATTTTTAATAGAACTCTGTAGGCTTTTCATATTTGCCAATCAACTAATCAAAATTCATGATTAATCAAGAAAGGATAGTTTTGATATGAGAAAAATATAAATGAAAGTAAAAACGTAAATTACGTTTATTACAGAATTAATATGCAAAATTGTGTTGAGAAAGTTAAATTTCTGAAATTAAAAACATTTTTACTATTATACCTTCAATCCGATAAAGATAAATGTTAAATGCTCTGAAAGAAGAACCCTTATGCTCAAAACTGGGCAACTCTGTGCTTCACTTCCATCAATAATTGTCAATATGACCCAGAATAAGTATATTGCTACGGCGTTTTATGGTTTCCACAAGTCCACATCTCAGAAGAAGGCCAAGTGACACTCACTCCTCACTTTGTTACTGCTACTCTTTTTGTGTTGTTTTTCTTGCTTCCCTCTTTCTTGTTTTTTTTTTCTTTTTCTTCTGTCTATATCGTTGTTTCCTTTGTCTCAATGCTTTGTTCTTATGCATACCTCTGGTGAATCCTGTATAGGGTCAGTGACCCTAAATAAAGGCTTTTTGTTGTTGTTGTTGTTGTTGATAATGTTAAATGTCAAAGTATAAAAGTAAAAAATATAAAAACGATAGCAATGTGTTTCTTTATTCGTGAACATTTTTGGAAGCTCTCAGATCTTTACAATCCTTCCACATGCATCCAGATGCATGTGGAAGTATTGTAAAGATCTTAAAGAGTGCAAACATTTTCACGAATAAAGAAACGCATTGTTACCTTTTATATTGTAACAAAGTATTTATTAATTCTATTATTTTTTTATTAACAGAGTGGTCATTTTTTATGTTTATATTTTGCTACTCTGTAAATTTCCCTCGTGCCTTATCTT
>CP092863.1:76598472-76644398 GCA_030710605.1 Cordylochernes scorpioides | reverse complement strand
ACCATTCTTGCCGGCTCAACATCGTACCTCCCATCATAACGTCACGTTGTGTAGCATGTAAATCGTTGGCAAGAGAAAAAAAGCTTTTTAGGCAAAAATTAGATTAAATTTAAAACAAGTTGGGTTGCCAGAGAATTTGGCTTGTGTCCCAGACTTAGTGGCCTCCATTCGCATAATTTAATATTGCTGTGGTTTGGTCGGTTTACATGGTACTTTGCGAAGCCAGATATGATACTAGAGCGGCCCAGATGGATCTTTTCATCTAGATCTAGTGGCCTCCATTCGCATAATTTAATATTGCTGTGGTTTGGTCGGTTTACATGGTACTTTGTGAAGCCAGATATGATACTAGAGCGGCCCAGATGGATCTTTACCTCTAGATCTAGTGGCCTCCATTCGCATAATTTAATATTGCTGTGGTTTGGTCGGTTTACATGGCACTTTGCGAAGCCAGATATGATACTAGAGCGGCCCAGATGGATCTTTTCATCTAGATCTAGTGGCCTCCATTCGCATAATTTAATATTGCTGTGGTTTGGTCGGTTTACATGGTACTTTGCGAAGCCAGATATGATACTAGAGCGGCCCAGATGGATCTTTACCTCTAGATCTAGTGGCCTCCATTCGCATAATTTAATATTGCTGTGGTTTGGTCGGTTTACATGGCACTTTGCGAAGCCAGATATGATACTAGAGCGGCCCAGATGGATCTTTACCTCTAGATCTAGTGGCCTCCATTCGCATAATTTAATATTGCTGTGGTTTGGCCGGTTTACATGGTACTTTGCTAAGCCAGATATGATACTAGATCGGCCCAGATGGATCTTTACCTCTAGATCTAGTGGCCTCCATTCGCATAATTTAATATTGCTGTGGTTTGGCCGGTTTACATGGTACTTTGCAGAGCCAGATATGATACTAGATCGGCCCAGATGGATCTTTACCTCTAGATCTAGTGGCCTCCATTCGCATAATTTAATATTGCTGTGGTTTGGTCGGTTTACATGGTACTTTGCGAAGCCAGATATGATACTAGAGCGGCCCAGATGGATCTTTACCTCTAGATCTAGTGGCCTCCATTCGCATAATTTAATATTGCTGTGGTTTGGCCGGTTTACATGGTACTTTGCTAAGCCAGATATGATACTAGATCGGCCCAGATGGATCTTTACCTCTAGATCTAGTGGCCTCAATTCGCATAATTTAATATTGCTGTGGTTTGGTCGGTTTACATGGTACTTTGCTAAGCCAGATATGATACTAGAGCGGCCCAGATGGATCTTTACCTCTAGATCTAGTGGCCTCAATTCGCATAATTTAATATTGCTGTGGTTTGGCCGGTTTACATGGTACTTTGCTAAGCCAGATATGATACTAGATCGGCCCAGATGGATCTTTACCTCTAGATCTAGTGGCCTCCATTCGCATAATTTAATATTGCTGTGGTGTTTGGTCGGTTTACATGGCACTTTGCGAAGCCAGATATGATACTAGATCGGCCCAGATGGATCTTTACCTCTAGATCTAGTGGCCTCAATTCGCATAATTTAATATTGCTGTGGTTTGGTCGGTTTACATGGTACTTTGCTAAGCCAGATATGATACTAGATCGGCCCAGATGGATCTTTACCTCTAGATCTAGTGGCCTCAATTCGTATAATTTAGTATTGCTGTGGTGTTTGGTCGGTTTACATGGCACTTTGCGAAGCCAGATATGATACTAGAGCGGCCCAGATGGATCTTTTCTCTCTATACCTAGTTGGACAAGTATAAGGAATAGTCTCCTTTACTCCATTTAGGCTTATTCTGTCCTACGAGGAAGACAACGAATAAATAAACACAATAACTTTAAAATGTAATTTACTTTTAATTTACTTTTCTTTATTTGCTTTGAGTATGGAAACCCGGTCGGTGTATAACACCAAGAAGGAGGAAACTAAGGTCGACGATTCTACAAAGCTGCAACTTGGTGCAACAATAAATATACATGTGCAGATATGTCAACAGTTACTACAATTTATCTTCTATGACTTTATGTTCAACATATGCAAATCAAATCATTAAAAAATGCAAGATGAGAATCAAATTAATCAACTCAGGAAAGTTCTAAAAAAAACACTTTCAAAAGTAAATTCATGAAGTTTTCTGAAGTTTGAAACAAAATGTTTTCAGTTGAAACCAAGTTCTTTCAATCAATATGCTCAATTTCTTGATTTATAAAATTGAAATCCGATTCTACTTATTTGATAGATCTTAAATTTCTTTAAAAAGTAGGCAATAATGGGTTTAAATTGGATTGAAATGTTCTGAAAGAGCAAGTAATGAATTTGACGTGAGAGCTTTTTAATATAATTTTTAGAATGGAGAAGAAATCAAATTGATTAAAATAGAAAACTTCCAGCTAATCAATAAGATATTTAAAATCTTCTAATGTGATTCCAAGAGATGTAATTTATCAAAAATTTCCAAAATTTCCGTGATACAAAAATATTTGATAATATATTACAATGTGATTTATACAAATAAAAGTCACATCTCCCATCAAAATAAACCGTCAAAACCAGACGTCATCTATTGACCGTCGCCGCAAACTAGTGGTCTCGGGTCGTTGACAAAGCCACAACACCAGCTTTGGCAAACTGAAAAGCGTCCACCTAGAGACCATGGTTTCGTGTTAATGGCCCTCTTCAGTTTAGGGCGGACTTTATTCCATGAGATATATAAGGGATCCAATGGAATCTTCACACAATCTGTCAAAGAGGTGTTTAGCTGGCAATGGCCAAAATATTTTGACGGGAGATGTGATCTTTAGTTGTAATGATCAGGGTTCGGTAAATTGCGGCTCACGAACTACATGCAGCTCTTTGGATGTGAAACTACGGTTCTTTATATAGTTCCATACGTAAATATTATTCATGCGAGTATTATTCATTGTTGGCAAGAAAATAATATAGTGAATCACAATGGCTTTTATTTTCGTTTTGAAGATCCATTGTTTCAAGAATGGTATAGAGGAATCAATCTATTCACGACTATATCAGGAATTATATAAGCCATTCAACAACTTGTAATCAAATTTCACTTGATGGCTAATTTCCTAGGTTACCAAATGTTCGAATGAAGAAAATGGATTCTACTATAAAATATTAAGCTGAAACAACTATAAGAAGTTATGATCCATCGATGAAAAAAATATTGTGGCTCTTTAAAAACTTTGAAATTTTGTTATAACACGAATAAAATCATAAAGGATGAGTTTCTTTATTGGTAAAAAACCGTTTCGAGCTTTCGGGCGCAAGCAGCCCTTCTACAGGAATTTCTTCAGGAATTACAGGAAATTCCTGTAGAAGGGCTGCTTGCGCCCGAAAGCTCGAAACGGTTTTTTACCAATAAAGAAACTCATCCTTTGTGATTTTATTCGTGTTATAATATATTAGAAAGGATTACTTGTCTTAAATTTGAAATTTTGTAAATTGTAATTTTTGACTCTTTCGACTCAAAAGTTTGCCGGCTCCTGGTATAGATCAATATCCTCCTGGCAAAATTTCAATCAACGTGATTGTTCAAAATGCTGAATCCCGAAACAATGGTAATCAAACATAAGAAAATAATAATTATAATTGATGATATTGATTTGAACAAGACATGAAGACTGTGTGTACTCAAGAGATATGAACAAAAAAGCACGATGAAATATGATCGCTAGCAAGTCAAGAAGAAAGTTTGAATCTTGGAGAACCAGCACTTCCAGAACAAACAGGTACTATCCTCTCCCTATAGCATTGTAAATGTTGAGAAAACAGAGACGTTCAAACAACTATATATATTGATGTATAAAAGAGAGAGAGATATTGAGATTGAAAAAGGGAGAGAGGTTGAAACTGAATTATTACAATGTACATATAAGATTATATAAGGTTAAATACAGAATAAATATAAATATGAATAAATAAGATTATATAATGATAAATATATGAATTAATAGATATAAATAGATAAAGATAAAATTGATAAATATACATATATATAATAATAGACGGGTGACCCGTGTGCATATCTACCCGAGTGATATATATTTAGATAAGATTTTTTTTATAATTGTTTGTTATTAGCATTATCGATTTGTTTGCATCAGCATAATTTAATCTAATCTTTGATAGAGGGCTCTGTTCGTGAGCTAAGTAGAATAATTTGAATATATAGTCTTAATAATTGATTTATATATTTTTTAAAATAGCCTATCGTCTTCCCGTATTTTTTTACCTATATATGGAAATTTTGGTTTGAATTAGTGAACTATTGCGAATTTGTATACCGGACATACAAACCAACAAACAAACATACAAACATTCATTTTTATATATATAGATATACAAGGTCTTCATTGGTGACGCCCACCGCGGGAAAGACTCCGCCACCGGTGGACTGCGAGAGTACTCTCTGGAGAGAGAAGGAGGGCATAGGCCTCTCTCGTCAAATTGAACGTCAAAACGAGAAGCCTAAATTTTGGCTATAGATTTAGCCAGGCGACTTTGTCATCTAAAAGCCTCTTTGGCAGATTGTGAAGATTTCATTGGATCCCTTGTGGATCTCATGGAATAAAGTCCGCCCTAGACTGATGAGGACCATTAGCCAGAAACCATGGTCTCTAGATGGACACTTCTCAGTTTGTCAAAGCTGGTGTTGTGGCTTTGTCACCTAACCGAGGCCGCTAGTTTGCAGCGACGGTCAATAGATGGTGTCTAGTTTTGGCGTTTAATTTGACGGGAGAGGCGTCTTTATTTGTAGAAGGAATAGATGTCTAGAGCCTGCCACTGAGTAGTGCTACCAGTCTTAATGACAAAGACAGACGTATTCTACTTCACCCAGTGGTTGTCAAACAGACACCATCAAGGGTCACAACTTGATACTCTAATATGCTTGAGTGAAGATAAGAAAGAAGAAGAAGATTCTAATATGTTGTAAGTTGGAGCGTCACAAGAGTCCAAGGATTGTCGATTGGGCGTGGTAACCAATCTCAAATGCGGGAAGTGACTTTGGCACCGCTTCAAATCCTTTTACAGCTCTTCCGCTTTTAGAATCTTAATGAAGTAGGCAACCTGTTGTAACTGCGTTATTATTTACAGGGGCTGAAAGTGGAAACCCGCTATGGTTCCATCTCTTCAGACTGTAGATGAATGTGTTGTTTAGAGGCTTGACATATGCGGATAGGTTCAATACACTGACATCTTTATCTGGGATTTTTGTTGTGATTCCTGTAAAAAAAAAGAAATTATATTCTTACAGAAAGTTTCCACATCTTTCACCTAGTCTTACAAATGCCCTATGTACTTCATGTTTTGAACTATACATCCATCATCAAAATTCGAAACTATTTTAAAGGCGTAAGATTCTTTTTGAAATTTAACAATTTCTACTGCCCTTAGAAAATAGGCAGTAGGAATTGTTAAATTTCAAAAAGAACCTTACGCCTTTAAAATAGTTTTGAATTTTGATAACAGATGGCGCGCTAGTGCATCATATTATAAATGTTCTAATAAACGACTCAAAATGATATTTGCGGAAGAGCGATTGCTCGAAGCATATTATATATTTATAATTATATGTAATTCTACTGTCCTCGAAGCTTATGTCCATAGTTCTTCTAAAATACCCATTCCAAGAGTCTACCAACAGTATCACTATAAAAGGAAGTTCCAAAAATGCAATATTATGAAGTTTTGATCCTCGTGGTCACTATTTTTGCCGCCTTGGGGCTTCAGGCTCTAGGTGTGCTTGGTGCGTCCTTGGTTCCTTCGCAGGCGGCGCGCTGTACCAGATTCGGCGGGCTGTTTGCACGTGTCGTCTAGATGTTGTCCTGTCTAATTATGTGCCTTAAAAAGCTTACCTGAAAGCTTGTAGAAGGCGGAATAATAGTCCCCAAAAATGCAATATAACAGCGGTATGGTAGATTAAACTGGCGTAACCGCAGGGAGGGTTCACCACTGATGAGCCAGGCCCTCCCATTAATTTTTCCATTGCAGTAAGGGCAGTAGAAATTGTTAAATTTCAAAAAGAATCTTACGCCTTTAAAATAGTTTCGAATTTTGATAACAGATGGCGCGCTAGTGCATCATATTATAAACATCCATCATTACCAAAGAAAGCCATAAGACGCCGCAATTATTTTGTCATGAATGACAACATACAAGATCATGGAAGACCCACTTCCGAAAACAGAAGAGCATATGATCCAAGGGAGGACGTTGCCAAGAAAGGTGAAGAATCATCTACTTCTCCTAGTGTGCGAACCCGCAGTGGTAGAACAGTGAGAAAACCTTTGCGTTATAGAGACTAGGAGAACTGCAATCCTTTTTTATTTTTGTTTAAAGGAAACATGTTATGATTGAACTGACAAATTGATCCGGCAACACGGCAGACTCGATTGAAAAACATGAGGATATATGTAAATAAGAATGATATAAAAATGACATATGTAAAAATAAATAAAGGATAGAGTTCAGTTGCATGCTGCGTGATCTAAGAGGCACAAAAAAAAACAACATAAACAGCAGTTAAAGAATCTTTCTGGCAAGCTTTTATTCATCTAACTAAACTCTAATTAGCTGAAGAAGGGCTGCTTGCCCAAAGCTTCTTTAATCAGGTAAATAAAAAGAATTGCGGCGTCTTATGTCTTTCTTTTCTAATTTGTCGAAATTCGCAAGCCTGTGATAATTTATACATTCGTTAGTTAAATGAAAATACACTCATTGACATAACTTAAGGAAGTTGTACCTTTTAGCATGTATATCGGGATTCAGACAATAACTCTGAAAGATACACTCATGGACAAAACTTAAGGAAGTTGCACATTTTAGCATGTATATCGGGATTCATACAATAACTCTGAAAGATACACTCATGGACAAAACTTAAGGAAGTTGCACATTTTAGCATGTATATCGGGATTCATACAATAACTCTGAAAGATACACTCATGGACAAAACTTAAGGAAGTTGTACCTTTTAGCATGTATATCGGGATTCAGACAATAACTCTGAAAGATACACTCATAGGCATAACTTAAAGAAGTTGTACCTTTTAGCATGTATATCGGGATTCAGACAATAACTCTGAAAGATACACTCATCGACAAAACTTAAGGAAGTTGCACATTTTAGCATGTATATCGGGATTCATACAATAACTCTGAAAGATACAATCATGGACAAAACTTAAGGAAGTTGTACCTTTTAGCATGTATATCGGGATTCAGACAATAACTCTGAAAGATACACTCATGGACAAAACTTAAGGAAGTTGCACATTTTAGCATGTATATCGGGATTCAGACAATAACTCTGAAAGATACACTCATGGACAAAACTTAAGGAAGTTGTACCTTTTAGCATGTATATCGGGATTCAGACAATAACTCTGAAAGATACACTTATGGACAAAACTTAAGGAAGTTGTACCTTTTAGCATGTATATCGGGATTCAGACAATAACTCTGAAAGATATTACAGTGACCTTTATTGAAGACATACTCATGGACAAAACTTAAGGAAGTTGTACCTTTTAGCATGTATATCGGGATTCAGACAATAACTCTGAAAGATATTACAGTGACCTTTATTGAAGACATACTCATGGACAAAACTTAAGGAAGTTGTACTTTTTAGCATGCATATCGGGATTCAGACAATAACTCTGAAAGATATTACAGTGACCTTTATAGAAGATACACTCATGGACAAAACTTAAGGATGTTCTACCTTTTAGCATGTATTTCGGGATTCAGACAATAACTCTGAAAGATATTACAGTGACCTTTATAGAAGATACACTCATTGACATAACTTAAGGATGTTCTACCTTTTAGCATGTATATCGGGATTCAGACAATAACTCTGAAAGATATTACAGTGACCTTTATAGAAGATACACTCATTGACAAAACTTAAGGAAGTTGTACCTTTTACCATGTATATCGGGATTCATACAATAACTCTGAAAGATATTACCGTGACCTTTATTGAAGATACACTCATGGACATAACTTAAGGATGTTCTACCTTTTAGCATGTATATCGGGATTCAGACAATAACTTTGAAAGATATTACAGTCACCTTTATTGAAGATACACTCATGGACAAAACTTAAGGAAGTTGTACCTTTTATCATGCATATCATGATTCAGACAATAACTCTGAAAGATATTACAGTGACCTTTATTGAAGATACACTCATGGACAAAACTTAAGGAAGTTGTAGCTTTTATCATGTATATCGGGATTCAGACAATAACTCTGAAAGATATTACAGTGACCTTTATTGAAGATACACTCATGAACATAACTTAAGGAAGTTGTACCTTGTAGCATGTATATCGGGATTCTGACAATATCTCTGAAAGATATTACAGTGACCTTTATTGAAGACAAACTCATGGACAAAACTTGAGGAAGTTGTACCTTGTAGCATGTATATCGGGATTCAGACAATAACTCTGAAAGATATTACAGTGACCTTTATTGAAGACAAACTCATGGACAAAACTTGAGGAAGTTGTACCTTGTAGCATGTATATCGGGATTCAGACAATAACTCTGAAAGATATTACAGTGACCTTTATTGAAGACACACTCATGGACAAAACTTAAGGAAGTTGTACATTTTAGCATGTATATCGGGATTCAGACAATAACTCTGAAAGATATTACAGTGACCTTTATTGAAGACAAACTCATGGACAAAACTTGAGGAAGTTGTACCTTGTAGCATGTATATCGGGATTCAGACAATAACTCTGAAAGATATTACAGTGACCTTTATTGAAGACACACTCATGGACAAAACTTAAGGAAGTTGTACATTTTAGCATGTATATCGGGATTCAAACAATAACTCTGAAAGATATTACAGTGACCTTTATTGAAGACACACTCATGGACAAAACTTAAGGAAGTTGTACCTTTTAGCATGTATATTGGGATTCAGACAATAACTCTGAAAGATATTACAGTGACCTTTATTGAAGACACACTCATGGACAAAACTTAAGGAAGTTGTACCTTGTAGCAAGTATATCGGGATTCAAACAATAACTCTGAAGTATATTACAGTGACCTTTCTTCAATAAAGGTTACTCGGAAGGAAGACTATAGAAGCCTGGGACCAAGTTAGCAGGTTATAAATGTCATCTCAGACACATAGCAACCACCGATTGGAACTTGTTGGACACAAAGAGCTGTCTCTTGGTACCGCTCCAACCATTGTCTCTAGAGCTATATCGAGATGGTCAATGACAACCGGCAGAATTGGGCGTGCTCCGTTCATGGCATCAGACTAGCTATCGACTAGACTGAATATTTAGTGCCAAAAATGGAGAAAGAGATCTTTTTACGTGATCTACGTTTATTAAGATCTTTTGTGAAATACAAGAAAAAAAATGACAACAACAATGGGTCTTGATTCTTTTGGATACCTTGGATAGCGCATAGGACGAACGCTTCAATACTATCATAACAATCGATTTCGGAAGATGACCGACTTCTGTACAACGGAATTGTTTGAGATTCTTCGATCACATCGCGCGACGCAGGGGAATGGAGTACACCATACTGACTGGAAATATGTCTGGGCGACACATATCTGGACGCCCGCCGACACGCTTCGTGGACCAATTAAAGGAACTCACTGGCTTAACGGTCACCGAGACCGTAAGACAGAGATGGCTGGCGTTGTTTGAGATTATTCGATCACATCGCGCGACACAGGGGATGGAGTACACCATACTGACTGGAAAGACGTCTGGACTACACATACTTGGACGCCCGCCGACACACTTCGTGGACCAATTAAAGAAACTCACTGGATTAACTTTAAATAAAATTAAAAACAACTATTTATTATTTCTATCAATTCGCAACATTTTTTTTCTTGTCCCAGGTCTGGACTTCAAGTCTAGACCAGATCCTGAAGGCTCTTTATCACCTTGATGACCACAGCTGGGTCGTTGTAGATGTCTGTTCGGCAATGCCCGATGCATGGAGAATCCTGACATTTAGTGCAATTCGGAAAGGTTTTGGGTCCACTTGTGAAAATTATTGGACGTAGATGGCCTGTTTTAAGACAGGGAAAACATGGTGAAGTCTGATTTGTTAAGTTGTGAGTTGGTATTATTAATGTAAATATGTATAGACAACGGTAGAAACATATATGTATACTAGATAATAAAAAGACATATATTGGATTCAATAAAAGATTTATTTTGCCAATATTTCGGCTGGCTGAACGCCAAACCTTTATCGAGGCATTACATTTTTGTATAAACAAACTCAGCGCCGCATAGTGCTATAATATCACAGTTGAAATCAATTAAAATACAAAGTATTTTTACATGTATATCTGTACAAGTGTCCCTAGGGAGACATAGCGCTTTTTATTAAAATAAAATTTAAAAGCAACTATTTATTTTATCTATCAATTCGCAACAATGTATTAATTCTGTGAAGTTTCAACTTATGTTCAAATTTATGTTAACGATATTCTTTATGATGGTTTCTGATTCACAGTGTCGCCATAATCTTCTTCTTCTTCTTTCTTATCTCCACTCAATTACACTAAGGTACCATGCTTGTAAAGCTTGTTGATAGTGTCTGCTGGGGATGTGTCTTCTTCTTTCTTATCTCCACTCAATCACACTAAGGTATCAAGCTTGTTGATGGTGTCTGCTGGAGATGTGTCTTCTTCTTTCTTATCTCCACTCAATCACACTAAGGTATCAAGCTTGTTGATGGTGTCTGCTGGAGATGTGTCTTCTTCTTTCTCATCTCCACTCAATCACACTAAGGTATAAAGCTTGTAAAGCTTGAGACTTTTGATGGTGTCTACCGGGGAAGAGTCGCCACAATGCTGCGGTACAATATAAGACTAGTTGGTGCGGAATCTGACAAAGAAAAATCCGCTGTTTCATTTCCTGGAATTGTCTGATGGCTCTACGAAAGTTATTGGCGAAATCTAACATATTGGAAATCCGTCAAAATCTGCTTAAAACAACTGTTTATCTTTAAAAAGATTATTTCTCATATCGGCATAGATGACGTTAAATGTGAAAATGGGCACCTCTCCTTTTAAAATCTAATAAAACAGTGTATATATCGATCTTTTCTATGCTAAGAGCGCAACTCAAATAAGCAAATATGCCATACCAGAATACGAAGCCGTTCTTGTACTGATGAAGGGGCATATCCCGAAACCACGGTATAGAGTTTTTAGGTGCATTTGTGCAATAGATGTACTAAACAGGACCATTGGGAGAGGCCGCTGCTTATCATGAAACAGCTCGAGGAGCATGAACTTATGGAATTCATGTAATCTTTGCACAAGGGGATAAGAAACAACAACACTGTCTATAAACAGCCCGAGGAGCATGAACTCATGGAATTTGTGTAATCTTTTCACAAGGGAATCTTTACACAACGGGATAAGAAACAACAACAGCACTGTCTATAAACAGCTTAGGAGCATGGACTCATGGAATTTGTGTGATCTATACACAAGGGGATAAGAAACAACAACACTGTCTATAAACAGCCGGAGGAGCATGGACTCATGGAATTCGTGTAATCTTTTCACAAGAGGATAAGAAACAACAATGGTATAGAGTCAACTTATTTTCGAATTTGTTAAAGCTGGTGTAACTCATGTGCCTATTTGAGATTGCGTACTTTTTTTACAGAAGATCGCTAACTATCTTGTTTCAATGCATTTTAAAGGGATAGGTGCTCCCTTTTCACACATTCCTCTTAAAAAATTATATTATAGAGATGGCGACCTTATATATTTAATCTACACTCATGAACAAAACTTGAAAGAAAGTTGTACCTTTCAGCATGTATATCGGGATTCAGACAATAACTCTGAAAGATATTAAAGTGACCTTTATTGAAGACACACTCATGAACAAAACTTGAAAGAAAGTTGTACCTTTCAGCATGTATATCGGGATTCAGACAATAACTCAGAAAGATATTAAAGTGACCTTTATTGAAGACACACTCATGGACAAAACTTAAGGAAGTTGTACCTTTTAGCATGTATATCAGGATTCAGACAATAACTCTGAAAGATATTACAGTGACCTTTATTGAAGACACACTCATGGACAAAACTTAAGGAAGTTGTACCTTTTAGCATGTACATCGGGATTCAGACAATAACTCTGAAAGATATTACAGTGACCTTTATTGAAGATACACACATGGACAAAACTTAAGGAAATTGTACCTTTTAGCATGTATATCGGTATTCAGACAATAACTCTGAAAGATATTACAGTGACCTTTATTGAAGACACACTCATGGACAATACTTAAGGAAGTTGTACCTTTTACCATGTATATCGGGATTCAGATAATAACTCTGAAAGATATTACAGTGATATTTATTGAGGACACACGAGATAACCAAGTGTGAACAAAATTGCTTCTGTCTCTAAGTTTTGTCAATGAATCAATGCGCACCTGCGTCGTCCCATCAATATTCCACATCACATAGGTCAGACACATTGCTACTGTGAAAATTGGAAACTATTAGAGACGCGTATGATTCTTTTAGAAATTAAACAATTTTCATAACATTAAGGGCAGTAGAAATTCTTCAATTTTTAAAAGAATCATACGCATCTATAATAGTTTCTTGACTAAATCTGGTGTCTTCTTCTTTCTTATCTCCACTCAATCATATTAGAGTATAAAACTTGTAGAGCTTGTTGATGATGTCTACTGGGGAAGAGTAGAGTTCATCAATGGATGAGTCAATACATTCAATAATGTGGTTTCAGGTTACAGGTTGACACTTAGTACATAGTGGGAAAACCTTGCAACCATTCTGTCATTGTCCATAGATGACCAGACTTAAATCTGGAAAATCAAAGACTGTTGTTCTCTTGGGAGGACAGAATCAGTGTTTGTCCCTCAGAGCTGGTGTGTGGGGTACATGAGTTGCTGTTTCTTATCCCATTGTGCAGAGATTACACGAATTCCATGAGTAATCTCATGGAAAAGGGTATAGGGTTGGAGCTTTCTTTGATCATGGTACTATGATCCAGGCATACTTTGGTGAAACTTTGCTTGTAATTTAAGGCCGTTCCTAACATGAAAGCCATTTCCGCTAACTCTAACATGAATACAGAAGAAGCTACACAGCACTCTTAATTGTGATGGTTAGAAGAGGTACTGAGGTACCAAGTTTTCTCCTCCCCACCACACTCAAGAATGGAGTTCAACATATTGGTACACTAGTCCAATGCACAGTAGAGTGAGACTTGTGCAAGAATGTTAGGTCATCAAAGCTGGTGCAGGATAGGAAAGGGTGGATTGGGCTACAGAGAGGTATCTTTCAGGAAGGGGATCTTATTTTATTATAGCTATAATCTATAATCCAAATATTTTATCATTGTACCTTATCATTCTACCCACTATAACAGTCTTTGATTTCCAGACTTAAGTCTGGTCATCTACGGACAATGACAGAATGGTTACAAGGTTTTCCCACTATGTACTAAGTGTCAACCTGCAACCCCAAGATATATTATTGACTGTATAGACTCATCCATTGATGAGCTCTACTCTTCCCCGGCAGACACCATTAACAAGCTTGATACCTTAGTGTGATTGAGTGGAGATAAGAAAGAAAAAGAAGAAGATTCTACCCACTATGATTATCATTGCCTGTACCATGGGTGTACTAGGGATAATAATAACGACTTCACATTGCTATACAACTAGAAGTTGGTCAAAGCTTCTTGACTAGAGCTGGTATGTGGGGTACATGAGTGTAGTTAAACATATTGCTGAACTAGTTCAGAGTACAGTAGAGTAAGGCTTGTGCATGGAGGTTAGGTCATCAAAGCTGGTGCAAGATATAGGAAAGGTGGATTGCACTGCAGGGAGGAGGTTTCTCAGGGAGGGGATCTCGGGAGGGGATCTTGCAGGGAGAAGGTTTCTCAGGGAGGGGATCTTGCAGGGAGAAGGTTTCTCAGGGAGGGGATCTTGCAGGGAGAAGGTTTCTCAGGGAGGGGATCTTGCAGGGAGAAGGTTTCTCAGGGAGGGGATCTTGCAGGGAGAAGGTTTCTCAGGGAGGGGATCTTGCAGGGAGAAGGTTTCTCAGGGAGGGGATCTTGCAGGGAGAAGGTTTCTCAGGGAGGGGATCTTGCAGGGAGGGAGGAGGGAAGATAGGGGATAGGGAACCTGCATCAGACAGCCATTACTTGAGATGGATGAAAGAGCCCACATTTATTTACATATTGCTACATCATTTTTGATTGACATGACACTGCAATATTTTATCTTAGGATTTTTGAAGGTATTTAGTCATTGTCAAAATTAGTTATACAGTAGAACCTCCTCCCTGTAAACGACAACACCTAATTGCAGAGCCAAAGTGTCCTTTAGGGAGAGATGTCCTCTTACCAGAGAGCTATTAAATAATAAAAATGGCAATTTTTCTAATGGAAACTGTTCTTTGTAGAGAGGTATCCTCTAGTGTGAGTGTCCTCTCATGGAGGTTCTACTGTAAAATATTTTACACTGATACAGTAGAACCTCCTTGTAAAGGACACCCAATTGCAAAGCCAAAGTGTTCTTTAGGGAGAGGTGATCTCTTACCAGAGAGTTGCTAAATAGTAAAAATGGTGATTTTGCTAATAAAAACTGTCCTTTGTGGAGAGATGTCACCTAGTGTGAGTGTCCTCTCATGGAGGTTCTACTGTATATATTTTTGACAGAGTAAATTATTATTTATATTCAGCAACGCTCTCTCTGTGACGACTTCACATGACTTGGAAGGTTGGCGTACAGAGAGGACAACTGTTAACAGGAGTAACAGAAGCGAAGACCTCTGAGCCAGATTGAATTCTTCAAGAAAATGAATGAAGAAAATGAACCGGGGATTAAATCCTGCGTTAACATTTTATTTTAATATGTTAATAAACCTTCACATATTATTCATTGTTGTGATCATCATAAACTAGGTTGCTCTTTTTGAGCGGTACCTAATAAAGTGATTTTGGAACAAAGAGGAAGGGCAATGTGTTTCTTTTCAATCATCAAATATTATC
Organism: Cordylochernes scorpioides; assembly: GCA_030710605.1. NCBI lineage: Eukaryota > Metazoa > Arthropoda > Arachnida > Pseudoscorpiones > Chernetidae > Cordylochernes > Cordylochernes scorpioides. The sequence continues at coordinate 76,629,290 of CP092863.1, read as the reverse complement.
TCTACAGAGACTTTACCGATAATAATATAAGTTATTGAATGAGAGGGTTTGGATCATCAGTAGTTTTTTTTTGCTTATCCCTAGTACACGTGGTACAGGCCATCATAATCATGGTGGGTAGAAATTGGCGACTGCTTTTACTGTAAGTGCACCAAATGTCTACACATGTGAAAAGCAGTTCGAATTTTGCACCTACAAATGTGCCAGAGCCCCGTTTGGTTACTTGCACACACTGGTGGGGTTGTACTTTTGCAAGAATCAGGGGACATTGGAACATTTTTTTTTTTTAAATCAGAAAAAAGTGGCCAAAGCGGGAATCGAACCCGGGTCGTAGCGGTCGTAAACCAATGGTTTAGACCAACCTTCCACCGACCCCCTATCATCAGTAGTGAATCCTCTCAGCAGTTTCACCAAATTTATTTTATTATCATCTTATTTTACTTATACTTGATAATGGAAGTTCACTCAGGAAATCTAATCAATGAGTGGGAAGACATGATTGAAAATCTTATTAGGTACCAACCTGGTGTCACAACTAGATTATACTCATGGACAAAACTTGAGGAAGTGGAAACTTTTCAATGTTGCTGGTCATCTATTCTTTTGTCAAGGTTATAGGGGTAATTTTGTTCATACTTTGTTATCTTGTATGTCTTCAATAAAGGTCACTGTAATATCGTTCAGAGTTATTGTCTGAATCCCGATATACATGATAAAAAAGGTACAACTTCCTTTGTTTTGTCCATGAGTGTATCTTTCAGAGATATTGTCTGAATCCCGATATACATATTAAAAGGTTCAACTTCCTTAAGTTTTGTCCATGAGTGTATCTTTCAGAGATATTATCTGAATCCTGATAAACATGCTAAAAGGTACAACTTCCTTAATTTTTGTCCATCAATGTGTCTTTCAGATTTATTGTCTGAATCCTGATATACGTGCTAAAAGGCACAACTTCCTTAAGTTTTTTCCATGAGTGTATCTTTCAGAGTTATTGTCTGAATCCTGATATACATACTAAAAGGTACAACTTCCTTAAGTTTTTTCCATGAGTGTACCTTTCAGAGTTATTGTCTGAATCCTGATATACATACTAAAAGGTACAACTTCCTTAAGTTTTTTCCATGAGTGTATCTTTCAGAGTTATTGCCTGAATCCTGATATACATACTAAAAGGTACAACTTCCTTAAGTTTTTTCCATGAGTGTACCTTTCAGAGTTATTGTCTGAATCCTGATATACATACTAAAAGGTACAACTTCCTTAAGTTTTGTCCATGAGTGTATCTTTCAGAGTTATTGTCTGAATCCTGATATACATATTAAAAGGTACAACTTCCTTAAGTTCTGTCCATGAGTGTATCTTTCAGAGTTATTGTCTGAATCCTGATATACATATTAAAAGGTACAACTTCCTTAAGTTCTGTCCATGAGTGTATCTTTCAGAGTTATTGTCTGAATCCTGATATACATATTAAAAGGTACAACTTCCTTAAGTTCTGTCCATGAGTGTATCTTTCAGAGTTATTGTCTGAATCCTGATATACATATTAAAAGGTACAACTTCCTTAAGTTCTGTCCATGAGTGTATCTTTCAGAGTTATTGTCTGAATCCTGATATACATACTAAAAGGTACAACTTCCTTAAGTTTTGTCCATGAGTGTATCTTTCAGAGTTATTGTCTGAATCCTGATATACATATTAAAAGGTACAACTTCCTTAAGTTTTGTCCATGAGTGTATCTTTCAGAGTTATTGTCTGAATCCTGATATACATATTAAAAGGTACAACTTCCTTAAGTTCTGTCCATGAGTATATATATATAGATACAGTAGAACCTCTATGAGAGGACACTCTCGCTAGAAGACACCTCTCTATAAAGTGAGTTTTCATTACCAATATTATCATTTTTACAATTAAGTAACTCTTTGATATGAGGAAACTTCTCTTTAAAAGACACTTTGGTTCTGCAGCTAGATGGCCTTTACATACAATATAAAAGCATTGTTATGTCATGACAAAGATTGGCCTTGAGCCAACCAAGTATTGGAAAATAAATTATTTTTCAATTCAGAAAGAAAGATAGAGATCTATAGAGATATAAATATATACAGTAGAACTACCTCCCTGTAAAGGACAACACCTAATTGCAAAGCCAAAGTGTCCTTTAGGGAGAGGTGTCCTCTTACCGGAGAGTTAATAAATACAGTAGAACCTTCCTGTGAAGGACACCTTGTTACAGAAACAAGGTGTCCTTTATAGAGAGGTGTCCTTATACCAGAGAGTTGTTAAATAGTAAAATGGTAATTTTGGTGATGAAAACTGTCCTTTATAGAGAGGTGTCCTCTTACCAGAGAGTTGTTAAATAGTAAAATGGTAATTTTGGTGATGAAAACTGTCCTTTATAGAGAGGTGTCCTCTTACCAGAGAGTTGTTAAATAGTAAAATGGTAATTTTGGTGATGAAAACTGTCCTTTATAGAGAGGTGTCCTCTTACCGGAGAGTTGTTAAATAGTAAAAATGGTAATTTTGTCAATGAAAACTGTCCTTTGTAGGGAGGTATCCTTTCAGAGGTTTTCTTGTATATATAATATATGCCATTTTATTATCTAAATATAATCTAGCTGAATGTATATTTAGGATTTTAAAACCTCTTAATATTTCAAGAAGCAACTTGGGGGTCTGTGGAAGGATGGTCTAAACCGTTGGTTTTCAACCGCTACGGCCCAGATTCAATTCCCGCATTAGGCACTTTTTTCTGATTAAAAAAAAAAAGTTCCAATGGCTCCTGATTCTTGCAAAAGTCTAACCCCACCAGGGAGTGCAAGTAACCAAACAGGGCTCTGGCCCATTTGCAAGTGCAAAGTCGAACTGCTTTTCACATATGTAGACATGTGGTGCATTTATAGTAAAAGCAGTCGCCTACCTCTACCCACCATGTTTATGGTGGGCAACTTACCTATTTTTATTGAAGATGTTTTGAACAAAAAAACATGTGAGCAGGTGTGCCACTCTTGCTTTGTAAGACCAACAAATGCTTTTGTTCAAGATTCAAACATCCTTGATAAAGAGAGGCGAGTTGCCCCTCAAAATATTTGTACTAGTAAAAGATTTTTAAAATCCAATTTATGCATTTTTCTCTTCACTCATGAACAAAACTTATGGAAGTTGTACCTTTAAGTATGTATATCTGGATTAAGACAATAACTCTGAAAGGTACACTCATGAACAAAATTTATGGAAGTTGTACCTTTAAGCATGTATATCAGAATTAAGACAATAACTCTGAAAGGTACACTAATGAACAAAACTTATGGAAGTTGTACCTTTAAGCATGTATATCTGGATTAAGACAATAACTCTGAAAGGTACACTCATGGACAAAACTTAAGGAATTTGTACCTTTTAGCATGTATATCGGGATTGAGACAATAACTCTGAAAGGTACACTCATGGACAAAACTTAAGGAAGTTGTACCTTTAAGCATGTATATCGGGATTAAGACAATAACTCTGAAAGGAACACTCATGGACAAAACTTAAGGAAGTTAGCATGTATCTTTTAGCGTGTATATCTGGATTGAGACAAATAACTCTGAAAGATATTTGAAACACAATGACTTTTATTGAAGATACGCGAGATAACCAAGTGTGAACAAAATTTCCTCTGTCTCCTTAAAAATATATATAGCTGGTGACATCAAAAGTCCTCTTCTACTGGATTTCCTCCCCTGCCAAGATTCCTGTCTCTCCCTGCTCCCAGGCGCTATTCTCTGCTATCTTTACGTTTCCTTCACCCCTGCGAGACATCTTTGCTGCCAGATCCTAGGATCACTTGCCACTGGAAGTCATGTTCTGCCATGGGGGTTAGAAGACCATGTTCTAAATGGCCAATTAACCCGAAATAAAAAGAAGAAGAAGAGAGGTGACATCAAAGACTTCTCACTTCCTTAAGTTTTGTCAACAACAAGCCTTTTATTAGGGACCTATGTCCTAAACAGAATTCATCCAGGTGATAACCGCTCTCTCTCTCTCTCTCTCTCTCTCAGAAAATATTAGTTATTTACAGGTGATTGTTCATTTACACATGGCTTTCTTTCCTCCATGTTTCTTCTCTTGCGCAGCCCTGTAAAACTTGTAGAGGGCTAAATGTATTGGGGTTTATTCTTTGTTGTCCTAGACAACAGAGTTCCCAGAACAAGATGATTTGATCCAATTTTATGTAAAAGAAGTTCCCTTTCACTTATTAACTTTAAACAGGAAAAAAAAAAACATGTTGTGCTCCAGTTCTGAGTTGGTTTTTTTTATTACATTGTAGAGAACATGGTAATTTTACTAATGAAAACTGTTCTTTGTGGAGAGGTGTCAGCTAATGGGAGGTTCTACTGTATATACAGACTTTATAAGGATTGAGTATGGATATGAAAGAAGAGGCCAATACAGTATAACCTCCCTGTAAAAGATACCTAATTTCCTTCCACAGTTTCCTTTAGGGAAAGGTATTTTCTTACTGGAGAGTTGCTAAATAGTGAAAAATGGTAATTTTGCAAATGAAAACTGTTCTTTGTGGAGAGGTGTCTGCCAGCTCTGCTGAAGGGAGTTTCTCCCGTATATACAGACTTTATAGGATTGAGTGGAAATAAGAAAAAAGAAGAAGAAGACAGTTTTGTCAAATCTTCATATATCCATCCTATTTACAACCTCTTTACCTCACATACAATTGTCATCTATATATATAAAATTGAATGTCTGTTTGTCTGTACTCTATAGATTCAAAAACCATACATCCAATCGCCATGAAATTTTGGGATATTATTAGGTATATCACCGAGAAGGTTTTGAAAAATAATTTCCTGAATATCTTGAATATCCTTAGAGTTATTTGCAGATTTGTAGATTTAACTCGCAAGCAGCGCCCCCATTGTGACGATGATAACAAGTTTTCTTATCACTAAGTTTGTTATCTTAAATATTATTTATCAAAAGTAAGATTATCTCAGGATGATACGGCAATGTGACACGGGAAAAAATGTTCACTAGATAAAACTATGATTTTCTAATGTAGAAAATTAGGAAAGACAAAATTCAGGATGACACGGCACACAGGGACCGGGAAAAAATGTTCACTTTATCGAGAGATTCAAATTTACGAGTTTCAAATTATCAAAATATATCTTTTTTTTTTTAATAAGTTTTTAGAGAATTGTTTTAACAAATGTTCGCTAGACAAACCTTTACTCGGGTAAAACCCCGGGCGAAACCGAGTACGTTTTATAAGTTTATAGAGAATTGTTTTAACAAATGTTCGTTAGACAAACATTCACTCGGGTAAAACCCGGGCGAAGCCGGGCACATCCGCTAGTTAGATTATAAAAACCAAATTCATAGAAAAAAAAAATCAACAAAATGTAACCATAGATAAAAGAAAATAAGACCTAATCCAAATAATTTAATAGTGTGTGACGTTTCTGTAAAAGCATTTTTACCATCATCAGACAAAAGAATAAATGAGAATAAATATCATAGAAAGTTTACACTTGTTTATACACTTGATAACAGTGCTATTTAAGAACATTCTGTGATATTTTCTCATTTATTCTTTTGTCTGATGTGGTAACAACGTTGTTACCGTCACACACCATTAAATTATTTGGATTAAGTATTATTTTCTTGTATCTATAATCTAAATTGTGATTTATCAAAATGTAACCCTGATAAAGCACAATTTGGATTATAGACACATGGTAATAAGACCAAATCCAAATAAATAGTGTGGGATGTTTCGGTAACAGCATTGTTGTTACCATCTTCGGACAAAAGTACTGAATGTGGTGAAAGTACTGAAGATGGTAACAACGCTGTTACCAAAACGTCACACACTATTTTTTAAATTTAGATTTGGTCTTATTACCTTGTGTTTATAATCTATGATCCAAATTGTGCCTTGTCAATTTGGATTATAGATTATAATACAAGAAGACCTAATCCAAATAATTTATTAGTGTGTGACGTTTTGGTAACAGCATTATCACCATCATCAGACAAAATAATTCATTTTTCTCATTTATTCTTTTGTCTGATGATGGTGGCAATGCTGTTACCGTCACACACTATTAAATTATTTGTATTAGGTCTTATTTTCTTGCATTAAAATGTAACCCGGGGGTCAGTAGAAGGATGGTCTAAACCATTGGTTTTTGACCGCTACGACCCGGGTTCGATTCCCGCATTAGGCACTTTTTTATGTTTAAAAAAATAATGCTCCAATGGCTCCCGATTCTTGCAAAAGTCCAACCCCACCAGCGAGTGCAAGTAACCAAACGGGGCTCTGGCACATTTGTAAGTGCAAAGTCGAACTGCTTTTTACATGTGTAGACATGTGGTGTACTTACAGTAAAAGCAGTCGCCTACTTCTACACACCATGATTATCATGGCCTGTACCACGTGTACTAGGGATAAGCAAAAAAAAAATGTAACCCTCTTTAGTAGATACAAAGGAAAACTTCAAGAGAGTAACTAAAATGATAAAAACAAACATAAATTATCAAAGAGAGAGAGATGCTCCAATTAATTATCTCCAATATTGACATCAATTATCTAAACAAGATCAAAGGTGAGGTGTCTCAGACAATAACTTGCTGTACAAATATTAGAAATTTGTAAAAGCCAATTTGTGAATGAAGACTTTAAACAAACTTTTAAAAATTGTTTTGATAAAAAAGACAAAACAAATTTTGATGTAGGATTTATTATTTTTTAATATAATACATTAGAAATTCCATTAGAGGTCACTTCCGCTAGAGGACACCTCTCTATAAAGGACAGTTTCCATCACCAATACAGTAGAACTTCTATGAGAGGACACTCATTAGAGGACACCTCTCTACAAAGGACAGTTTTCTTTCTTCAGGGGCTCGGTGGAAGGATGGTCTAAACTGTTGGTTTTCAACTGCTACGACCCGGGTTTGATTCCCGCATTGGGCACTTTTCTCTGATTTAAAAAAAAAAAATGCTCCAATGACCCCCGATTCTTGCAAGTGCCCAAATGGGACTGTGGCACATTTGTAAGTGCAAAGTCCAACTGCTTTTCACATGTGTAGACATGTGGTGTATTTACAGTAAAAGCAGTCACCTACTTCTACCCACCATGATTATCATGGCCTGTACCACATATACTAGGGATAAGAAAAAAAAAGTTTTCTTAACCAAATTTATCATTTTTGCTAATCAGGGACTTTCTGGTAAGAGGACATCAATCCTTAAAGGATACTTTGGCTCTTCAACTAGGTGTTGTCTTTTATAGAGAGGCTCTATTGTATATACAAGTATAAAAAGATTGATTAATGCGTGATTCATCCCATGTGGATTGTATCTGTTTAAAAAATGACAGTTAATAATACCTCTCCACCTAAGGAAAGTTTCTCTTCCAAAGATATGTGCAATGCCCATTCAGTGTGCTACAGAGAAAATGAAGCTCAGACTGTACAGCACAAATTAGTAAAGTTGTACCTCTTAGCGTATATATCGGGATTCAGACAATAACTCTGAAAGATATTACAATGACCTTTATTGAAGACACACTCATGGACAAAACTTAAGGAAGTTGTACCTTTTAGCATGTATATCGGGATTCAGACAATAACTCTGAAAGATATTACAGTGACCTTTATTGAAGACACACTCATGGACAAAACTTAAGGAAGTTGTACTTTTAACATGTATATCGGGATTCAGACAATAACTCTGAAAGATATTAGAGTGACCTTTATTGAAGACATACTCAAGGACAAAACTTAAGGAAGTTGTACCTTTTAGCATGTATATCGGGATTCAGACAATAACTCTGAAAGATATTACAGTCACCTTTATTGAAGACACACTCATGGACAAAACTTAAGGAAGTTGTACTTTTAACATGTATATCGGGATTCAGACAATAACTCTGAAAGATATTACAGTTACCTTTATTGAAGACCCACTCATGGACAAAACTTAAGGAAGTTGTACTTTTAACATGTATATCGGGATTCAGACAATAACTCTGAAAGATATTACAGTGACCTTTATTGAAGACACACTCATGGACAAAATTAAGGAAGTTGTACCTTTTAGCATGTATATCGGGATTCAGACAATAACTCTGAAAGATATTACAGTGACCTTTATTGAAGACACGCTCATGGATAAAACTTAAGGAAGTTGTACCTTTTAGCATGTATATTGGGATTCAGACAATAACTCTGAAAGATATTACAGTGACCTTTATTGAAGACACGCTCATGGATAAAACTTAAGGAAGTTGTACTTTTAACATGTATATCGGGATTCAGACAATAACTCTGAAAGATATTACAGTGACCTTTATTGAAGACACACTCATGGACAAAATTAAGGAAGTTGTACCTTTTAGCATGTATATCGGGATTCAGACAATAACTCTGAAAGATATTACAGTGACCTTTATTGAAGACACGCTCATGGATAAAACTTAACATGTATATCGGGATTCAGACAATAACTCTGAAAGATATTACAGTGACCTTTATTGAAGACACGCTCATGGATAAAACTTAAGGAAGTTGTACCTTTTAGCATGTATATTGGGATTCAGACAATAACTCTGAAAGATATTACAGTGACCTTTATTGAAGAACGCTCATGGATAAAACTTAAGGAAGTTGTACTTTTAACATGTATATCGGGATTCAGACAATAACTCTGAAAGATATTACAGTGACCTTTATTGAAGACACACTCATGGACAAAATTAAGGAAGTTGTACCTTTTAGCATGTATATCGGGATTCAGACAATAACTCTGAAAGATATTACAGTGACCTTTATTAAAGACACGCTCATGGATAAAACTTAACATGTATATCGGGATTCAGACAATAACTCTGAAAGATATTACAGTGACCTTTATTGAAGACACACTCATGGACAAAATTAAGGAAGTTGTACCTTTTAGCATGTATATCGGGATTCAGACAATAACTCTGAAAGATATTACAGTGACCTTTATTGAAGACACACTCATGGAAAAAATTAAGGAAGTTGTACCTTTTAGCATGTATATTGGGATTCAGACAATAACTCTGAAAGATATTACAGTGACCTTTATTGAAGACACACTCATGGACAAAATTAAGGAAGTTGTACCTTTTAGCATGTATATTGGGATTCAGACAATAACTCTGAAAGATATTACAGTGACCTTTATTGAAGACATACTCATGGACAAAATTAAGGAAGTTGTACCTTTTAGCATGTATATTGGGATTCAGACAATAACTCTGAAAGATATTACAGTGACCTTTATTGAAGACACACTCATGGACAAAATTAAGGAAGTTGTACCTTTTGGCATGTATATCGGGATTCAGACAATAAATCTGAAAGATATTACAGTGACCTTTATTGAAGACATACTCATGGACAAAATTAAGGAAGTTGTACCTTTTAGCATGTATATTGGGATTCAGACAATAACTCTGAAAGATATTACAGTGACCTTTATTGAAGACACACTCATGGACAAAATTAAGGAAGTTGTACCTTTTGGCATGTATATCGGGATTCAGACAATAAATCTGAAAGATATTACAGTGACCTTTATTGAAGACACACTCATGGACAAAACTTAAGGAAGTTGTACCTTTTGGCATGTATATCGGGATTCAGACAATAAATCCGAAAGATATTACAGTGACCTTTATTAAAGAGACATTAGATAACCAAGTGTGAACAAAATTGCCTCTGTATCCTTCTCTTACACAAATACAGACTGTATGCTTATATAAAGAGGATAAAACATAAGGAAGTGGAAAGTCTTTGATGTCGCCGGTTGTCTTTTTTTTTTTTAAGGAGACAAAGGTAATTTTGTTCACACTTTGGTTATCTGGTGTGTCTTCAATAAGGGTCACCATGCAGCATATATCTTTCAGAGTTATTGTCTGAATCCCGATATACTGTAGAAAATTCCCTGTTAAGGACACCTAGTTGCACGGCTAAAGTGTCCTTTAGGGAGAGGTGTCTTCTTACTTGAGAGTTGCTAAATTGTAAAAATGTTAATTTTACAAATGAAAAACTGATAAGGCACAATTTGGATTATAGATTATAAACACAAGGTAATAAGACCAAATCCAACTTTACTGTATTTATTTGGATTTGGTCTTATTACCTTGTGTTTACAAATGAAAACTGTTTTTTGTAGAGAGGTGTCCGCAAAAGGGAGGTTCTACTGTATATGTTAAAAGGTACAACTTCCTTAAGTTTTGTCCATGAGTGTATTGCTGCTAACCAATATAATAGAAGACCTTTCCTCGCAGTCACCACCTGTAGAATGACCTGATAGAAGTGACAGCTCAAAGTAATTGAGTTTGTCCTTGATGCGTCACAGCTAATTGTTCAGCCCTTATTTCTATGCTACCAACAAAGTTGACAGAAAGACAACTATAGCGCGATACCTCAACACTCTTTTATTTATGATTCAAAATGACTCTCAATGTTTGCGGGAGGGCAATTGATTTAAGCATATTATTTATTTATTTATTTTATTTTTTACTTATTTTGTAAGTGCAAAGTCGAAATGCTTTTCACATGTGTAGACATGTGGTGCGCTTACAGTAAAAACCAGTCGCTAACTACCCACCATGATTATCATGGCCTGTACCACGTGTACTAGGGATAAGCAAAAAAAAAAAAATTTTACTTATCCCTTGTACACGTGGTACAGGCCCATAATAATCATGGTGGGTAGAAGTAGGCGACTGCTTTTACTGTAAATGCATCTCATGTCTACATATGTGAAAAACAGCTCGACTTTACACTTACAAATGTGCCAGAGCCCCTTTTGGTTACTTGCACTCACTGGTGAGGTTGGACTTTTACCAGAATTGAGGGCCATTGAAGCATTTTTTTTTTTTATCAGAAAAAAGTGCTCAATGTGGGAATCAAACCCATGTTGTAGCGGTCAAAATCCAATGGTTCAGATCATCATTTAACCAACCTCCCATATTATTTATTTTTAATTATATGTAAACACAAGGTAATATGACCAAATTCAAATAAATAAATAGTATTTGATGTTTCACTAAAGAAATCTCACACACTATTTATTTGGATTTGGTATTGTTACCATGTGTTTATGGGGGGTCGGTGGAAGGCTGGTTAAACCGTTTGGTTTTCGACCACTACGACCTGGGTTCGATTCCTGCATTGGACACTTTTTTCTGTTTAAAAAAAAAATGTTCCAAAGGCCCCCGATTCTTGCAAAAGTCCAATCCCACCAGCGAGTGCAAGTAACCAAACGGAGCTCTGGCATATTTGTAAGTGCAAAGTCGAACTGCTTTCACATGTGTAGACATGTGGTGCGCTTACAGTAAAAGCAGTCGCTAACTACCCACCATGATTATCATGGCCAGTACCACGTGTACTAGGGATAAGCAAAAAACCATGTGATTATAATCTATAATCCAAATTGTGCCTTATTCTCTCTCTACTGTCCTCAAAGCCTTTGTCTATATTTCATTTAAAATACCTTTTCCAAGAGGGTCAGCTTCAGTATCGGTGTAAATAGGAAAACAGCACAAAATGCAAATAATACAGCAATATGGTAGATCAAAGTGACGATACTGCTGAGAGGGTTCACCAATGATGAGCCAGGCCTTCCTAATAATTTATTATTGCAGTAAGGGGAAGGTATAAGATCATTTTATTTCAAAAAAGAAGCATGCGTGTTTCAACGTATTCAACGTGTAACAGTTTCAATTTCTTAAGCCCGAATGAAAAAGGAGGAGCAGTAACAAGCTTGCTACAAAATCTGGGCTCAGCTGGCCCGGCTGATAGTATCGTGTTAGGGATCCAGGGATACAGGATGTACTCCATGTTAGGAGCGGCTGCACATGGCATCTGTTCCTCATGTCAGAGGTGGCCATTTCATATTAGAGCTAAGTCGGCCTGCCACTGAGTAGTTGCTCCAAGTCTTGATGACAAAGGCAGACGCATTCTACTTCACCCAGTCATGATGGTTGTCAAAGCTTGATAACCTAATATGATTGAGTGGAGATAAGAAAGAAGAAGAAATGATTTACAACTGAATAGAGTACCATAAACAATGGGATATCCCAATAGATCTATAAATATTGGAGAGGATATATATAACTATATAGTATTTCCATAAAAGCATAGAGCGCCTCTCTCATCAAATTAAACATCAAGACCTGACACCATCTATTTTGATGGAAGAGGTAATATAAGTTTTTATGGATCAATTTCCCGGCAAATATTCCATCTATATTTTAGCCATATAGTTTTAACCCAGCCACTTTGCCAGCTAAACACCTCTTTGGCAGATTGTCAAGATTCCATTAGATCCTGCGTGGATCTCATGGAATAAAGTCCGCCCTAGACTGACGAGAGCCATTAGCCTGAAACCATGGTCTCTAGGTGGATGCTTCTCAGTTTGCCAAAGCTGGTGTTGTGGCTTTGTCACCGACCCGAGGCCGGTAGTTTGCGGCGACAGTCAATAGATGGCGTCAGGTTTTGACGTTTATTTTGACAGGAGAAGAGCCCTATGCTTCTATGGATTAATTTCCTCCCAGAAAATTTTCCACTGTATAGTACTTATATAATTATTGTAAAAAAAAGTTAACAATTTATTTCTTCCGTATGAAAAAGTGACCATTTTGGGATTCAATCACAGGTTGTGGGGGTATTGAAAATCTGTGGTTTATACCATTAGTCCATGATATCATGGTAAGTAGTCAATTACAGATTTTTATTTACTGTATGTACACATTTACACCAACTCTACCTTTGCCGGTCCCAAGCCCGGATGAAAAAGGAGGAGGGGAGTAAGGGCTCCTAATCCAGGGATACAGGATGAGTAGCGTTTGTACTCCATGTTAGGAGCGGCTGCACATGGCATCTGTTCCTCATGTCAGAGGCGGCCATTTCTTTTGGAGCTAAGTCGGCCTGCCACTGAGTAGTACTCCCAGTCTTAATGACAAAGGCAGACACATTCTACTTCACCAAGTCACCCACATCCATAACTTGTATACAAATGTAGAAAGAATTTTGACTATTGCACTTGCAGTGTAAGATCTAATTCTGTTCTCCCATAGTTAATACAGTAGAACCTCCCTTTAGCAGACACCCTGCTAGCGGACACCTCTCTACAAAGGACTGTTTTCATTATCAAAATTATCATTTCTATAATTTAGCAACTCTCTGGTAAGAATATAGATGGAAATTTTGCCGGGGGGGGATGGAAATTGATCTAAAGAGACAAAGGTCGCCTCTCCCGTCAAAATAGATGTCTTTGGCAGATTGTCAAGATTCCATTAGATCCTGTGTGGATCTCATGGAATAAAGTTTGCCCTAGGCTGATTAGGGCCATTAGCCCGAAACCATGGTCTCTAGGTGGACACTTTTCAGTTTGCCAAAGCTGGTGTTGTGGCTTTGTCAATGACCCGAGGCCGCTAGTTGCGACGACGGTCAATAGATGGTGTCTAGTTTTGACGTCTATTTTGACGGGAGAGGTGACCCTTGTCTCTTTAGATCTCTGGTAAGAGTACACCTCTCCCTAAAGAACACTTTGGCTCTGCAACTAGGTGTCCTTTACAGAGAGGTTCTACTGTGTTTATGTACTCTATCCATAGAAAGTTTAACAACATGAGTTGTTGTTGTCGTGTCCAACAACATGAGTCACCACCTATATACATGGCATTTTTGTTTCATTTCTATTATATTCAACCATTTAGATCATTTTCTCTTTATACATTTCAATTTCAATATTTTAATTGAGTCGAAATATACGAAAGTTAAATTTTTAAGTACAAATATAGATGTTAAATTACAATATATCACACATTTTTTGTTAATTTTGAATTATGACAATACAAATAAAAGCAATTTATATCGATTTATTTTTTAAAATCATCAATGAATGCAAAAGATTTGTAAAGATATGCATAAAAACTTAGCTATATTTCTATACCTGACCCTATAACGACAAATTTCACTAATGTGTACTGTTTCGGAAGTTTAAAAGTTTATTCACGATTAAATAAATAGAATTATATGTGTAAAAATAAATTTTAAATGCGAGTAAATTGGCAAATGTCAACCAATTTCGTCTGCTAAGAGAAATGTTTATAAACAATATTTGACACTTCACTAGCGTAACTAAAAAGGCGCTAAATTTAAGTTTGTATTCCAATAAAGATACAATATATTGCGTATTCTTACCTCAAATTCATAGTGTGGCTTGAATGTCCGTGTATTCTCTCGAATACAATTTCTTGAAAATATCCTAGTGATCTTCAGCAACTTCCCGATTGCCATGTTCACAAACTAAATAAAACCAAGGTACCCAAATATTTTCATGTTGACAAATAATTTAAAATTGTATTTAGTCTGATTTTGTTTTTAGTTTAAAAATTCAAATGTATATTTTTTACTTTATACTGAATATTATCTTTGTTTATAAACATGAATTATCAATATATAATAGCTCTCATATAAAATATCATTTAAAATAATAATTAAAAAATTGTTACCATCGGGAAAAAATCTTAGAATAAAATCTATTTTGAATTTAAACTACCAAAAAATAAAATGATTATTGGCATATTTTAAATAATATCACAAATATTATATTATCAAAAATGAATTTGATAATAAAGTAGCGAAATGAGAATAAAATTATGTTGAAAGTGCTTTCAAATATAATATTTAATTTTGAAAGATTTATATAATTTCACTTTTTTTTTTTTAAATCGTAATAATGATTTCTCTCTCTTCCCCGAATTTAGCTCATCGAATTTGAATTTTAAAATAAATAAATATATATAGATATACTAGACGAATGGCCCGGGCAACGCCCGGGTTTTACCCGAGTGCGTATATATTTTAAAAACGTTTCAATTCAAATACTATTCGTTACAATTATAAATTGGCGCCATGGATGTCACTCTTGTGAAACGTCCCGTTCCAAACTGTGTGTTTTTAAAATGTTTTAATTAAAATAATATTCGTTACAATTATAAATTGGCGCCGTGGATGTCTCTCTTGTGAAACGTCCCGGCCCAAACTGTGTGTGTCTTGAAAATATAAAAATAAAAATGTGAATTTTCATAAAGATTTCATCATGTCGATTTTTTTTTTTGCATTTCACCTACTAAATCGATAGAGATAATTACATTTGCAACATGAACTTAGGTATATTGACTAAATAGAAAACTGCATAGTAATAAAGATCATTTTTTAAAGGCACCATATCGTTTTTTTTTTTCAATAAAATCGAAACAAAAATTAACGATAAATAACGATAATTGCCTTAAAAAGAAATTGCCTTAAAAAAAAGAAACATTCGCGGTGATTTTGTCTTGCATTCATTTATACAATTATTATATACGAATGACCCGGGCAACGCCCGGGTTTTACCCGATTAAATGCTTTTATTCAAATACTATTCGTTACACTTATAATTTGGCGCCGTGGATGTCATTCTTGTATAATATATAAATGAGTTTTAAAAATTGTAAAAAAAAAAAAAATGCATCGGCCGGGAATCGAACCCGGGCCGCCCGCGTGGCAGGCGAGCATTCTACCACTGAACCACCGATGGTTATGAAAAAATCCCATCCGTGAGCTTCAAACAGACAAACAGACAGAATAAGGCAAATATATAAGTAGATATATATATATTTTTTTTAATGCAAGATGTTCAAAGTTGATTTTTTTTTTTAAGAGCAAGAAGCAAGGAGCAAAGTGTAATATTCAGGAACTGATTTGATTATATATATTTTTTAATTTTAAGTTTATATTATAAATTAAAAATTAGGGAAAATACAACAAATTTCAAGATGTGTGTGTGAAAGGATAATTTATTGCAAAAAAACTCAACATTTATGAAATACCAGAAAGGCAAAGAGAGAAGTTTACAGAGTATAAAAATTTAATTTTCAAAATTAGTAATATGTCAATAAAATTATAAATACTCTGCAACATAAATCCTTCCCAATGGGAGCTGTGACTCACAGCTTGCCATCTTTTTGTAACTGATATGGATATGAAATGTTTCTCTTAAGGATTCCCTTGGAGCTTTGAAGTTTGTCTTTAATACATTTGCCACGCTTTTATTGCCACGTGAAGAGCGGCTTTATCGTCTTATCGTCTATAAGGACATTGTCTTCTTTGAGGGAAGTTTTGGCTTTGATACAGCGGTGGAACCCTGGAGTCAGGGATAGATCTAAACCACAGCACACATGGCCTCAAGGTCTGCTAGGCTTCAGTGCACACCAACGGCCAACAACTTTGGCAACGTCAGCATTCCAAGGAGTTCCAACACCTCCCGCAACAAGCTTCCTGCCAAGCGCCAACAGTCTACCAATTCAGAGACAGAGACCAATTCGATGCGTCAAAGAATTGCAGAATCAATGAAAAAGCAGTTTCCAGGTACCCTGGAACAGTACGCGTCTACGTGCCCTGATTTCACCCAGTTCCAGTACCTGCAGGCTCAGGACAAGCTGTTTGGAAGGCCTAACAACATATTACAACTGACCAGGATGAACAATAATTATCTTGCCGGCCTCGCAGTCAAGTCCCACGCCTGAATCTCCTCATTCTTCAAGGAAACATTGAGGATGCCCTTCCGCAGAAGGACCGAGAAGGTCTTTGTTGACAGTCTACCCTTCTGTGTATAATATTAGCTGTTCTGCTGAACGAGAGCATCAGGCTGGATATATTATCACCGCGCCTCGACATCAAGTCCAAAGGGGTGACCTTTCCAGCATTACTCTTTTATAGAGTTAAATGCTCGTGGTACCATAGGCAGGGGCACGGTAAAGCCAACTATCCCTTGAATACCAAAAAAAAAGCCATCAGATGTCTCAGGGAAGGTGCTTTTCAACACCGGCGCAGCAACGCCTACCACCGCGTCCACTGTACCTACCGCCTCCCTTAGTGCTGTACTTCCAACTGTATCTTCTGCCCCACCTCCCGTGGTCACTTCAAGAACTGTGACTTCCACTCCCTCGGTTGCTCTGGCGCCAGAATCCCAGTAGGATGAAGTACCATTCGTGCAGATAGAGGACCAATCAATGAAAGATAATAAAGGATTCTACTCCCTCAGGGAATAGTTCTAAGATCCGGCAACTGCTAGACTCTATACTAGAGCGCATCCTCAGCTCCCTCTTAGGCGAGACTGAACTTCTAGACCTGGAGAGAGGAGAAATAAGTAAATCTTTGTCTTGGTCCCTAGAGCCATCATAACTTCCTAAAGTAGACGGGGATTGCCCAAAAGATAGAGCTCCACAGTTGTCCCTGAAGCTTCTGGAGTGTTTACCCCCTCCCAGACAGCACAATACAAGCGTTCCCAGACGAAGAGCGTCCAATAAGTTTCAACCTAGGTTCCATCAACGTCTGCGGGCTTTATGCCCGCGAGAGAAGCATCGAGCTCTGCGACTCCCTTAGCCAACATCGCGTGGACGTGGCTTTCGTGCAGGAGGCCAACGCCTCGTCTTTGGACACTATTGAAGATCTTGGCCTAGGTTACAGCTCCTTCGTAGTGCCTCCTACAGTCATCAGAGGTTTGGGCTTCGCCTGCTCCTTTGCACCGGGGATTTCTGTCCTGTGGCCAGCTACATCGCCATCTTCTTTATCGACGTCCACGTGCAGGAAGTGAGCGTCAGCAACTGTTATCTCTCTCATATTCCTCGCAAAAGAGACACCAGTAGCTGCAGCTCATCTCAGGCGCCGCCGTCCAAGAGAACTCTTGGGAGTTTGGCGACCTTAATAAGAGCGAGGAGAGCACGAACGACACAGCATCCAGCAAGGTGTAGGCCTTCTCGGAGATGATAGATCAGATGCAAACACCCTGTTCGACGCCTTATACATTCCAACCAGAGTAAAAACTGCGAGAGTCGGGTTGAAGCCTCTCGATTGGAATAGAATTCTTGTGCTATCGAGATTCTCAGATCGCCCCACCCAGTATAGGACCATTCACTAAAGACTTTCGGACCATATACCAGCGCCACTTCGCCTGCGACCCCATCGTCGCCGCTGAATTCATCCAGGGGACGACGACTTTCCTCATCCTTGAAGAGGACGACCGTTGTTCCGCTACGAGATCTCCGAAGCAAAAATCACCACCGCGATTCAAGAACTTTTTCGTCGATGCTTGAAGGCGACTTTATAAGGCCTCCAAATGCTGTAAACACCTTTCCTCCATCGACGCAGAGAAGCACCATCAGCCTGGCTCCTAGTCCCAAAACGTCTCTGAGGCCTATCTCGCTCCCCACGGCGGACTACCACGTCCGAGGCAACCATCTCCTCTAGTGGCTTCATCTCTCCATCTTAAATACTACAGTGATAGACCTACGCCGTTCTGGGAAGGTCTCCTAGTTAGAACATAGCATGCGTGAAGTCTGCACGACCATGGAAAATGTCACGACGATGGCTATCGCCATGATACTTACAGAAATATGTATAGAAAAGGAATAGAGAATAGGAAAATACCTATAACATTTACATATATCAGGAAACAGGCTGAATAAATTTTAGTTGATTTCTGTTCCACCAGATGGCGCTCTGCCTTCTGTAAAGCACATGTGCTCCTGGTCAGGATATGCTTTCTTTATTTTAAATATATATGTCATAATTTGCCTAATTCCCAAGATGTATAATTTATTTTCGCCATAATTAGTACGTTAAAATGTAAATACAAATTCACCCATCTATAAATCTGTACAAAATAAACGTGGAACAAGATCTTTTTCGAAGCATACATGCACAACGGTCGCGCCCTTCCATTCGACCACGATGGATACGACATATATATATATACTAGCGGATGTGCCCGGCTTCGCCCGGGTTTTTACCCGAGTAAAGGTTTGTCTAACGAACATTTGTTAAAACAATTCTCTATAAACTTATTTAAAAAAGAAGATATATTTTGATAATTTGAAACTTGTAAATTTGAATCTCTCGATAAAGTGAACATTTTTTCCCGGTCCCTGTGTGCCGTGTCATCCTGAATTTTGTCTTTCCTAATTTTCTACATTACAAAATCATCGTTTTATCTAGTGAACATTTTTTTCCGGTCCCTTGAAAAATACTCGATAAGTTGAATAAAATCAATATTAATTGGTTCCCTCGGTAATTGGAAGTTAAAGGAATAGTATCTTCGCCTTGGAATTGTATCATTATTCTTGTCTCAAATAAATTGCCGTGTCATCCTGAGATAATCTTACTTTTGATAAATAATATTTAAGATTTTATTATATATATTATATTATATATATATTACACGTTATTTGTTTTCTTGGCCGACTGTTTTACATATGGTGTTATCTTAAAATTGCTTGTTTTGAATATTTTTTTAGATTGAGATTATTAGCTAGTATGTAAAAAAATTAACTCTGTTGAAATTTAATTTTGTATTTATATATAAATAAAATAACTCTGTTGATTTTTTTTTATTTAATCGATAACAGCGAAGTTACGCATGTTAATGTTAGGGAAAAATATTTTGATGTTAAGCAAAACCTGCTCCATCTCGTTTTACATAAATGTTGAAAATTTGGTTGAAATTGATGCATTGTAACGAAAGTTTTTAGTGATGTACACTTATGAAATTTGCATTTTATTAATATAGATAATATTATATCAAAATAACTATAGCTCAATTTGTATATATTTCTGATATAACTTTGTAAATATGTTTTATTTTTCCCCCATTCCTTTCCTGTATCTTTAAATCTAAGTAGAATTTGAATAAAAGTCTTGGTTAAACTATTGATTGATTGATTTTTTATCTCGATAGGCTCTTGATGTTTATCTCTATATATATAAAAGTCAATTTCTGTCTGTCTGTCTGTCTGTTTCGCGATAAACTCAAAAACTACTGAACCAATTGGTACCAAATTTTGCATGTCGCTTTTTATAAACCTGAGGAAAATTTTCGGCTGCATTTTGATTAGTATTTTAGGCTATTTCTTTTTTTCATTTGAAGAACTTTTTTTTACATTTTTAACTTTTTTTATTAAAACTATATATTTTTAGTCAGAAAATGATGATGACGATATTGATGTATCATGTTTGAATATTAGATACATAATTATATCGGGAAAAATTCCAAAAAGCAGAGACCACGGGTGAAACCAGTTCATTATTTTGTACGCAGGAACAAAATTCTAACAGAAAAACATTCATTCGAGCAGAATGAATATTCGTAACGAATATTATTTGAATAAAAAACATTTAATCGGGTAAAACCCGGGCGTTGCCCGGGTCATTCGTCTAGTATATATATATATTGATCGAAGAGATAAGCCTTAGAATAAATTGATAATGTATTAAAGGCATAATGCCAGTAAAGCAAGCTATTTCTGAACAATAAAATTAAAGTAATTTGCATTATTTTTGTCTTTTCACTTTTTCTTATCTTAATATTTTCAATTCTTCCTTTTAATTTTTTTTTCCACATGTTCCGATCATACGACGCGTAAATGCCGAGTCTACAGCGCGAACTTGTTATAGTCCTTTTTTTAATACAAAAACCTTTTAGATATCTCAAAATATAATATTTATCTACTTTCTTTTTAACTATATTTACTTCCCTTCTTATCATACCATATTTCTTTCATATATTATAGATATAAGATATACTCAACAAACTACATAACAGAAAGTTTTCACTGGATCTATGTGGGTTTTACAAGGCAGTGAATAAAAAGATATCATTACTGTTACTTTGAATTGAGTGAATGTGTATATATGTGTATATATATATATATTAATTTTGTTGTTCACTTCTTTATCTCTTTCTTACTTTACTTCTTGGATCCTGCAGTCGAGTCTTTTGTAAGAATTTGGGTCTTAATGGGGGCTTTTGTTGTTATGTTGTATACTAGCCGAATGACCCGGGCAACGCCCAGCTTTTACCCGATTAAATGTTTTATTCAAATACTATTCGTTACAATTATAAATTGGAGCCGTGGATGTCACTCTTGTGAAACGTCCCGCTCCAAACTTTACATGTACATTAGGTCAGCTGGTATTACCCCTCATTTTCACCGCTAGAGGCGCGAGCGAAAGAGCAAATTTGCAAATAACACGACGGATATTCGGGATAGAGACCTGAAATTTTCACTAAGAGTTTTTCCAGAATCTACTTTATATACTGTTAAAATATGTTGTGTATATGTTAAATAAGCCGAAATAGCTCAGTTAGGAGAGCGTTAGACTGAATATCTAAAGGTCCCTGGTTCGATCCCGGGTTTCGACATATTTTTTTAATTTTTAAATTTCTACTTACCGTAACTTGACACATGACTTAACGTGACAGAATTGTGCATGACTCTGATAACTGTATTAAATATAATCCAAATTGTGCCTTATCACACACTATTTATTTATTTGGATTAGGTCTTATTACCTTGTGTTTATAATCTATAATCCAAATTGTGCCTTATCACACACTATTTTTTTATTTGGCCTTATTACCTTGTGTTTATAATCTATGACGTAATGCCCCCCCCCCCCCCCCCTGCCGGCGGCGCGCGCCCGTTGGCTGCCGGCGAGCACGTGACCTCCCTGTGCGCGCGCAACCGTGACAGAGGCGGCCGATGAGGAAAGACGGTCGTGACTATATATATTAATATGTATGTGTATGTATATATCATACTTACATAATCTTTCTTCTTTCTTCTTCTGTATATTCCCCACTTTCACAGGCCTATCTCTCCTGTAATCTCGGGGAGAATCCTCTAAAAGACCAGTGTGTCTTAATAAAGGCTTTTGTGTGTGTATAAGATATACTCCTTTAATATATATGCAAAGTTTGTATGTAGTAAATGTGTCAACACTTTTAATAATTAACACAAACTAATAACGCGCCATCAATACATATAAAATGAAAGGATTTAAAAGCACGAATGTTTTTTTAAATACAAAATACAAACTTCTACTGTCCTTACTGCGATGAAAAAATATATTGGAAGGGCTTAGCTCATCAGTGGTGAACCCTCTCAGCGGTTTCTCTAATTTAATCCACCAGACCGCTTTTAAGAGCTCTAATACTGTAATAGACGATTCTGCTTATATACTCAGCTCTGAAGGATGGAATCTCAGAAATGGTTCTAAAGAAAATTATGGACATAAGCTTATAGGACAGTAGAATTACATTCAAATATAATATAATTAATCAAATATAATAATAATTAATTGTAAAGATTAACTGAAAAAAATAAATATAAACTTATCATAGATAATTTCAACAGAATATTTAACTCTGTTATTGCATAATCATCATATTTTCAATATGACCAGTATCTAACCAGCTTTACTACCATTAAAAAATTTACTAGACAGTCAACCTATTATATAACTTTAATACCAAACAACCAGTAAATCAACATGATTAGTTCATATATCAAAAAGAATTTTGGTACAGAGTGTGGATATGTGAACTACAGTATTGGAGCTGGCCCGAAGGAAGAAAAACCAAAGAATGATACTGAAAAATCTGAGATAATTCCTAAAGAACAGACTGAGAAACCTCCCAGTAATTCCTGTATGGAGACCAAGAACATTCCCTTAGGATTGGTATTGTCTTTTATTATGCATATGTCATAATATATACTCTTCCAGGAATAATAAAGCAAACCTACAGTAAATCCATAGAGAGACGGGAGGGTAAGGACCGGCCACTTTAGACATCAGCGACATTCCAAGGGGCGACTACTGGGGCCCGTTACTTGGAACCTCGGGACTTTTAAGACAGTTGGGGATTGTGTGCGACACGAACGGCCGCCCAGCTTTTCCGGTCCCGTCTCTCTCTTCTCTCTATTCATTTTATGTATTTAACCTTTTATAATCTTATATGTACGGTATAATAAATCAGTCTCAATCTCCCTCTCTGGCTGTCTGGGTTTCTCTTCCAACTTGTGGTGTGATTACTTCTCTTCCCACCTTATTATATGGCCACATATATATAATACTAGCTATTGTATTAATATGGTAAATATGTAGAGTAGGTAGTGTAAATAGAATGTATATCTACCTTCAAGTAGTTTTATAGTAAAACGTTCATATACTGTGCAATACAATACGTTCAATAACTGTGCAATAAATTGATAAAGAGGGAGCAATCTCTCGAAATATTTTGAGAAAAAAAAATGTTTTTTTTTTCTTTACAGATCCAAGTACGCCCTTTTATATAATGTTCATATATTAGTTATTGTTGTTTATTATTGTATAGCTTTCTGTAGGAATCTTGCTATATATATATTGCGTATGATATTGTTTTTTACAGCACAATACAACAATGTTGGCAAGTTTCTCTAGAGTGGAATGTCGAGGTGACGAATCCACTCCAGGGCCTCCTCTGTGCACCGGTGGATATCCCCAAGTGTTCCCTGGAAGAATCTTCGAGGACAGTCCCTTAGGATATGGTGCATTGTTTGTATTTGTCCACAGTCGCAGTTCTGGTCTGGACTCATGTTCCACTTATTTAGTAGGTAGTTGCATCTACCAGTAGAGGTCCTGATTCTATTGAGGGTTGACCAGGTCCTCCTAGGTAGGTTGTAGCCGGGAGGTTTGGTGTTAGGGTCCTCCACCAGGTCTTTGTTGGCGATGGCAAGATTGCTCCATCGGTTTCTCCACTCTTCTTTAAGATCTACATTTTCATCGGCCACCCATGCAGGATTCCTTGATATTAGTCGAGTTGGGGGAGGAATTTCGAGAACAGTGTTGATTGGAAGCTTAGTGTTAGCTTTAATTTTACTGAGAAGGTTGGAGGTAGATTTCTTTCTTCTGAGGTCAGGAGGTGCTATGTTAGAGAGATATGGGAGCCAGTCTATAGGGGTAGGTCTCATGTTTCCCGTTATTAATCTCATAGTTTGGTTAAGTTGAGCATCTATGCTGTCTGTATGGGAGCTTCTTTCCCACACAGGGGCGCAGTACTCCGCAACTGAGTATACTAAGGCGAGGGCAGTCGTGCGTAGAGTGTCAGCACCACAGCCCCACGTGGTGCCTGCCAACCTAGTCATGATATTATTCCTTGTTTTTAATTTATCTCTCGTTTTTTCAAGGTGTTGGCGAAAAGTGAGAGATCTATCAAGGGTTACTCCCAGATATTTGGGGCATGGATCATGGCTGAGTGGTTTGTTGCAGAATGTGAGTTTCAAGGGTCTATTGGCTTTATGGTTATTCAGATGGAATACTGATGAGACTGTCTTGGAAGGGTTGGGAATCAGGTGCCATTTTGAGAAGAAATTCTCCAATTTCTTTAGGTCTTCATTGAGTATCTGTTCCAGAGTTGAGAAAGATTGTTCTTGGTGAAGAAGAGCTATATCATCAGCATACAGAAATTTTTGAGAATTAGTAGCTGGGATATCAGCAGTGTAGACATTAAATAGTAAGGGAGCAAGAACTGACCCCTGTGGCAGTCCGTTATTTAGGGTGCGAGGTCTGCTTTTTTTGTTGTTGAGGTGTACTGTTATTTTCCTGTTGGTGAGAAAATTATTTATTAGTTTGATGATATTTTTACAGTTGATTATTTTGGATAGTTTGTATAATAATCCCTCTCTCCAAACTGCATCGTATGCGGCGGTTAGGTCCACAAAAACTGCTCCAGTTTTTAATTTTTTCTGGAATCCATCTTCAATTGTGGTTGTTAGTGCCAGGGTTTGCTCTGCACAGTAGGAATCTTGCTAAACATAATTTACTAAAATTGTCAAATATAAATAGTATTGAATCGTTTGAATTTTATTCTTCGACCATTTCATATTGTTTGGTGTTTATATTTTGATAATTAAAAATGATATTTGTATAAATTGTCTATTAAACTTTATACTGATCTTTTTACATCACCACGTTGTTTACATTCTACTTCTTATTCTTGCTGTTTATAATGATTATATATATTTATTTACAGATTAATAGGATATATATATATTTAGTCCCAAACACATATATACATTATTTTAAATCATAATTTTATTTTTCGTCTACATCTATATATATAAAAACTAGACGAATGACCCTGGCAACGCCCGTGTTTTACCCGATTGAATGTTTTTATTCAAATACTATTTGTTACAATTATAAATTGGAGCCGTGGATGTCACTCTTGTGAAACGTCCCGCTCCAAACTTTACATGTACATTAGGTCAGCTGGTATTACCCCTCATTTTCACCGCTAGAGGCGGGAGCGAATTGACTTTTTGTAAATATACATAATTATAAAGATAGAAGATAATGATCATAATGATGATGCGCGCGCATCCGTGACATGAGGAAAGACGGTCGTGACTATATATAAAAATGAATGTATGTGTGTGTGTGTGTGTGTCCTTTATTACCTGACCAAACCACTCATTGGAACGTCATTAAACTTTGGGAAGTTATTTAGTATAGTACTGGGAAGGTTTCTGAAAAATAATATCTTGAATATCCTTAGAGTTATTTGCAGATTTGTATGCAAGGCAAGATACTATTCCTTTAACTTCCAATTACCGAGGGAACCAATTAATATTGATTTTATTCAACTTATCGAGTATTTTTCAAGGGACCGGGAAAAAAATGTTCACTTTATCGAGAGATTCAAATTTACGAGTTTCTAATTATCAAAATATATCTTCTTTTTTTTTAAAATAAGTTTATAGACAATCGTTTTAACAAATGTTCGTTAGACAAACCTTTACTCGGGTAAAACCCGGGCGAAGCAGGGTACATCCGCTAGTTTAGAAATATTTCTTAATAAAATAATATATGACATAATTTAATTTGAAAATTCTATTTGATTTTGAAAATTCTTAAACTAAGTTATAAAAGTATTGCAGTATGGTCTGTAGAGGTGGTCTTTATAAAGAACAGTTTTTATTTGCAAAATTACCATTTTTACTATTTAGCAACTCTCAGGTAAGAGGACACCTCTAAATAAAGGGCAGTTTTAATTTGCAAAATTACCATTTTTACTATTTAGTAGCTTTCTGGTAAGAAGACACCTATCCACAAAGGACAGTTTTCATTTGCAAAAATTACCATTTTTACTACTTTGAAACTCTCCGGTAAGAGGACACTTCTCTATAAACGACAGTTTTCATTCACCAAAATTACCATTTTTACTATTTAGAAACTCTCCGGTAAGAGGACACCTCTCCCTAAAGGACACTTTGGCTCTGCAATTAGATGTTGTCCTTTACAGGGAGGTAGTTCTACTGTATTCATTATCTCTCCGAAAAGAGGACACCTCTCCCTAAAGGGCAGTTTGGCTCTGCAATTAGGTATTGTCCTTTACAGGGAGATAGTTCTACTGTATTTATTAACTCTCCGGAAAGAAGACACCTCTCCCTAAAGGACAGTTTGACTCTGCAATTAGGTGTTGTCCTTTACAGGGAGGTAGTTCTACTGTATTTATTAACTCTCCGAAAGAGGACACCTCTCCTAAAGGACAGTTTTGCTCTGCAAATAGGTGTTGTCCTTTACAGGGAGGTAGTTCTACTGTATTTATTAACTCTCCGGAAAGAGGACACCTCTCCCTAAAGGACAGTTTAGCTCTGCAATTAGGTGTTGTCCTTTACAGGGAAGTAGTTCTACTGTATTTATTAACTCTCCGGAAAGAGGACACCTCTCTCTAAAGGACAGTTTAGCTCTGCAATTAGGTGTTGTCCTTTACATGGAGGTAGTTCTACTGTATTTATTAACTCTCCGAAAGAGGACACCTCTCCCTAAAGGACAGTTTGGCTCTGCAAATAGGTGTTGTCCTTTACAGGGAGGTAGTTCTACTGTATTTATTAACTCTCCGGAAAGAGGACACCTCTCCCTAAAGGACAGTTTAGTTCTGCAATTAGGTGTTGTCCTTTACAGGGAAGTAGTTCTACTGTATTTATTAACTCTCCGGAAAGAGGACACCTCTCTCTAAAGGACAGTTTAGTTCTGCAATTAGGTGTTGTCCTTTACAGGGAAGTAGTTCTACTGTATTTATTAACTCTCCGGAAAGAGGACACCTCTCCCTAAAGGACAGTTTAGCTCTGCAATTAGGTGTTGTCCTTTACAGGGAAGTAGTTCTACTGTATTTATTAACTCTCCGGAAAGAGGACACCTCTCTCTGAAGGACAGTTTAGTTCTGCAATTAGGTGTTGTCCTTTACAGGGAGGTAGTTCTACTGTATTTATTAACTCTCCGAAAAGAGGACACCTTTCCCTAAAGGACAGTTTGGCTCTGCAAATAGGTGTTGTCCTTTACAGGGAGGTAGTTCTACTGTATTTATTATCTCTCCGGAAAGAGGACACCTCTCCCTAAAGGACAGTTTAGCTCTGCAATTAGGTGTTGTCCTTTACAGGGAAGTAGTTCTACTGTATTTATTAACTCTCCGGCAGTAGAACTACCTCCCTGTAAAGGACAACACCTATTTGCAGAGCCAAACTGTCCTTTAGGGAAAGGTGTCCTCTTTTCGAAGAGTTAATAAATACAGTAGAACTACTTCCCTGTGAAGGAAAACACCTAATTGCAGAGCTAAACTGTCCTTTAGGGAGAGGTGTCCTCTTTCCGGAGAGTTAATAAATACAGTAGAACTACTTCCCTGTGAAGGAAAACACCTAATTGCAGAGCTAAACTGTCCTTTAGGGAGAGGTGTCCTCTTTCCGACAGTAGGACAGTTTAGCTCTGCAATTAGGTGTTGTCCTTTACAGGGAAGTAGTTCTACTGTATTTATTAACTCTCCGGAAAGAGGACACCTCTCTCTAAAGGACAGTTTAGCTCTGCAATTAGGTGTTGTCCTTTACAGGGAAGTAGTTCTACTGTATTTATTAACTCTCCGAAAAGAGGACACCTCTCTCTAAAGGACAGTTTTGTTCTGCAATTAGGTGTTGTCCTTTACAGGGAAGTAGTTCTACTGTATTTATTAACTCTCCGGAAAGAGGACACCTCTCTCTAAAGGACAGTTTAGTTCTGCAATTAGGTGTTGTCCTTTACAGGGAAGTAGTTCTACTGTATTTATTAACTCTCAGGAAAGAGGACACCTCTCTCTAAAGGACAGTTTAGTTCTGCAATTAGGTGTTGTCCTTTACATGGAGGTAGTTCTACTGTATTTATTAACTCTCAGGAAAGAGGACACCTCTCTCTAAAGGACAGTTTAGTTCTGCAATTAGGTGTTGTCCTTTACATGGAGGTAGTTCTACTGTATTTATTAACTCTCCGAAAAGAGGACACCTCTCCCTAAAGGACAGTTTAGTTCTGCAATTAGGTGTTGTCCTTTACAGGGAAGTAGTTCTACTGTATTTATTAACTCTCCGGAAAGAGGACACCTCTCCCTAAAGGACAGTTTAGTTCTGCAATTAGGTGTTGTCCTTTACAGGGAAGTAGTTCTACTGTATTTATTAACTCTCCGGAAAGAGGACACCTCTCCCTAAAGGACAGTTTAGCTCTGCAATTAGGTGTTGTCCTTTACAGGGAAGTAGTTCTACTGTATTTATTAACTCTCTGGAAAGAGGACACCTGTCTCTGAAGGACAGTTTAGTTCTGCAATTAAGTGTTGTCCTTTACATGGAGGTAGTTCTACTGTATTTATTAACTCTTCGAAAAGAGGACACCTTCCCTAAAGGACAGTTTGGCTCTGCAAATAGGTGTTGTCCTTTACAGGGAGGTAGTTCTACTGTATTTATTAACTCTCCGGAAAGAGGACACCTCTCTCTAAAGGACAGTTTAGCTCTGCAATTAGGTGTTGTCCTTTACAGGGAAGTAGTTCTACTGTATTTATTAACTCTCCGGAAAGAGGACACCTCTCTCTAAAGGACAGTTTAGTTCTGCAATTAGGTGTTGTCCTTTACAGGGAAGTAGTTCTACTGTATTTATTAACTCTCCGGAAAGAGGACACCTCTCTCTAAAGGACAGTTTAGTTCTGCAATTAGGTGTTGTCCTTTACAGGGAAGTAGTTCTACTGTATTTATTAACTCTCCGGAAAGAGGACACCTCTCCCTAAAGGACAGTTTAGCTCTGCAATTAGGTGTTTTCCTTCACAGGGAAGTAGTTCTACTGTATTTATTAACTCTCCGGAAAGAGGACACCTCTCTCTAAAGGACAGTTTAGTTCTGCAATTAGGTGTTGTCCTTTACATGGAGGTAGTTCTACTGTATTTATTAACTCTCCGGAAAGAGGACACCTTCTCCTAAAGGACAGTTTAGGCTCTGCAAATAGGTGTTGTCCTTTACAGGGAAGTAGTTCTACTGTATTTATTAACTCTCCGAAAGAGGACACCTCTCTCTAAAGGACAGTTTAGTTCTGCAATTAGGTGTTGTCCTTTACAGGGAAGTAGTTCTACTGTATTTATTAACTCTCCGGAAAGAGGACACCTCTCCCTAAAGGACAGTTTAGTTCTGCAATTAGGTGTTGTCCTTTACAGGGAAGTAGTTCTACTGTATTTATTAACTCTCCGGAAAGAGGACACCTCTCCCTAAAGGACAGTTTAGCTCTGCAATTAGGTGTTGTCCTTTACAGGGAAGTAGTTCTACTGTATTTATTAACTCTCCGGAAAGAGGACACCTGTCTCTGAAGGACAGTTTAGTTCTGCAATTAAGTGTTGTCCTTTACATGGAGGTAGTTCTACTGTATTTATTAACTCTTCGAAAAGAGGACACCTTTCCCTAAAGGACAGTTTGGCTCTGCAAATAGGTGTTGTCCTTTACAGGGAGGTAGTTCTACTGTATTTATTAACTCTCCGGAAAGAGGACACCTCTCCTAAAGGACAGTTTAGCTCTGCAATTAGGTGTTGTCCTTTACAGGAAGTAGTTCTACTGTATTTATTAACTCTCCGGAAAGAGGACACCTCTCTCTAAAGGACAGTTTAGCTCTGCAATTAGGTGTTGTCCTTTACAGGGAAGTAGTTCTACTGTATTTATTAACTCTCCGGAAAGAGGACACCTCTCCCTAAAGGACAGTTTAGTTCTGCAATTAGGTGTTGTCCTTTACAGGGAAGTAGTTCTACTGTATTTATTAACTCTCCGGAAAGAGGACACCTCTCCCTAAAGGACAGTTTAGCTCTGCAATTAGGTGTTGTCCTTTACAGGGAAGTAGTTCTACTGTATTTATTAACTCTCCGGAAAGAGGACACCTCTCTCTAAAGGACAGTTTAGTTCTGCAATTAGGTGTTGTCCTTTACAGGGAGGTAGTTCTACTGTATTTATTAACTCTCCGGAAAGAGGACACCTCTCCCTAAAGGACAGTTTGGCTCTGCAAATAGGTGTTGTCCTTTACAGGGAAGTAGTTCTACTGTATTTATTAACTCTCCGGAAAGAGGACACCTCTCCCTAAAGGACAGTTTAGCTCTGCAATTAGGTGTTGTCCTTTACAGGGAAGTAGTTCTACTGTATTTATTAACTCTCCGGAAAGAGGACACCTCTCTCTAAAGGACAGTTTAGTTCTGCAATTAGGTGTTGTCCTTTACAGGGAAGTAGTTCTACTGTATTTATTAACTCTCCGGAAAGAGGACACCTCTCTCTAAAGGACAGTTTAGTTCTGCAATTAGGTGTTGTCCTTTACAGGGAAGTAGTTCTACTGTATTTATTAACTCTCCGGAAAGAGGACACCTCTCTCTAAAGGACAGTTTAGTTCTGCAATTAGGTGTTGTCCTTTACAGGGAAGTAGTTCTACTGTATTTATTAACTCTCCGGAAAGAGGACACCTCTCTCTAAAGGACAGTTTAGTTCTGCAATTAGGTGTTGTCCTTTACAGGGAAGTAGTTCTACTGTATTTATTAACTCTCCGGAAAGAGGACACCTCTCCCTAAAGGACAGTTTGAGTGCTCAGCA
>CP092863.1:76536378-76598372 GCA_030710605.1 Cordylochernes scorpioides | reverse complement strand
ATAGACAGGTTTAACTGTATATGCATCATGTTGATTGAAAACAACTGAATAGTAATCTATAGTAGCTAGTTATTAAATACATCTCAGCAGTCTTTGCCATGACGCTCATTCCCACGTTGCTACTTAATTAATCTCACTTCTAATTGGTCGATTCATGAGCTTTAATCGACCAATCAGGGCCAAGCAGCTTCAACGTGAGCAAAGGAAGTAGACCCAAGTTTTAGAAATACTTCTGTAGTTTGTCTTACAGTTGCTACTGTTGTATACGTGGCCAGATACTGATTGTTATAGAAATGGACTTGCACAATCACATAAATGCTAGTTCCAAATTTTTTTAAATAACTTTCAAAGCAGTAATTTTTTAAAAATCTTCTATTGTTTTATTATAGATATATATTAGAAACTTTTTTAGACGCGTAATATTCTTTTTGAAATTAAACAATTTCTACTGCCCTTACTGCAATGGAAAAATTAATGGGAGGACCTGGCTCTTACTCTGGCAATAAGGGCAGTAGAAATTATTTATTTTCAGAAAGTATCTTACGTGTCTAAAATAGTTTCTAATTTTCATAACAGATGGCGTGCTAGTGCATCGTAATAAATATATATATAAGTATATATATATTATAGATTATTATTATAATATTGTAAATATAGTATCAGTTTATCAATCTAAAACTAAACAATTTAAAAATTATCATTTATAAATCATATTAGTGAATTAAATTTAATTGCCATCTATCGTTAAAATTTTACACAAACAAATTCACTGGCAATGCATTTCTTTTAAATATCACCAAATATTATCTCTACAGACCTTACTGCAATGAAATGAGTTATTGAATGAGAGGGCTTGGCTCATCAGTAGTGAACCCTCTCAAATTAATCTCTAGACCGCTCTACTATTGTATTGGATTGGTTTGGAGTATACCCTATATTTTCTATGGAAGGCAGCTTAGAGGTGTTTAGTGAACTATGGATTTTATATAAATTTATATAAATTTACTAATATATATTGGTTATGAAAACATATTTTGCGGAAGAGCTTTGCTCGATGCAATACCTTGAAATTATATGTATGTACCTCTACAGACCTATAAGCTTATGTCCATAGTTCACTAAACACTCCTAAGCTGCCTTCCATAGAAAATACAGGGTATATTGCAAACCAATCCAATACAATAGTAGAGCGGTCTAGAGATTAATTTGGCGAAACCGCTGAGAGGGTTCACTACTGATGAGCCAAGCCCTCTCATTCAATAACTTATATCATTGCAGTAAGGTCTGTAGAGATAATATTTGATTATATTTAAAAGAAACGCATTGCCAGTAAATTTATTTGTGTAAAAAAAAAATTAAAAATCATATATAATAAAATAAATCATATTGAAAAAAAAAATATATATATATATATATGGAAGCAATGGTCGCCTCTCCCGTCAAAATTAACGTCAGAATCTGACGCCATCTATTGACCGTCGCCGCAACTAGCGGCATCGGGTCGGTGACAAAGCCGCAACACCAACTTTGGCAAACTGATAAGCGTCCACCTAGAGACCATGGTTTCGGGCTAATGGCCCTCGTCAGTCTAGGGCGGACTTTATTCCATGAGATCCACACGGGATCTAATGGAATCCTCACAATCTACCAAAGAGGTGTTTTGCTGGCAATGTGGCTGGGCCAAATCTATTGGCAAAACATAGATGGAAAATTTGCCGGGAGGAAATTAATCCATGGAAGCAATGGTCGCCTGGTCGCTTATCAGTTTGCCAAAGTTGGTGTTGCGGCTTTGTCACCGACCCGATGCCGCTAGTTGCGGCGACGGTCAATAGATGGCGTCAGATTCTGACGTTAATTTTGACGGGAGAGGCGACCATTGCTTCCATGGATTAATTTCCTCCCGGCAAATTTTCCATATATATATATATATGTCGTAGAGGTCGTTTTGGTCGTAGAGGTACAGTCTGCACCACGCTGACGAGGGCCAAAAGCCCGGAACGCGTTCGTGGTTGACTTTTCTTAAATTATCAAGAAATTGAGTTGGCCAAATATCTTTGTAACAAGATAAATCGACGTTTAGTTAATTTTTGTTCCACTAGATGGCGTTATATTATCTAAAATGTTCATGTGAAGCTGGTCAGGATATGCCTTTTTTTATTTTTATATAGGTTTTTGTACCTAGAGAACTTTATGTTATACAGTAGAACCTCCCTGTAAAGGACACCTAATTACAGAGCCAAAGTGTCCTTTAGGGAGAGGTGTCCTCTTACCGGAGAGTTGCTGAATATTAAAAAATGGTAATTTTGCAAATGAAAACTGTCCTTTGTAGAGAGGTGTGCTCTAGCGTAAGTGTCCTCTCATGGAGGTTCTACTGTATCTATTGTTGCATCAATTTTAATGCACCCTACATTTATTCAAAATATTATATGATATTTAATATTTATTTTAAAAATATTTTATATACTATGGTATCATTCCTTTTAATAGTTTCATTACTTTTTAAATATTTTTATTGTACCTATATCTTGATTGGTTATTGGAGCGAGAGAGGACCTAGACGAAGACTGCGGATCACGACCTATGAGGAAGACAACGAATAAACAAAAATACAATAACTTTAAAAGGTAATTTACTTTTATTTATATTTCTTTATTTGCTTCAAGTATGGAAACCCGCTCGGTGTATAACACCAAGAAGGAGGAAACCAAGGTCGACGACCCTGTAAATCTGTAACTTGGTGCAAACATATACATGTATTATATAAAAGGGCGTACCTCTGGATCTGTAAAAAAAACAAAATAATTTTTTTCTCAAAATATTTCGAGAGATTGCTCCCTCTTCATCAATTTATTGCACAGTGAATTAAATTTACAAATTATTGTAGATCACAAGAAAACAAATTTTTCATTGGACAAAAACAATTATTGATAATAATACATTAAAAAAATTAATAATAATAATAATAATACAATAAAATATACATGTATATTTAATTAAAAAGGCATATATCGGATATAAATATAATTTATTATTCATGTATATATGTATGTGCATAATATTCAGTGTGTAAATATGTAATTTTATTTGACGGTAAGTTAGAATATATCAATATAATACATATTGATAGATGATATGATCGAAAATGATCGATAAAACCGACATGATAAAGAGATAAATTGTTATTGATTAGACAGGTTTAACTGCATATTTCTACCCCATATATTATAGCGCCCCCTCTAAATAGCGCCTCCCTCTCTATAGCGCCCGATTTTAAATATGTAGTACGATGCGATATTTACATTAAAAGTGACCTGTCTATAGTGCCCCCTCTAAATAGCGCCTCCCTCTCTATAGCGCCCGATTTTAAATACGTAGTACGATGCGATTTACATTAAAAGTGACCTGTCTATAGCACCCCCTCTCTATAGCACCCTATTTT
This sequence comes from Cordylochernes scorpioides, assembly GCA_030710605.1. Taxonomy (NCBI): domain Eukaryota; kingdom Metazoa; phylum Arthropoda; class Arachnida; order Pseudoscorpiones; family Chernetidae; genus Cordylochernes; species Cordylochernes scorpioides. Next base: position 76,594,933 of record CP092863.1, on the reverse strand, counting down.
GTTGAGTCCCAAGAGGGGGCGCTATAGACAGGTTTAACTGTATATGGGGTATAAATAAATCGATATTTTTGTTCTAAAATTCGATATACGATTTGTCCAACAGGTTTCACGACAGAATTGGAATTATAAAGGGGATATTCAACTATGGTATATGGTAAGTCTGTTTATTAGGTTTTAAAACTCTTTATTCAGATATTATTATTAACTACATATCATTTTTTTATTTATTTCATCTCAATTTGCAGGTGTTACATTCGAGCACAGCTCGCGAGTCACCTTGTCCAGATTATTTACACATTGCGAGTTGTAATGCTGGAGTGGCCCCCGGAACCTTACAGGAGGGCAGTTGTTGGGTGTTTGGCTGTCAGCTAGCCATTGGGTCCAGGTCGTCGGATTCGGTGGCTGAGGTCACCTTGATTTTGAACAATTTCTTGTATAGTTGGATTTGATGATTTTTGAAATTGAGAGAATAGTCTTGTTGCAGAGTCTTGATAAATCTCTTCTAGATTAGGCTGGTTGAGATCTTCTTTGAGAATTTTGTTTGAAAGATTGAATGGGGCTCCTATAGTGGTTCGTAAGCAAATCCTCATGAAGGCATCTATTCTTTTTTTATCCGTAGGTGTGATATATTTGCCCCAGACTGGTAGTGCGTACGTGATGATGGGTAGAATACAGGTTTTGTACAACGTGAATTTATGCTTTGTTGTTAAATTACTTTTAAAATTGAGCAGGCTTGATAGAGATATTTTGGCTATCTTTGCCTTTCTTATGGTGTTTTGGACATGTAGGTTAAATTTTAATTTCGAATCCAAAGTGACACCAAGATACTTGGCATGGTCGGCCCAACTAATAGTGCTTGAGTTTACTGTCAAGTTGGTTTGTGGCTTGAATTTTTTGTTATCTCTTGGGGGAAAAAGTATTGCTTGAGTCTTAGTTGGGTTAATGTCTAGTTTCCACTCATCGCACCATTTGATTATGTCATTTAGGTAATTCTGAAGCTGAGTAACCAATAGGTTGACTGATTTAGAGTTAAATAAAATTGCTGTGTCATCTGCGAAGAGCTGGTAAGAGCTGATGAGTTGGTAGATTAAACTGACGAAACCGCTGGGAGGGTTCACCACTGACATGCCAGGCCCTCCCATTAATTTTTCCATATTGCAGTAAGGGCAGTAGAAATTGTTTAATTTCAAAAAGAATCTTACGCGTCTAAAATAGAGGCAAAGTTTCAGTTTAGCAAGTAATGTTGAATATAGAGATATTGAGAAAGTATATATTTATAGCATTTTTATATACAGTTAAACCTGTCTATAGCGCCCCCCTCTTGGGAATCACCAAAATAGGGTGCTATAGAGAGGGGGTGCTATAGACAGGTCACTTTTAATGTAAATCGCATCGTACTACGTATTTAAAATCGGGCGCTATAGAGAGGAAGGCGCTATTTAGAGGTGGCCTATATACAGGTTTAACTGTATATATTAGACGTGAGCCTATAAAAGTGAGTTAAACTCGGTTTCGATGTTGTAGCAGTCTGTTTGTTAGCATACTTCCATAGGGACGGAAATTTTAAAATGATTCTTCTCCCATACGAGAGGTCTTCTTCTTCTTTCTTATCTCCACTCAATCATATTTGGATATATGTTTAACAACCATCATGACTAGGTGAAGTAGAATGCCTTTGTCATTAAGACTGGGAGCACAACTTAGTGGCAGGCCGACTTAGCTCCAAAAGAAATGGCCGCCTCTGACACAATTCATCCTTTCATACCTCATCCCTAAGGTTAAAAATAATCGTTATTTCTTCTTAAAATAAATTTTGATTTTTCGTTGAAAAGAAACACATGCGGGATAATTTTCTAATGTCGTTTTACAATCACAAGCCGCATCATATTGTATTATATGAGGAAAAGACGCCATGTGCAGCTGCTTCTAACATGGAGTACAAACGCATACGAAGAGTGATAATCAACAGCTAAGTGAAGTTGAATTCTCCAGTGATGGGATGAAAGTGCCAATAATGTAGCTTGGTAGACTCATTAATCACATAGGTCAATACCCTTTTGTCATTATTTGATGTTGAAAAAAAGGATGGATCGTGCCTGGCTACAGCCAGCTCTCCCTGAGTGGAAATTCAAATGTTTTACAACCGGTGGAGGAAACTAATTAAATTTGGGACCGTAAAAATGGAAGTGACAGGCGTCTAATCGAGATTGGAATTGTCTTTTCTCGTGTAACTTTGGTTCTTATCTTTAGGTCGTGTAACTTTGGTTCTTATGGTGTAATTTTATATCATCTCTGGGGGGGGGGGGGGGGTCGTAAAACTTTGTGTCTTATCGTGTAACTTTGGTTTTTATCTTTGGTTTGTATAACTTTGGCTCTTATCTCTGGGTCGTGTAGCTTTAGGTCTTATCGTCTGGATCGCGTAACTTTGGCTTGTTTTTCTGGGTCGTGTAACTTTGGGTCTTATTTCTGGGTCGTGTAACTTTAGCTCATATTTCTGGGTCGTGTAACTTTGGTTTTTATTTCTGGGTCGTGTAAATTTGGCTCTTATTTCTGGGTCATGTAACTTTGGTTCTTATTTCTGGGTTGTGTAACTTTGGTTCTTATCTCTGGGTCGTGTAGCTTTAGGTCTTATCGTCTGGATCGTGTGACTTTGGCTTGTTTTTCTGGGTCGTGTAACTTTGGTTCTTATTTCTGGGTCGTGTAACTTTGTTTCTTATTTCTGGCTCGTGTAGCTTCAGGTCTTATCGTCTGGATCGTGTAACTTTGGCTTGTTTTTCTGGGTCGTGTAACTTTGGTTCTTATTTCTGGATCGTGTAACTTTGGTTCTTATTTCTGGGTCGTGTAGCTTTAGGTCTTATCGTCTGGATCGCGTAACTTTGACTTGTTTTTCTGGGTCGTGTAACTTTGGTTCTTATTTCTGGATCGTGTAACTTTGGTTCTTATTTCTGGGTCGTGTAGCTTTAGGTCTTATCGTCTGGATCGCGTAACTTTGGCTTGTTTTTCTAGGTCGTGTAACTTTGGTTCTTATAGCGTAACTTTGTATCTTATCTCTGGGTCGTGTAGTTTTGGCTCATTTTTCTGGGTCGTATAACATTAGGTCTTATCATATAACTTTGGTTCTTATCTCTGGGTCGTGTAACTTTGGGTCTTATCACTGGGTCGTCTAACTTTGGCTCTTATCTCTGGGTCGTGTAACTTTGGGGTTATCTCTAGGTCGTGTAACTTTGGGTCTTATCTCTGGGTCGTGTAACTTTGGGTCTTATGTCTGAGTCGTGTAAATTTGACTATTTTCTGTGGGATGTGTAACTTTGGCTATTATCGCTGGGTCGTGTAACTTTGGCTATTGTCGCTGGGTCGTGTAACTTTGGCTATTGTCGCTGGGTCGTGTAACTTTGGTTCTTATCTCTGGGTCGTGTAACTTTGAGTCTTATCTCTAGGTCGTGTAACTTTGGGTCTTATGTCTGAGTCGTGTAAATTTGACTATTTTATGTGGGATGTGTAACTTTGGGTCTTATAGTGAAACTTTGGCTCTTATCGTGTAACTTTGGTTCTTATCTCTGGGTCGTGTAACTTTGGCTCGTTTTTCTGGGTCGTGCAACTTTGGCTCTTATCACTTGGTTGTGTAACTTTGGATCTTATTTTTGGTCGTGTAACTTTGGGTCTTATCTCTAGGAATTGTATCTTTGGCTCTTATCTGTGTATCGTGTAACTTTCGTTTTATGCAACTTTAGCCTTTATATATAAAATTAATGTAAACTTATAGTTAGTCTTCCCAAACACTTCACTATGATCGGGGATGAGAAAGAACAAACTAGGATCTCAAGAGATCCATAACCTCAGTGTCTATTGGTTCAAAGAGAGATGATTAAATATAATAAAAACTCTAACTCTCAGTCAGCCGAAGATGAAATATCGATTGAGAAAGATTAGGTCTCCAATAACTGACGTCTACAATAGAGCAATCTGTGACAGTAGGAACAAACTGGGCTGAAGCTACGTGATTGGACAGAACTAGGATTCAATCCAATTTCTATGGCAGACAATCCATATTCTATTCTAGACGGTATAGCCATAACTGTAATGGTCTCTAAATTTTTAACCACATTCCCATCTGTACTGGCTTACCGCCAACATGGCTTAACAATGGAATATATTCAGGGATATAGCAAAACTGGATAGAATCGGGCATTCTATGAATGTATTAATTCTACCGCGGAATTGTTGTGGTTATCTCCAGCTACTGGCTATATAGAAGCCTGTCATGGTCACCTAACTGGAGGGAAATACGTTTTTATACTTATTAACATTACTTTTTTATGTTGCCTGTTATCTATTTTTTAAAGGAGACAGCGGCATTTTTTTACACTTGGTTATCTCGTGTGTATTCAATAAAGGTCGCTGTGTTATCATATTTATTATTTGAATCCCGATATATACATACTAAAAGGTAAAACTTTCTTAAGTTTTGTCCATGAGTATGTCTTTAATAAAGGTCACTGGAATATCTTTCAGAGTTATTATCTGAATCCCGATATACATGCTAAAAGGTACAACTTCCTTAAATTTTGTCTATGAGTGTGTCTTCAATAAAGGTCACTGTAATATATTTCAGAGTTATTGTCTGAATCCCGATATACATGCTAAAAGGTACAACTTCCTTAAGTTTTGTCCATGAGTGTGTCTTCAATAAAGGTCACTATAATATCTTTCAGAGTTATTATCTGAATCCCGATATACATGCTAAAAGGTACAACTTCCTTAAGTTTTGTCCATGAGTGTGTCTTCAATAAAGGTCACTATAATATCTTTCAGAGTTATTGTCTGAATCCCGATATACATGCTAAAAGGTACAGCTTCCTTAAGTTTTGTCCATGAGTGTGTCTTCAATAAAGGTCACTATAATATCTTTCAGAGTTATTGTCTGAATCCCGATATACATGCTAAAAGGTACAGCCTCCTTAAGTTTTGTCCTTGAGTGTGTCTTCAATAAAGGTCACTATAATATCTTTCAGAGTTATTGTCTGAATCCCGATATACATGCTAAAAGGTACAGCTTCCTTAAGTTTTGTCCATGAGTGTGTCTTCAATAAAGGTCACTATAATATCTTTCAGAGTTATTGTCTGAATCCCGATATACATGCTAAAAGGTACAGCTTCCTTAAGTTTTGTCCATGAGTGTGTCTTCAATAAAGGTCACTGTAATATCTTTCAGAGTTATTGTCTGAATCCCGATATACATGATAAAAGGTACAGCTTCCTTAAGTTTTGTCCATGAGTGTGTCTTCAATAAAGGTCACTGTAATATCTTTCAGAGTTATTGTCTGAATCCCGATATACATGATAAAAGGTACAGCTTCCTTAAGTTTTGTCCATGAGTGTGTCTTCAATAAAGGTCACTGTAATATCTTTCAGAGTTATTGTCTGAATCCCGATATACTCGTACATGGTAAAAGGTACAACTTCCTTAAGTTTTGTCTATGAGTGTGTCTTCAATAAAGGTCACTGTAATATTTTTCAGAGTTATTGTCTGAATCCCGATATACATGCTAAAAGGTACAACTACCTTAAGTTTTGTCCATGAGTGTGTCTCCAATAAAGGTCACTGTAATATCTTTCAGAGTTATTGTCTGTATCCCGATATACATGGTAAAAGGTACAACTTCCTTAAGTTTTGTCCATGAATGTGTCTTCAATAAAGGTCACTGTAATATATTTCAGAGTTATTGTCTGAATCCCGATATACATGCTAAAAGGTACAGCCTCCTTAAGTTTTGTCCATGAGTGTGTCTTCAATAAAGGTCACTGTAATATCTTTCAGAGTTATTGTCTGAATCCCGATATACATGATAAAAGGTACAGCTTCCTTAAGTTTTGTCCATGAGTGTGTCTTCAATAAAGGTCACTGTAATATCTTTCAGAGTTATTGTCTGAATCCCGATATACTCGTACATGGTAAAAGGTACAACTTCCTTAAGTTTTGTCTATGAGTGTGTCTTCAATAAAGGTCACTGTAATATTTTTCAGAGTTATTGTCTGAATCCCGATATACATGCTAAAAGGTACAACTACCTTAAGTTTTGTCCATGAGTGTGTCTCCAATAAAGGTCACTGTAATATCTTTCAGAGTTATTGTCTGTATCCCGATATACATGGTAAAAGGTACAACTTCCTTAAGTTTTGTCCATGAATGTGTCTTCAATAAAGGTCACTGTAATATCTTTCAGAGTTATTGTCTGAATCCCGATATACATGCTAAAAGGTACAACTTCCTTAAGTTTTGTCCATTGATGTGTCTTCAATAAAGGTCACTGTAATATCTTTCAGAGTTATTGTCTGAATCCCGATATACATGCTAAAAGGTACAGCCTCCTTAAGTTTTGTCCATGAGTGTGTCTTCAATAAAGGTCACTGTAATATCTTTCAGAGTTATTGTCTGAATCCCGATATACATGATAAAAGGTACAGCTTCCTTAAGTTTTGTCCATGAGTGTGTCTTCAATAAAGGTCACTGTAATATCTTTCAGAGTTATTGTCTGAATCCCGATATACATGCTAAAAGGTACAACTACCTTAAGTTTTGTCCATGAGTGTGTCTCCAATAAAGGTCACTGTAATATCTTTCAGAGTTATTGTCTGTATCCCGATATACATGGTAAAAGGTACAACTTCCTTAAGTTTTGTCCATGAATGTGTCTTCAATAAAGGTCACTGTAATATCTTTCAGAGTTATTGTCTGAATCCCGATATACATGCTAAAAGGTACAACTTCCTTAAGTTTTGTCCATTGATGTGTCTTCAATAAAGGTCACTGTAATATCTTTCAGAGTTATTATCTGAATCCCGATATACATGCTAAAAGGTACAACTTCCTCACATTTTGTATCAATGAGTGTAAATCACAGTTATCTATTGGTTAGAGTAGATTATAAGAAGCTGTGAAATAGATAAGAACTGAAGTGGAGATAAGAAAATGTTGAGCCACTGATGAATCATGTCTTCCTATTTCATTACTTCACCTGTCTCATTCTAAGGTCTGTTGAAATAATATTAGGAATATAAAAAAATCCGCGCGGTGTTTTTTCGAAACTTGGAGCTTTATTGTGAAAAATTGGTTAGAACTTCAATGTTCAAAGTATTGTCTGTTGCTAGCCACTACCTTTCCCCATCTTTCTGACAATTGACAGATCCCATCGTGGAAAAAGGCCGGCTCTTTGGTCGCTATCTATTCATCGATCCATTTTTTGACCTCATCGTAATTAGGGAAGTGCTGGTCAGCCAGGCCATGTTGCATTGATTGGAAGAGATAATAATCGGAAGGAGCAATGTCTGGGTTATACGGCCTAGAAAAAATACGTTAAAAATTTCCAATTTTACGCGATAGATGATGCTGTAATGATGCTGATGGTGGTGATGATAAGAAACTGTATAAAGTTTGTAGGAAAATGCTTTTTTCCCAGAAATACTTTTTTGCGGAGAGTCCAAAATTTTAAGGTGCCTCGAATTTCAGATTTCCACTCATGAACAAAACTTAAGTAAGTGGAGAGTTTTTCATTTGTCGCCGGTGGTCGGTCATATATTTTAAGAGAGAGAGAGAGAGAGACAATTTTGTTCACACTTAGTTATATCTTGTGTCTTCAATAAAGGTCACTGTGTATACAAACGTTCCAGAGCACCGTTTGGTTATGTGCACTAGCTGGTTCAAAGATCGAACAGCTTTTCGCATGTGTGTAGACATGTTGTGCAATTACAGTAAAAGCAGTTGCTAACTTCTACCTACCATGATTATCATGGCCTGTACGACGTGTACTAGGGATAATAATAATAAAATAATAATAACATGTGATACTAAATTACCTTTATTGAAGACACACGAGATAACCAAATGTGAACAAAATTACCTTTAGACATGTAATGCACTTACAGTAAAAGCAGTTGCTAACTTCTACCTACCATGATTATTATGGCCTGTACCCCACACGTGTACTAGGGATAATAATAATAAAATAATAACATATGATACTAAATGACCTTTATTGAAGACACAAGAGATAACCAAGTGTGAACAAAATTACCTGTAGACATGTGATGCACTTACAGTAAAAGCAGTCGCCAACTTCTACATACCATAATTATCATGACCTGTATCCCATGTACTAGGGATAATAATAATAAAATAATAACATGTGATATACAGTGACCTTTATTGAAGACACAAGAGATAACCAATGTGAACAAAATTACCTGTAGACATGTGATGCACTTACAGTAAAAGCAGTCGCCAACTTCTACATACCATAATTATCATGACCTGTATCCCATGTACTAGGGATAATAATAATAAAATAATAACATGTGATATACAGTGACCTTTATTGAAGACACACGAGATAACCAAGTGTAACAAAATTACCTGTAGACATGTGATGCACTTACAGTAAAGGCAGTTGCCAGCTTCTACTCTCCGTGATTACCATGGCCTGTGTCCCATGTACTAGGGATAATAATTAAAAAATAATAACATTTGATACACAATGACCTTTATTGAAGACACACGAGATAACTAAGTGTGAACAACATTGTCTATATCTCCTTCAAAAATAGACGACCGGTGATATAAAAAAGACTTTCTACTACCTTTATCCATGAGTGTAGATAAGGAGACTAATGTGAGAGGTTATATGGATTTGTAGATATGTAAATAAAGAGAGATTATGTAGATAATATACATATTGAGATCAAATTACGAAACTATCATAGACACGTATGATTATTTTTAAAAATAAACAATTTCTACTGTCCTTACTGCAAGGGAGAAATTAATGGGAGGTCCTGGCTCATCAGTGTTGAACCCTCCCAGCGGTTTCATCAGTTTAATCTACCATACCGCTGTTATATATATATATATATATGTTATAGATTAAACTGGCGAAAACCGCTTGGAGGGTTCATCATTGATGAGCCAGGCCCTCCCATTAATTTTTCCATTGCAGTAAGGGCAGTAGAAATTGTTTATTTTTAAAAAGAATCATACAGGTCTATAATAGTTTCGTATTTTGATAACAGATGGCGCGCTAATGTATTATAATAAATTGAGATGTACACGCACAATGACACGCGACGTGTGTTTACCTTACCTTTTACAAACAAATATAATCCTGGAGATTGGCGACAATCGAAATATATTGATTAATTGATTTATCATTATTTGGAAATATAAGCAATTTCATCTTTAGAATTCATAACAAATTTACTGGCAATGTGTTTCTTTTCAATAATATCATCAAATATTATCTCTACAGACCTTACTGTAACAAATAAATTTACTGGCAATGTGTTTCTTTTCAATAATATCATCAAATATTATCTCTACAGACCTTACTGTAACAATTAAATTTACTGGTAATGTGTTTCTTTTCAATAATATCATCAAATATTATCTATACAGACCTTACTGTAACAAATAAATTTACTGGCAATGTGTTTCTTTTCAATAATATCATCAAATATTATCTCTACAGACCTTACTGTAACAATTAAATTTACTGGTAATGTGTTTCTTTTCAATAATATCATCAAATATTATCTATACAGACCTTACTGTAACAAATAAATTTACTGGCAATGTGTTTATTTTCAATAATATCATCGAATATTATCTCTACAGACCTTACTGTGATGATATAAGTCCATAAGTCTCCAGGATGGTGTAAAGACCTTCCCACAATGTACTATCTACAGAACCAAATAGACCTCACCAGACCATCTCTTGGAATGTATGGAAGCCTCAAGACAGGACCCCAACCCTACCAAGATTGTGAATTTGATCTATGAATATAGTCTCCATGACCTTGTATAATTATACAATGGAATAATAAATAAATAAAAAATATTGAATGAAAGGGCTTAGCTCATCAATAGTGTACCCTCTCAGCGGTTTCGGCAAATTAATTTGAATGAGAGGGCTTGGCTCATCAGTATATATAATTGCAGTAAGGTCTGTAGAGAGAATATTTGATGATATTATTGAAATAAAACACATTGCCAGTAATGGAGTAAAAGATCTCTATCTATGCTTCCTTCCTTCCTGTGGAGAATCTGTATAAAACTGATGGTCTTAATAAAGCTGCATATGTGTTTGTATATATTCAGAATAATTGTTGGGTTCTGTGTTGCCTGGAGTATAGGATCTCCATCTATGCTTCCTTCCTTCCTGTGGAGAATCTGTATAAAACTGATGGTCTTAATAAAGCTGTATGTGTTTGTATATATTCAGAACAATTGTTGGGTTCTGTGCTGCCTGGAGTATAGGAGTTCCAACTATGCTTCTTTCCTGTGGTGAATCTGTATAAGACCGGTGGTCTTAATAAAGCTTTATGTGTTTATATATATTCAGAACAATTGTTGGGTTCTGTGCTGCCTGGAGTATAGGAGTTCCATCTATGCTTCTTTCCTGTGGTGAATCTGTATAAGACCGGTGGTCTTAATAAAGCTGTATGTGTTTGTATATATTCAGAACAATTGTTGGGTTCTGTGCTGCCTGGAGTACAAGAGCTCCATCTATGCTTCCTTTCTTCCCATGATTATTCTGTATAAGACCGATGGTCTTAATAAAGCTTTGTGTGTTTGTATATATTCAGAACAATTGTTGGGTTCTGTGCTGCCTGGAGTAAAGGAGCTTCATCTATGCTTCTTTCCTGTGGTGAATCTGTATAAGACCGGTGGTCTTAATAAAGCTGTATGTGTTTGTATATATTCAGAACAATTGTTGGGTTCTGTGCTGCCTGGAGTATAGGAGCTCTATCTATGCTTCCCTTCTGTGGTGAATTTGTATAAGACCGGTGGTCTTAATAAAGCTGTATGTGTTTGTATATATTCAGAACAATTGTTGGGTTCTGCGCTGCCTGGAGTATAGGAGCTCTATCTATGATTCCTTTCTTCTTGTGGTGAATCTGTATAAGATTGGTGGTCTTAATAAAGCTGTATGTGTTTGTATATATTCAGAACAATTGTTGGGTTCTGCGCTGCCTGGAGTATAGGAGCTCTATCTATGCTTCCTTCCTGTGGTAAATCTGCATAAGAGTGGTGGTCTTAATAAAGCTGTATGTGTGTGTATATTTTCAGAACAATTGTTGGGTTCTGTGCTGCCTGGAGTACAAGAGCTCCATTTATGCTTCCTTTCTTCCTATGGTGAATCTGTATAAGAGCGTTGTTCTTAATAAAGCTTTGTGTGTGTGTATATATTCAGAACAATTTTTGGGTTCTGTGCTGCCTGGAGTATAGGAGCTTCATCTATGCTTCCTTTCTACCTGTGGTGAATCTGTGTAAGATCGGTGGTCTTAATAAAGCTTTGTGTGTGTGATAATCCCATATTCAATGTATATATTCATTTAGAAGTCATTCGAATGAAGGTACAGAGACTTGGCCTAGACAAATCTCTTGAGAATAGAGGCCATAGAAACAGACGACCTGCCTTAGGTGGAGAAAGAATCAATGAAATCATCATTCTATTGATGATGAGACCATTGGGAACAGAGATAATGGTGTGGATTCCTGGGGACATTCAGTGATTGGTTGTTCTACCATCTATCAGAATTGACGCCAGGGGATTGGTCCATTGACAAACGTTATAGACAAGGTGGAATATTTAGAAATCTCTACTAACTTTCAAAACTGAAGTTAGAATATTTACAATGGAAATAAAGTATCGTTTCAGTGATTTTTTAAAATTTGGATTGAGGCTGTTATCTTTATAAGAGTTTCGGGCTTTCCATTTTCTTTGAGAGGCATTGAAATATGAGGAGCAATTGGGAGGTAGAAGCTGGTATCGCTTTTATTTGAATCTACAGGTATTCATCTGGAGCAAATTAAACACCCAGGCTTCAACCAGCACCGGCTGTAACAACTTGAATACCTAGCTTCCAACCAGCATCCAGCTGGAGAAACTTAAACAACAATTCTACAACCAGGCTGGAGGAACAACAACATCCAACCAGCACCGGCTGTAACAACTTGAATACCTAGCTTCCAACCAGCATCCAGCTGGAGAAACTTAAACACCAATTCTACAACCAGGCTGAAGGAGCAACAACATCCAACCAGCACCGGCTGTAACAACTTGAATACCTAGCTTCCAACCAGCATCCAGCTGGAGAAACTTAAACACCAATTCTACAACCAGGCTGAAGGAGCAACAACATCCAACCAGCACCGGCTGTAACAACTTGAATACCTAGCTTCCAACCAGCATCCAGCTGGAGAAACTTAAACACCAATTCTACAACCAGGCTGAAGGAGCAACAACATCCAACCAGCACCGGCTGTAACAACTTGAATACCTAGCTTCCAACCAGCATCCAGCTGGAGAAACTTAAACACCAATTCTACAACCAGGCTGAAGGAGCAACAACATCCAACCAGCACCGGCTGTAACAACTTGAATACCTAGCTTCCAACCAGCATCCAGCTGGAGAAACTTAAACACCAATTCTACAACCAGGCTGAAGGAGCAACAACATCCAACCAGCACCGGCTGTAACAACTTGAATACCTAGCTTCCAACCAGCATCCAGCTGGAGAAACTTAAACACCAATTCTACAACCAGGCTGAAGGAACAACACCCAACCATCACCAGGCTGTAACAACTTAAACACCCAGCCAGCACCAGGCTGGAGGAACAACAGCACCCAACCAGCACCGGCTGTAACAACTTAAACACTCAACACAGCACCAGGCTGGAGGAACAACAACACCCAACCAGCACCGGCTGTAACAACTTAAAACCCAGGCTTCAACCAGTACCCTGCTGGAACAACTTAAACACCAATTCTCCAATTAGGCTGGAGGAACAACAATACAGCACCAGGCTGGAGGAACAACACCAGCCTCCGACATCTGCGTGTCCAATGGAAGCTACACGACAGGAAGCTATTAACCTTCTCTTTAATTACCCGACTCTGGGCCACTGAATTGATTAACTCCATTCTTCATATTTCACAACTTAGGTTATTAATCTCCGTCTGGCACTTTGGGACCATAGAAATTAGCCATTAAGTTTTCCTAAATTGGCCTCTTCATTGTAAAATGGATATATTCAAAATTATTTTAACATCTTTCATATAGCAAATGAACAATTCTAAAAGATTCTATCTTCTTCTTCTTATCTCCACTCAATCATACTAAGGTATCAAGTCTGTGAAGCTTGAGATTTTTATGGTGTCTGCCGGGGAAGAGTAGAGCTCATCAATGGATGAGTCAATACAGTTAATAATATGTCTTGGGGTTGCAGGCTGAGAATTGCACTTAGTACATAGTACCTTGCAACCATTCTGGAGAGTCATTGTCCGTAGATAACCAGACTTAAGTCTGGAAATCAAAGAATGTTGTTCTCTTGGGAGGACAGAACCAAAAAAGATTCTATCCGTACCTATACTAATCGATCTTAAACAATACAAACTGATATCTCGACCTATCCATTGAGATAGTCACATTTGCACTATTTTGAATCAACTTTGGCATTCGTACTGCTTCACAGTGATGTCTACAATCCGAGAACCTTTAAATCTACGGAAGAAATAGGTTGATTCCTGTTTTTTAAAGTTTCCAGTAATAACAAAGTATAGAACGCGACATTTAAAAATTATCCCGCATGTGTTTCCTTTGAATGAAAAATCGAAAATTAAGAAGAAATAACGATTATTTCTAACCTTAGGGAATGAAGTATGAAAGGATGAATTGTGAAGAGTAATGATGAACGGAAAAATAAAAGTATCCAGGGATGGGAATCGAACTCACAGTGTTCCGCTTACCGGGCAGATGCCATGTCCACTAGGCTACCCTGGACTATGTACTATGTAAATAAATTTTTGTTATAATAAACCGTTTGGTGATTTTATTTGGAACTACCCTAGCGTTACTATAACACATATAGATGCAATCATCGGTAGATCAAATTGGAAAATTACTGTCTCTATGGTCACCAAAAGTCGAATTCGACTTGATGAACAATACCTACAATAATACACTCATGGAGAAAACTTAAGGAAGTTCCACTTTTTAGCATGTATATCAGGATTCAGACAATAACTCTGTAAGATACACTTATGGACAAAACTTAAGGAAGTTGTACCTTTTAGAATTTATATTGGGATTAAGACAATAACTCTGAAAGATATACTCATCGACAAATCTTAAGCAAGTTTTACCTTTTGGCATGTATATTGGTATTCAGACAATAACTTTGAAATATACACTCATGGACAAACTTTAAGAAGTTGCACCTTTTAGAATGTATATTGGGATTCAGACAATAACTTTGAAATATACACTTATGGACAAAACTTAAGGAAGTTGTACCTTTTAGCATGTATATCGGGATTCAGACAATAACTCTGAAAGACACACTTATGGACAAAACTTAAAGATGTTGTACCTTTTAGCATGTATATCGGGATTCAGACAATAACTCTGAAAGATATTACAGTGACCTTTATTGAAGACACACGAGATAACTAATTGTGAACAAAATTGCCTCTGTTTTCTTCATAAGTTTTGTCCATGAATGTAATCGCGGAGATATATTTTATTGTCTAATCCTAAAATTTAAAAAAATCAATTTGAAATAAGTAACATTCTCTCTATAAACTGTGTCGTGTAGTTTCGTGACAAAGAGAGGACATTTGACAATCCTACTAACTATAATAATGTATACAGAACTACCTCTGACTGATGTCCATACCAAGATATCAGTATGAACTCCGACTTTGCCGGTCCCAAGCCCGGATGAAAAAGGAGGAGGGGGAGCAGTAACAAGCTCACTAAAAAACCTGGGCTCAGCTTGCCATGCTCTGATAGTACCCTGTAAGAACTCCTGATCCAGGGATACAGGATGAGCAGCGTTTGTACTCCATGTTAGGAGCGGCTGTACATGGCGTCTGTTCCTCATGTCAGAGGCGGCCATTTCTTTTGGAGCTAAGTCGGACTGCCACTGAGTAGTGCTCCCAGTCTTAATGACAAAGGCAGATGCATTCTACTTCACCCAGTCATGATGGTTGTCAAACAGACACCATCAAGGGTCACAACTTGATACCCTAATATGATTGAGTGGAGATAAGGAAGAAGAAGAAGTATAATTAGAAAATTAAGATAGTATTGCATAATTCATTAAACAAAGTCAAAACTAATCCTTTGAAGCTATGTGATTCACAAGAGGGGATTAGGTATGGCACGAAGTCCTAAAAAAAGAGGTATAAAAGAAATAGTGGCTCCATAAATTTAAAGGCATTACTGGCGCTTTCAGATCGATGTGAACAAACATGGCCGGGGATTTCTGCAGGAGGAGTTGGACCTTTTTGGGGGAATGCAGCTGTGACAATCTAGCTATGTGACATCTGTTGTCAAATTATTTGACAAATATAGCAGTTTTAATTTTCTCAGTTATGTAGGAAGAATGTTGTTTATTTGTTAAGTGAACTAATCTCCCACGTCTTTGGACGAATGTGACCATGTTTGTACATAAAAGAGGGTTGAAACGGAATGCGAGGAGTCGTGGAGTAGTGTTCGAGTGGAGAAGTCGTTTTCTGTGTGCTTGTCTGGTGATCTCCTCGCATACCTGTATAACCCGCTCCTTATCAACGCTGCAAATAAAAGATAAGTACTGTTTTTATTTTATTTAACAAATCGTGAGATTTCTTTATTTATCTCCTTTTTGTTGTTGGTGTTGTACTCTTGAGTGTACTTTTTTCTGTGTATTAAGTTACTCTTACTGTAGGCCCTAGTTTATTGCTTTTTGTGTCATAACCCGTAAAAGTTTTTTTTTTTTTGCTTTTCCCTAGTACACGTGGTACAGGCCATGAAAATCATGGTGGGTAGTTAGTGACTGATATCACTGTAAACGCACCACATGTCTACACATATGAAAAGCAGTTCGAGTTTGCACTTACAAATGTGCCAGAGCCCCGTTTGGTTACTTGCACTCGCTGGTGGGGTTTGACTTTTGAAAGAATCGGGGGCCATTGGAGCATTTTTTTAACAGAAAAAAGTGTCCAATGCGGGAATCGAGTCCGGGTCCTAGTGGTTGAAAACCAAACGGTTTAACCAGCCTTCCACCGATCCCCACCCGTAAAAGTAACTTTTGTCAATATCCTATTGTGTTTAACCTTTCTTTACCTAGCTTCTCACAAATTTCTACACTTTCTAAGAAAGAATAAAAGATAAGGGGGCGATGATATTCTTTATTAAAGCGATATAAGAGAGTAAATATGGTTTTGCGCGTTACTAGCCAAAGCGTATGAGAAAGATATATAAGCTTGACAAGGATTTAGACAATACCGTCCTTTAACAAGCTGCAATACGTAATATAAGAAACTAAAGGAGAAATGATATATTGAGTAATTAAAATCAGTATAGATATATTTTACAAATTTGTTGAATATTATTTTAATATTTTAGTGAGAATAAATTTACATACAGTTTCGTTGTAGATTTTGAAAATAAGGAAGAACAAACATATTCAAAAAGGTAGAAACTACGTGTCTCCTGAACATTGAAGAAAGCCTATTGAAGGATGTTATATTCTGAAAGCTGGCCAAACTTATAACTTATTTTATAATACAATATAATACGGCTTATGATTGTAGAACGAAATTTGACAATTATACCGCTAATGTTTCTTTTGAACGAAAAATAGAAATTCATTTTAAGGAGAAATAACGATTATTTCTAACCTTAGGGATGAAGTATGAAAGGATGAATTGTGAAGAGTAATGATTAACGGAAAAATAAAGTCTATCCTAGTTGGCATGGCATTTAGTCTAGTGGACATGGTATCTGCCCGGTAAGCGGAAAACTGTTGGGTTCCTTTCCCATCCCTGGACACTTTATTCCTTACAAAGAAAACAACGATAGAATATATTGTCTCTCGTGTCCACACACCAGTGGTAAGTTCAAGAGATACTACCAGAGGGAAAGGAGATCCACGTGATTGGCGGTTATCAGAGGGTCTTTGGGCTGTCTGCAGGGTAGGGTTGCAGAGGTGAAGCAACAGAGCCAGGGTAGGTGATCCACGGTGGAGAAAACGGCATCGTCACAGAGAACCAGAGGTGAAAATCCTAAGGATAGAAATCGTTATTTCTCCTTAAAATAAATTTCGATTTTTTTGTTCAAAAGAAACAGCGGTATAATTGTCAAATTTCGTTATATATTTTTTAATAATGAATCTATTCGACGTTAGTTTTTATCCTTTCTTAGAAATGATATTTTGCGATTATTCTTATTGTAAAATTTCTTGATAACTTTCTACATCTCGGAAAGTCAGCCAATAGAAGGATAAGCAACAAACAAACCATTTCTTACTAACGCTGACGCATCTCGGTGACGCATTCCTATTTGAATCTCTCATCACTTAGTCATGTGAAGCAACCTTTTCCAAAATAACTTTATTAGGTACCGCTCAAAAAGAGTAACCTAGCTTATGTTATTTATATTATAAACTAGCGGACGTACCCGGCTTCGCCCGGGTTTTACCCGAGTAAAGGTTTGTCTAACGAACATTTGTTAAAACAATTCTCTATAAACTTATAAAAAAAATAGATGTACACTGGTCCGCAAAATTAAAGGAACAACATATTTTTTTCATTTATCTCAAATTTTATTGAACATTTATAAATGAAATTTTAAACACAAATTTATTATTCCATTAATGATTAGAATACCCGAAATCAAAGAATTCTAACACGTATTTTATGCAAATTAGCCGGTCAAGCAATGATCTTCTTGCAGATAGTGCATAAATATCTTGGATATTGTTGTTAATATGGGGTGTGATCGCCTTTAACTGATAGACAGGCTCTACATCGGTGACCCATACTAAGAATTAAGGAGTTTATCAGCTCCTGTGGAATCGACGCCCACTCTTTTTTGAAAGTGTGTTTCTAGCTCATGAGTGTTTCTAGGAGAGGGTTGGAGAGTTGAGATCCGCCGTCCTAGGTTGTCCCATACATGCTCAATGAGATTTAGGTCTGGGGATCGAGCTGGCCAATTCATCCGAGCAATTGCATGGTTTTGGAGAAAAGTGTCGACCACAACAGCCCTATGTGGACGGGCATTATCATCCATTAGAAGAAAGTTTTCTCCCATTTCCAATGCTTGAGGCATCACATATGCTGCCAATATCTCATCCCGATACCTCTGTCCAGTCAGGGTTCCTTGCCGAAAAATATGGAGTGCTGTGCGACCGCCCAAGAAGATTCCAGCCCAGACCATAAAACATTGGCTTCTGTAGGGATCCCTTTCAACCATATTTCGGGGATTATTTCTGGTTCCTACCTCTCTCCAGACAAAGACACGACGATAATAGCTGTTTAGAGAGAATCTGGACTCATCAGTGAACATTACACGTCTCCATTCATCTGGATTCCAGGCAACATGTTGTCTGCGCCAAAGTTCCCTTGCTCTCTTTTGAGGTGGTGTCAACGGCACACCTATTATGGGTCGTCGAGCATAGAGGCCCTTCATGTGAAGCCTTCTGCGTATTGTATCAGTTGAAATGGGAGAAAACCTTCTTCTAATGGATGATAATGCCCGTCCACATATGGCTGATGTGGTCGACACTTTTCTCCAAAACCATGCAATTGCTCGGATGAATTGGCCAGCTCGATCTCCAGACCTAAATCCCATTGAGCATGTATAGAACAATCTAGGACGACGGATCTCATCCCTCCAACCCCCTCCTAGAAACACTCATGAGCTAGAAACACACTTTTAAAAAATAGTGGGCGTCGATTCCACAGGAGCTGATAAACTCCCTATTTCTTAGTATGGGTCGCCGATGTAGAGCCTGTCTATCAGTTAAAGGCGATCACACCCCATATTAACAACAGTTTACAAGATATTTATACACTGACTGCAAGAAGATCATTGTTTGACCGGCTAATTTGCATAAAATACGTGTTAGAATTCTTTGATTTCGGGTATTCTAATCAATAATGGAATAATAAATTTGTGTATAAAATTTCATTGATAAATGTTCAATAAAATTTGAGATAAATAATAAAAAAAATGTTGTTCCTTTAATTTTGCGGACCAGTGTATTTTGATAATTTGAACCTCGTAAATTTGAATCTCTCGATAAAGTGAACATTTTTTCCCGGTACCTGTGTGCCGTGTCATCCTGAATTTTGTCTTTCCTAATTTTCTACATTACAAAATCATCGTTTTATCTAGTGAACATTTTTCCCGGTCCCTTGAAAAATACTCGATAACTAACTTTGACTTGTGCGCAATTAATAGGTAGAAAATCTTACTTTTGATAAATAATCTTTAAGATAATAAACTTAGTGATAATAAAACTTATAGATAAAAAAACTTGTTAACATCGTCGCAATGGGGGCGCTGCTTGCGAGTTAAATCTACAAATCTGCAAATAACTCTAAGGATATTCAAGATATTCAAGAAATTATTTTTCAGAAACCTTCCCAGTACTATACTAAATAACTTCCCAAAGTTTCATGGCGTTCCAATGAGTGGTTTGGTCAGGCAAAAAGGACACACACACACATACATTCATTTATATATATAGATATGAACAGGTTTTTCATAGAAAACAATGTACAATGCGAGATTCAATCACGGTTCATGGCTGTCAGGAATCGAAGGTTATAACCACTCATCACTGATCTTTCATGTGAAGGAATTCAAAAATATTTCAACGACTCATACAACAACAACAATAGCCTTTATTGGGCACACGTGCCATACAGGATTCTCCCGGTAGGACATAATAAATAAATAACAAATTAGCATCATAGTTATATACAAATTTTGGTATCGACTCATAGTAAATTGATACAAATATTAATTATAATTACAGAAATTAATGAGAATTTACAACATTTGATACAAGGGATTATTTTATTGAAAATATCAAGTTATATGCAAATAAGAGTGATTCGTGTTTTCAAATCAGAATAAACTTCTTACAAATCTGAAGTTTTAGATCTTAATATTGATTTAACATATCAAGTATATTAGCCAGACATACAATTGATTAACACATTAGTGAATTTTTATATTATTCTTAATACACGTGATACAGGCCATGATAATCATGGTGGGTAGAAGTAGACGACTGATTTTACTGTAAGTGCACCACATGTCTACACTTGATGATAAAATGTATATAGCTGCTCTCAGGAAGGGAGGCTCTTCCATCTTGAGAGAGTTCTTCTCCAGACATGGACAGGATCAATTTGAACTGCTTGTGAAACATGCAATATTTATGCATCCTCATCTAAATTAATATTCTTCGCGATAGTATATAAGCAAACTATAGCGATATAAGCTTTAAAGAACGTCATTAATATATTGTTGTGTAACTACGGCGCGACCCTGAACGCCGGACACGTGGGCGCGACTAACACACGCCCGCTATCTTAACTAGCAAGGCTCACGATTTAATTTTTTTTTTATTTTTAATTTTAATTAATTTTAAACTCTCTCTGTGAGTCATCGAACAACAGATTTCGGCGAGAAATTGCACTTTGACCACGGACCAACTTTCTTGCTAGCTCTCTTTATTTATTTTGTAGGGAGGTTTTTTTTTTTGGACTTAAGTTCCATTTTTGGATCAACGGAAAATGAAGACGGCCCGACCCGCACCGACCGACCCTACAGAGGACCGACCCGAGTGCCAAGAAGCTACAGACAAGATGCATCCCCGGACCAGCCCCAACCCTGGCACCAATAAAAAGTTACATCCCTTAGTACGGCCCTGTGACTTCCAGGCTCCCACACAACAATATTAAAACGTTGATTTCGAGCACATGAACACTCCAGCTTAGAATAATCACATTAAATTAAAGAATTTTTGAAGAAACTTATCGTTTGACAAAAATAGTACAAATGTGATATACTGGGATAAGTTGGATAAATTATAAAGCAAGCCATCAGCAACTTTCAGTTGCACTATAAGGAGATGCCTTTTTTCTTTTTCATAATTATCCTTTAAAACTTGATGTTTTAACCATGATCCGCCTTTGCCGGTCCCAAGCCCGGATGGAAAAGGAGGAGGGGGAGCAGTAACAAGCTCACTAAAAAACCTGGGTTCAGCTGGCCCGGCTGATAGTACCCTGTAAGGGCTCCTAATCCAGGTATACAGGATGAGCAGCGTTTGTACTCCATGTTAGGAGCGGCTGCACATGGCGTCTGTTCCTCATGTCAAAGGCGGCCATTCATTTTGGAGCTAAGTCAACCTGCCACTGAGTAGTGCTCCCAGTCTTAATGACAAAGGCAGACGCATTCTACTTCACCCAGTCATGATGATTGTCAAACAGACACCATCAAGGGTCACAACTTGATACCCTAATATGATTGAGTGGAGATAAGGAAGAAGAAGAAGTATAATTAGAAAATTAAGATAGTATTGCATAATTCATTAAACAAAGTCAAAACTAATCCTTTGAAGCTATGTGATTCACAAGAGGGGATTAGGTATGGCACGAAGTCCTAAAAAAAGAGGTATAAAAGAAATAGTGGCTCCATAAATTTAAAGGCATTACTGGCGCTTTCAGATCGATGTGAACAAACATGGCCGGGGATTTCTGCAGGAGGAGTTGGACCTTTTTGGGGGAATGCAGCTGTGACAATCTAGCTATGTGACATCTGTTGTCAAATTATTTGACAAATATAGCAGTTTTAATTTTCTCAGTTATGTAGGAAGAATGTTGTTTATTTGTTAAGTGAACTAATCTCCCACGTCTTTGGACGAATGTGACCATGTTTGTACATAAAAGAGGGTTGAAACGGAATGCGAGGAGTCGTGGAGTGGTGTTCGAGTGGAGAAGTCGTTTTCTGTGTGCTTGTCTGGTGATCTCCTCGCATACCTGTATAACCCGCTCCTTATCAACGCTGCAAATAAAAGATAAGTACTGTTTTTATTTTATTTAACAAATCGTGAGATTTCTTTATTTATCTCCTTTTTGTTGTTGGTGTTGTACTCTTGAGTGTACTTTTTTCTGTGTATTAAGTTACTCTTACTGTAGGCCCTAGTTTATTGCTTTTTGTGTCATAACCCGTAAAAGTTTTTTTTTTTTGCTTTTCCCTAGTACACGTGGTACAGGCCATGAAAATCATGGTGGGTAGTTAGTGACTGATATCACTGTAAACGCACCACATGTCTACACATATGAAAAGCAGTTCGAGTTTGCACTTACAAATGTGCCAGAGCCCCGTTTGGTTACTTGCACTCGCTGGTGGGGTTTGACTTTTGAAAGAATCGGGGGCCATTGGAGCATTTTTTTAACAGAAAAAAGTGTCCAATGCGGGAATCGAGTCCGGGTCCTAGTGGTTGAAAACCAAACGGTTTAACCAGCCTTCCACCGATCCCCACCCGTAAAAGTAACTTTTGTCAATATCCTATTGTGTTTAACCTTTCTTTACCTAGCTTCTCACAAATTTCTACACTTTCTAAGAAAGAATAAAAGATAAGGGGGCGATGATATTCTTTATTAAAGCGATATAAGAGAGTAAATATGGTTTTGCGCGTTACTAGCCAAAGCGTATGAGAAAGATATATAAGCTTGACAAGGATTTAGACAATACCGTCCTTTAACAAGCTGCAATACGTAATATAAGAAACTAAAGGAGAAATGATATATTGAGTAATTAAAATCAGTATAGATATATTTTACAAATTTGTTGAATATTATTTTAATATTTTAGTGAGAATAAATTTACATACAGTTTCGTTGTAGATTTTGAAAATAAGGAAGAACAAACATATTCAAAAAGGTAGAAACTACGTGTCTCCTGAACATTGAAGAAAGCCTATTGAAGGATGTTATATTCTGAAAGCTGGCCAAACTTATAACTTATTTTATAATACAATATAATACGGCTTATGATTGTAGAACGAAATTTGACAATTATACCGCTAATGTTTCTTTTGAACGAAAAATAGAAATTCATTTTAAGGAGAAATAACGATTATTTCTAACCTTAGGGATGAAGTATGAAAGGATGAATTGTGAAGAGTAATGATTAACGGAAAAATAAAGTCTATCCTAGTTGGCATGGCATTTAGTCTAGTGGACATGGTATCTGCCCGGTAAGCGGAAAACTGTTGGGTTCCTTTCCCATCCCTGGACACTTTATTCCTTACAAAGAAAACAACGATAGAATATATTGTCTCTCGTGTCCACACACCAGTGGTAAGTTCAAGAGATACTACCAGAGGGAAAGGAGATCCACGTGATTGGCGGTTATCAGAGGGTCTTTGGGCTGTCTGCAGGGTAGGGTTGCAGAGGTGAAGCAACAGAGCCAGGGTAGGTGATCCACGGTGGAGAAAACGGCATCGTCACAGAGAACCAGAGGTGAAAATCCTAAGGATAGAAATCGTTATTTCTCCTTAAAATAAATTTCGATTTTTTTGTTCAAAAGAAACAGCGGTATAATTGTCAAATTTCGTTATATATTTTTTAATAATGAATCTATTCGACGTTAGTTTTTATCCTTTCTTAGAAATGATATTTTGCGATTATTCTTATTGTAAAATTTCTTGATAACTTTCTACATCTCGGAAAGTCAGCCAATAGAAGGATAAGCAACAAACAAACCATTTCTTACTAACGCTGACGCATCTCGGTGACGCATTCCTATTTGAATCTCTCATCACTTAGTCATGTGAAGCAACCTTTTCCAAAATAACTTTATTAGGTACCGCTCAAAAAGAGTAACCTAGCTTATGTTATTTATATTATAAACTAGCGGACGTACCCGGCTTCGCCCGGGTTTTACCCGAGTAAAGGTTTGTCTAACGAACATTTGTTAAAACAATTCTCTATAAACTTATAAAAAAAATAGATGTACACTGGTCCGCAAAATTAAAGGAACAACATATTTTTTTCATTTATCTCAAATTTTATTGAACATTTATAAATGAAATTTTAAACACAAATTTATTATTCCATTAATGATTAGAATACCCGAAATCAAAGAATTCTAACACGTATTTTATGCAAATTAGCCGGTCAAGCAATGATCTTCTTGCAGATAGTGCATAAATATCTTGGATATTGTTGTTAATATGGGGTGTGATCGCCTTTAACTGATAGACAGGCTCTACATCGGTGACCCATACTAAGAATTAAGGAGTTTATCAGCTCCTGTGGAATCGACGCCCACTCTTTTTTGAAAGTGTGTTTCTAGCTCATGAGTGTTTCTAGGAGAGGGTTGGAGAGTTGAGATCCGCCGTCCTAGGTTGTCCCATACATGCTCAATGAGATTTAGGTCTGGGGATCGAGCTGGCCAATTCATCCGAGCAATTGCATGGTTTTGGAGAAAAGTGTCGACCACAACAGCCCTATGTGGACGGGCATTATCATCCATTAGAAGAAAGTTTTCTCCCATTTCCAATGCTTGAGGCATCACATATGCTGCCAATATCTCATCCCGATACCTCTGTCCAGTCAGGGTTCCTTGCCGAAAAATATGGAGTGCTGTGCGACCGCCCAAGAAGATTCCAGCCCAGACCATAAAACATTGGCTTCTGTAGGGATCCCTTTCAACCATATTTCGGGGATTATTTCTGGTTCCTACCTCTCTCCAGACAAAGACACGACGATAATAGCTGTTTAGAGAGAATCTGGACTCATCAGTGAACATTACACGTCTCCATTCATCTGGATTCCAGGCAACATGTTGTCTGCGCCAAAGTTCCCTTGCTCTCTTTTGAGGTGGTGTCAACGGCACACCTATTATGGGTCGTCGAGCATAGAGGCCCTTCATGTGAAGCCTTCTGCGTATTGTATCAGTTGAAATGGGAGAAAACCTTCTTCTAATGGATGATAATGCCCGTCCACATATGGCTGATGTGGTCGACACTTTTCTCCAAAACCATGCAATTGCTCGGATGAATTGGCCAGCTCGATCTCCAGACCTAAATCCCATTGAGCATGTATAGAACAATCTAGGACGACGGATCTCATCCCTCCAACCCCCTCCTAGAAACACTCATGAGCTAGAAACACACTTTTAAAAAATAGTGGGCGTCGATTCCACAGGAGCTGATAAACTCCCTATTTCTTAGTATGGGTCGCCGATGTAGAGCCTGTCTATCAGTTAAAGGCGATCACACCCCATATTAACAACAGTTTACAAGATATTTATACACTGACTGCAAGAAGATCATTGTTTGACCGGCTAATTTGCATAAAATACGTGTTAGAATTCTTTGATTTCGGGTATTCTAATCAATAATGGAATAATAAATTTGTGTATAAAATTTCATTGATAAATGTTCAATAAAATTTGAGATAAATAATAAAAAAAATGTTGTTCCTTTAATTTTGCGGACCAGTGTATTTTGATAATTTGAACCTCGTAAATTTGAATCTCTCGATAAAGTGAACATTTTTTCCCGGTACCTGTGTGCCGTGTCATCCTGAATTTTGTCTTTCCTAATTTTCTACATTACAAAATCATCGTTTTATCTAGTGAACATTTTTCCCGGTCCCTTGAAAAATACTCGATAACTAACTTTGACTTGTGCGCAATTAATAGGTAGAAAATCTTACTTTTGATAAATAATCTTTAAGATAATAAACTTAGTGATAATAAAACTTATAGATAAAAAAACTTGTTAACATCGTCGCAATGGGGGCGCTGCTTGCGAGTTAAATCTACAAATCTGCAAATAACTCTAAGGATATTCAAGATATTCAAGAAATTATTTTTCAGAAACCTTCCCAGTACTATACTAAATAACTTCCCAAAGTTTCATGGCGTTCCAATGAGTGGTTTGGTCAGGCAAAAAGGACACACACACACATACATTCATTTATATATATAGATATGAACAGGTTTTTCATAGAAAACAATGTACAATGCGAGATTCAATCACGGTTCATGGCTGTCAGGAATCGAAGGTTATAACCACTCATCACTGATCTTTCATGTGAAGGAATTCAAAAATATTTCAACGACTCATACAACAACAACAATAGCCTTTATTGGGCACACGTGCCATACAGGATTCTCCCGGTAGGACATAATAAATAAATAACAAATTAGCATCATAGTTATATACAAATTTTGGTATCGACTCATAGTAAATTGATACAAATATTAATTATAATTACAGAAATTAATGAGAATTTACAACATTTGATACAAGGGATTATTTTATTGAAAATATCAAGTTATATGCAAATAAAGAGTGATTCGTGTTTTCAAATCAGAATAAACTTCTTACAAATCTGAAGTTTTAGATCTTAATATTGATTTAACATATCAAGTATATTAGCCAGACATACAATTGATTAACACATTAGTGAATTTTTATATTATTCTTAATACACGTGATACAGGCCATGATAATCATGGTGGGTAGAAGTAGACGACTGATTTTACTGTAAGTGCACCACATGTCTACACTTGATGATAAAATGTATATAGCTGCTCTCAGGAAGGGAGGCTCTTCCATCTTGAGAGAGTTCTTCTCCAGACATGGACAGGATCAATTTGAACTGCTTGTGAAACATGCAATATTTATGCATCCTCATCTAAATTAATATTCTTCGCGATAGTATATAAGCAAACTATAGCGATATAAGCTTTAAAGAACGTCATTAATATATTGTTGTGTAACTACGGCGCGACCCTGAACGCCGGACACGTGGGCGCGACTAACACACGCCCGCTATCTTAACTAGCAAGGCTCACGATTTAATTTTTTTTTTATTTTTAATTTTAATTAATTTTAAACTCTCTCTGTGAGTCATCGAACAACAGATTTCGGCGAGAAATTGCACTTTGACCACGGACCAACTTTCTTGCTAGCTCTCTTTATTTATTTTGTAGGGAGGTTTTTTTTTTTGGACTTAAGTTCCATTTTTGGATCAACGGAAAATGAAGACGGCCCGACCCGCACCGACCGACCCTACAGAGGACCGACCCGAGTGCCAAGAAGCTACAGACAAGATGCATCCCCGGACCAGCCCCAACCCTGGCACCAATAAAAAGTTACATCCCTTAGTACGGCCCTGTGACTTCCAGGCTCCCACACAACAATATTAAAACGTTGATTTCGAGCACATGAACACTCCAGCTTAGAATAATCACATTAAATTAAAGAATTTTTGAAGAAACTTATCGTTTGACAAAAATAGTACAAATGTGATATACTGGGATAAGTTGGATAAATTATAAAGCAAGCCATCAGCAACTTTCAGTTGCACTATAAGGAGATGCCTTTTTTCTTTTTCATAATTATCCTTTAAAACTTGATGTTTTAACCATGATCCGCCTTTGCCGGTCCCAAGCCCGGATGGAAAAGGAGGAGGGGGAGCAGTAACAAGCTCACTAAAAAACCTGGGTTCAGCTGGCCCGGCTGATAGTACCCTGTAAGGGCTCCTAATCCAGGTATACAGGATGAGCAGCGTTTGTACTCCATGTTAGGAGCGGCTGCACATGGCGTCTGTTCCTCATGTCAAAGGCGGCCATTCATTTTGGAGCTAAGTCAACCTGCCACTGAGTAGTGCTCCCAGTCTTAATGACAAAGGCAGACGCATTCTACTTCACCCAGTCATGATGATTGTCAAACAGACACCATCAAAGGTCACAATTTGATATCCTAATATGATTGAGTGTAGATAAGAAAGAAGAAGACCATGATATCTGATACAAATGATTATTTTATTGAAATATCGAGTTATATGCAAATAAAGAGTGATTCGTGTTTTCAAATCAGACTAAACTTCTTACAAATCTGAAGTTTTAGATCTTAATATTGATTTTACATATCAAATACATTAGCCATACATACAATTGATTAACACATTAGTGAATTTTTATATTATTCTTAGTACACGTGATACAGGCCATGATAATCATGGTGGGTAGAAATTGACAACTGCTTTTTCTGTAAGTGCACCACATGTCTACACAAGTGAAAAGCAGTTCGACTTTTACACTTAAAAATTTGCCATAGCTCTGTTTGGTTACTTGCACTCTTTGATGGGGTTGGAAATTTGCAAAATCGGCATTTTTTTTATCAGAAAAAAAGTGTCCAATACGGGATTTGATCCCTGGTTGTAGCGGTCGAAAACCAACGGTTAAGACCATCCTTTCACCGAAGAACACCACATTAGTGAATTTTAACAAGGAAATACAAATTTAGTTTAATAGCTCCATTCAAATTTAAAAAAATTATATTTTGATGTAGAAATAGGAAGAAGGACAAACATTATTATGACAAACCAATTCCTTTTTTATATTAACAATTATTTAATTAAAAGGGCATATATTGGATCAAAATATCATTTAGTTTACCAATATTTTAGTTGGCTGAACGCCAACCTTTATCAAGGTGTTATAACATTTTAAAGTGTGTCAACAACAAACTCAGCGCCACATAACGTCAACAGCATTAAGTTTTTAAAAATATTCTGTTATATTCAATGGGAAGAAAAAAATTATATATATGTAGTAATCCCGACCAAGCCGATGTGGAATGTACTGGGCAGTCGTGGTCGTGGATGCGTGATGGGATTCCCGCACCGGGACAGCAAGGAACAGAGGCAGGTCTAGATGGTAGCTCCAAGAGGTAGAGGTAGACCACGGACGAAGGCAGTCGAACCACGGGCGCCGCGGATGCCCTAAGCCTACATCGCGGATAGAAGAAGGGGTGAGAGATACGACCGACCGTATAACGGCGTCACTCTGAAAACAACTACCTTGCCTCATTTTCTGGACCCTTTTATACTGGATCCCCGCATATGGTGGTGATTCCTGATTGGCTACTGTAATCACGCCACTTTTCTGGCGCCGGGTTGTTTTCGTCGTCTGGCCTTTGTCGTCGTCTAGTCTACCTTTACCTCTTTGTTTATTTGTCACTTCCATTGTTACAAGGTCGATACATATTTTTATATAGATATGGGGTTATAATAAACATTAGAAGAAGGTTGTGATCTATCTAACTCAAAATATATTACATATATATTTTATATTATGGATAAAATAATTTTTGTAAAATATAGGTGTGAATATTTTGAAAATTAACAATAACGCCTATTTTATATTTTAAAATTATTTGTACTATGTGTAAAAAGATTTTTCGTATGAAAATAAATAAAAAATAAAAATAACAAAATATATATAAAAGAAATGTTAAACTTTTATAATTAATAATTATGAAAATTAGAAACTATTATAGACGCGTAAGATTCTTTTTGAAATTAAACAATTTCTACTGCCCTTACTGAAATGGAAAAATTAAAGGGAGGGCCTTTTATGGTATTTTATGGTAGATTAAACTAGCGAAACCGCTGGGAAGGTTCACCACTGATGAGCCAGGACCTCCCTTTAATTTTTCCATTGCAGTAAGGACAGTAGAAATTGTTTAATTTCAAAAAGAATCTTACGTGTCTAAAATAATTTCTAATTTTCATAACAGATGGCGCGCTAGTGAATCGTAATATTAACAATTCAGTCTTATTTATTGAAAAGATATTTTAGATAGTATTTAGAAATTAAAAAATATTGAAAACCCGTAGGTAAATATATGCATTCCAACTACATCTAGATTCTAAATGTGTTGGTAACATCTAAGTCAGGAAACGTAGCGAGTTTTTTTTTTAACGAACATAAAATGCCAGGAATGTAATTAGATAGCAGGAATGTGGTAATTTATAGTGTTAATAAAGATTTTCTTTCAACTTTAGGTTTGTTCGACTTTGTTTCTGAGTTGTTTCACGATAAATTCCATATATTGATTCCTTTTTCTGTTTGGTTTGTTGATGTGATTGGTATTGTAGCGCGTTTAACCTCTGGTTCTTTGTGACGATGCCACTTCTTCCACCGTGGATTACCTACCTTGGTTCTGTTGGTTCTCTTCTGCAGCTCTACCCTGCAGACAGCTCAAAGATTCTCTGATAACCACTGTTCACAGAACAACTGCAAGAGAACACCGGATCGTCCATATCATCCCAGAAGAGCATCGTCAGGCACGAACTCGACACCTTCCTTGAGAAGGCCTCCAGCTCCTTGTATGCCGAGACTGACCAACTAGGTCTCCAGAGGGAAGAGGTTCTACGTGCCCTCGCCTCAAAATCCGAGCTCAGGAACCTGATGCCCAAGCTCACAGCCGCCCAAAAAGGCCGCGTTGATCAGGCTGATCTCAGGCATATTGGTCAAGCACTGTTCACGTGGATCTCTTTTCTCTCTATCAGTATCTCTCGAACTTACCACTGATGGGGGAACACGAGAGACCATATATTCTATCTATATTTGCTTTGTAGAGATTGATATGAACGCTGATTGATTGATTAATTTGGATTGTAGATTGAATTTTAGAAGATTATTATGAAAAAAAAAACAATAATGAAGCATTAAAACTAATTGTCTTTTATTGAAAATTTCATATAAAAGTCTGTTATAAATCTGAAAAGAGTCAAATCTCTATGTGACGGGCGGGAGAAGCAGCACAAGTAAGGGACTGTCCTGTAGGACGAAGTACGGTGTCTTGAGCCCCGAGCCGCTACGGTAACCGTGAACAGGGAACTCTGAAATGTGACTGACTAACGGGGCAATGGCATCTCACTTTCCATGGAGTGGACAAGACACCACCACTATTAATTTATCATTTACTCTACATGGCAGGCGGGAGAAGTAGCACAAGTAAGGGACTGTCCTGTAGGACGAAGTACTGTGTCGTGAACCCCGAGCCGCTACGGTAACCGTTAACAGGAAACCCCTGAAATGTGGCTGACTAACGGGGCAATGGCACCCTCCCTTTCTATGGAGTGGACAAGACACCACCAGCATGGGTCAAATCTTGTAAGGACACTCGCCAGGATCCGCATCATGATATATTTACCATATTCACGCCAAAAACAAAAATTTAAGGATAAATGTAAAGTGCTACTTCGTGCAGTTTAGGATAAGTAGAATTTGCTGATAAGGAAAACTGATTAGATCCTAGTATCATAATCAGTGTGTTAGAATTTGATGGACAACTATGCCCTGAAACATCCTTGTCGCATATTTATATTCTAATAATTTCAATTCCACAGATTATTATTCTGTGATATATTTTATATATCGTAATATATAACTTATCATTATTCTGTTGTTGACTTGTAATTCTTAAGTTTACATCTAATACGGTGTAATATAATAAAAAGCCATTTAAATAAATAAAGCCTAATATCTATTTATACTTTTTAATCAACCTAAATACATCACAATCCTAACATTTCCTATCTGTGTAAAAAATAATAATACAAAAGTGAAATTTTACTTAATCAGGATGATAAATTAAGAGAAAGGCCTATTCTGATCTTCAAACTAGAAGTTGCTGATGGTTTACGTTATTTGTCGGAATAAAAAGACACTGATTATTGATTTTTAATTATTCCAGAATTAGCTAAATACCCTTTACCACATTTACGACAAAAATTTCCAGATAAATGTAAATGCAATACTTCGTGCAGTTTAGGATAAGTAGAATTGGCTGATAAGGAAAACTGATACGTTCTTAGTATCATAATCAGTGTGTTGGAATTCGAAGGACAACTGTGCCCTGTATCATCCTAATATTCTATTTCTGTGTGAAAAAAATAGTACAAAAATGGAATTGTAGTGAGATCAGGTGAATGAATTAAGAAAAAGACATCTTCTGATCGTCAAACTAGAATTTGCTGATAGCTTGCATAATCTGTTGGAATAAAATTCAACTAACCATTGAATTTTTAATTATTCCAGAATTTTCCAAATACCTTTTCTTGATTAATCAAGTAAAGCCAACCACACGTACATATTTAAGGCTATTGGCCATCACAGCCTGGTACAAGCTGTACCTCAATAACAAAAAAAAAAAAAACTCTGGAAAATATTTCTGTGAATAAAAAATAAACGATTAGTTAATATCTTGTCAGACAGATGGTGCAAGCCATTAGAAAATTTTACAAGGTTGTCCCAAAATTTCGTAAACACTTATTTATAAATAGACAAAAGAATTGCTATAAATTATTAAATAAAAACAAACGATAGCAATGCGTCTCTTTATATAAAGAGACGCATTGCTATCGTTTGTTTTTACTTATTTATAAGGGAAGACATATTGGGAAAACCTTATATTTGTACTTTCAGGAGCTGCTTTTTTTTTTCAAATTCTCTTTCTAGTTAGCTGCATTTAGTGATTTAACTAACGCCAATTAGTTCAGTTTCCTTAATTTATCATCAACTAGACGGGTGACCCGGGCTTCGCCCCGGGATTGACCCGTGTGCATATCTACCCGAGTGATATATATTTAGATAAGATTTTTTAAATAATTGTTTGTTATTAGCATTATCTATTTGTTTGCATCAGCATAATTTAATCTAATCTTTGATAGAGGGCGCTGTTCGTGAGCTAAGTAGAATAATTTGAATATATAGTTTTAATAATTCATTTATATATTTTTTAAAATAGCCTATCGTCTTCCCCGTATTTTTTTACCTATGTATGGGAATTTTGGTTTGAATTAGTGAACTACTGCGAATTTGTATACCGGACATACAAACAAACAAACATTGATTTTTATATATATAAAGAAGATAACTTAATTTAACACATAATTGGTGAGGACAAATAGGTGTCGAAGAATGTCGCAAAACTTTAATGTAAAAAGAAAGGTGAGAACAGTTGTTCAAACTCCGCCCAAACTTGACAACAGTTTCAACAATGGGGAGGAAAGACATCCTTCACAAATTACAATATTTCCACAGCCCTCACGTAAGATTTGTTGGCAAAGTAATTTGTTTGCGCCTCTTTCCAATCCTCTAATCTTCTTCTAATTACGTTTTCTTGTTAAGTTTTCTAATTAAAGGATGTCGTTGATGGGTGTACTAACGTCTGTTTAACAGCCGAGTTGGGCTGAGTACATGTTGAACTTTTTCATGAAACACGGTTCCACCCTTTGAGGATAACGATGACAAGAGAGCATCCTAGAGAACCTCAAATTAAATAGGAACGTGGATCGTGGACTTTGATGGTCTCTACTTAGTTTGAAGTTGAAATACACTCATGGACAAAACTTAAGGAAGTTGTACCTTTTACCATGTATATCGGTATTCAGACAATAACTCTGAAAGACACACTCATTGACAAAACTGAAGGAAGTTGTACCTTTTAGCGTGTATATCGGGATTAAGACAATAACTCTGAAAGATACAGTCATCGACAAAACTTAAGGAAGTTGTACCTTTTAGCGTGTATATCGGGATTAAGATAATAACTCTGAAAGATACACTCATGTATATCGTTATTCAGACAATAACTCTGAAAGATACACTCATGAACAAAACTTAAGTAAGTTGTACCTTTTACCATGTATATCGGGATTCAGACAATAACTCTGAAAGATGCACTCATGAACAAAACTTAAGTAAGTTGTACCTTTTACCATGTATATCGGGATTCAGACAATAACTCTGAAAGATACACTCATGGACAAAACTTAAGGAATTTGTACCTTTTAGCATGTATATCGGGATTCAGTCAATAACTCTGAAAGATATTTGATACACAGTGATCTGTATTGAAGATACACAAGATAACCAAGTGTGAGCAATATTGTCTCTGTCTCCTTAAAAAAAGTGTCCACAGACGACGTAAGAAAATTTCCATTTCCTTAAGTTTTGTCTATGAGTGTAGACGCGCAATGGGTCATTCTCTGTTTTTCACTCAAACCTTCAATATATTATATTGTATATTAAAGATGTGATTATAAAACTCTAATAAACATTGATATTAAATTGATAATTGTTTGTTCTCTCGTTTAATTGAATCAACCACGTTGAATTAATTATTGATTTCCAATTAATAATAGAGCAGAAGGAACTGAAGTTATCTATATATTTGCATAAATAATAGAAATACAAAAAGGCTGCTTGTGTTTTGATTACTTCCCAGTGTTAACAGATTGCGGACTAGAAAGGATGGTCATTGTTTGAAGAATTATTCAAATAAGCCATTGAGAACCAATACTAGTGGTCGCAGATCGACGCGGTCGCTAATCCGGACAATGTTATCAAGGATGGCGTCTAATTTTGATTTTTTTTATGGGAGAGATGATTTTCATATATTATTATTCTTTTCTGTCAAAATTTCTATCCAAGACTGTTTTCATGCAAAACTCTTTATAATAATTTTTAAAAAATAAACGATTAGTTGATATTTATTCCGATAGATGGCGTAAGCCATCATAAACTTTTAGTTGTACGATCAGAATATGTCTTTTTTCTTAATTCTTTTTATGGTTAGCTGATAATTGAACTGACTCCAATCTTATACAGTTCAGTTTCCTAACTAACTATCAACAACATAGTTTAACACAAAATTAGTGAAGACAGACAGTTGTCGAAGAATATCGCAAAATTTTATGCAAAAAGAAGGATGAAAGCTCAATAATGTTTCTTTTATAAAATACACCTATCCCCCGATTTACACGGTACTCTTTTTACACGTTTTCGCTTTTACACGGTTTTCCAAATAAGTTTTTTTTTTTTTTGTTTTTATCGCACTTATACTAAATGCTACTGTGATTGAACACATGAGCTGTGTACACATCTCACGAGGAACCCCGAGCTTATGTGCTGACTACATATTTTAACCTGTCAATGCATTTTATTTTTATTTCTGTGTACACCTATCCCCCGATTTACACATTTTTCTCAGGAACGTATCTACCATGTAAATCGGGGGATAGGTGTATTTATTAGTGTTCAAGCATTTTTTTTCAGCACAGAGAATTCGAAACACGTTGCGCTTAGCATCGTAAGCGAAATAAGAGTACGACTCTGCTGGAAATACGAGAAATACGTATGACGGTGAGCGGTGAAGTACTCGAATGGAAAGGTGAGAATATCTATCACATAGCACATGGGGATTATTGGAAGTTTTAGATCAATAAGAAAGGCCTATGTTCAAGTCATCGCCACTGACAAATACCAAATTGTTTGTCGATTTATCCAATTGTGCGAAATAGAAGATTTCCTGGAAAATTAAATTAATCAATATCTCAGAAGAAGGCCAAGTGACACTTACTCCTCACTTTCTTACTGCTACTCTTTTTGTGTTGTTTTTCTTGCTTCCCTCTTTCTCTTTCTTGATTTTATTCTTTTTCTTCTGTCTATAACGTTGTTTCCTTTGTCTCACTGCTTTGTTCTTATGCATACATCTGGTGAATCCTGTATAGGGTCAGTGACCCTAAATAAAGGCTTTTTGTTGTTGTAAAAAAAATAGTCAGTTAATATTTTTCGATTATTACAATATCTATAATACACGTAGTACAGGCTACTATAATCATGGTATAATGACCAGCTGCCATTCATTACTTTTATTATTATCCCTAGTACACGTGGTACAGGCCATGATAATCATGGTGGATAGAAGTAGGCGACTGCTTTTACTGTAAGTACACCACATGTCTACACATGTGAAAAGCAGTTCGACTTTTGCACTTACAAACGTGCCAGAGCCCTGTTTGGTTATTTGTGCACTCATTAGTGAGGTTGATTTTCAAGAATGGGGAGTCATTGGAGTAATATTTTTATTCAGAAAAAAAGTGTCCAATACGGGAATCGATCCCAGGTCGTGTCTGTAGAAAATCTATAGTTTATACCACTTGGTACAGGCTATGATTATCATGGTAGGTAGAAGTTGACTACTTTTATTGTAAGGGCACAACATGTCTACCCACGTTGAAGGTAGCACTTTAAAATGTACCAAAGCCTCGTTTGGTTACTTGTACTCACACTGTTGGGGTTGATTTTTCAAGATTCAGGTGTCATTAGAGCAATTATTTTATTCGGAAAAAAAAGTCCAATGCGGAATTCGAACCTGGATCGTAGTTGTCGAAAATCGATGGTTTATGTCACTTGATACACGTGGTACAGGCCATGATAATCATGGTAAGGAGTAGTTGACGACAATTTTTACTGTAAGTACACCACATGTCTACATATCTTGAAGTATTTCGACTTTTGCCCTTAAAAATGTGCCATGCCCCATTTAATTACTCGTACTCACTGGTGGAGCTGATTTTTTAAGAATCGGGGGTCATTAGAGCAATTATTTTATTCAGAAAAAAAGTGTCCATTGCGGGATTCGAACCTGGGTCGTAGCAGTCCAAAAACGACGTTTATTACAACTGCTCCACCGATCATCAATATATAATTATACATAACCCCTATGTTAAATGTTGTTTCAATTATCGTTTATAAACATATTGGGAACTTCCAGGAAGTTCGCTTTTTTTTTTAAATTCCATTTGTGGGCCGCAGTTAAACCCATTTATGGCTGAAATTTGTTGGAAGCTTTCCAAAAAGTTCATCTTTCAATAAAGTGGGGTAATGGAGGCTTCTGGAAGGGCGGAGTCTATTTCAAATGGCGTTCAACTGGATATCATCTGAATAGGTTATCTTACGTTAAATAATAAATACGTTATAACGCTTCATTAACGACCAAAAAAATAGTTTTCTTACCCAAATACAGTTAGACCTGTCTATAGCGCCCCCTCTAAATAGTGCCTTCCTCTCTATAGCGCCCGATTTTAAACATTAAAATGTAATCATTTTACATTGAAAGTGACCTCTCTATAGCACCCCCTCTCTATAGCACCCTATTCTTTCCCAATATTTCTTACCCAAATACAGTTAAACCTGTCAATAGCGCCACCTCTAAATAGCGCCTTCCTCTATATAGCGCCCGATTTTAAACATTAAAATGTAAATATTTTACATTAAAAGTGACCTGTCTATAGCACCCTATTTCGGTGAGATCCAAGAGGGAGCGCTATAAACTGGTTTTTAACTGTATATAAATTTACATTACAAGGTGTCCTCTTAGCGGAAGTTGCTAAATAATAAAAATGGTAATTTTTCAATTAAAAACTGTCCTTTATAGAGAGGTGTCCGCTAAAGGGAGGTT
This sequence comes from Cordylochernes scorpioides, assembly GCA_030710605.1. Classification (NCBI taxonomy): domain Eukaryota; kingdom Metazoa; phylum Arthropoda; class Arachnida; order Pseudoscorpiones; family Chernetidae; genus Cordylochernes; species Cordylochernes scorpioides. The sequence goes on along the minus strand of CP092863.1, from coordinate 76,557,971 downwards.
CTACTGTAAATATGTTTGACTATATGATGGTTTCCTGACTTCAATTGGATTTGGAAAACATTAAAGAGATCTAATAATTTAATATGGTGTTGGCATAAGTGATAATAATAAAGCCACGAATACATTTTTGAAATTAAAGTCATATGCTTTCGTTTCGTATCAAATTCTTTTATTGCTTTCAAAAGTCAACTATTAGCTTTGTGAATATATGCTTAATCTTCATTTCTTGTAGACTGTGATGAAAGATTCTGAGATTATTTTTATATTAAAGTTATATGCTTTCGTTTCGCATCAAATTATTTTATTGCATTAAAATTCAACTATTAGTTTTGTGAGTATATGCTTAATCTTAATTTATTGTAAAGTACAGAGCACAATATGCTGAAATTATTTTATATTAAATTCATATGCTTTCGTTTCGCGTCAAATTCTTTTATTTCTTCAAAATTCAACTATTAGCTTTGTGAATATATGCTCAATCTTCATTTCTTATAGACTGTGATGAAAGATTCTGAGATTATTTTTATATTAAAAAGCTAGGCCTATGTATGTGGAAGAGGAATGAGCAAGCCAGAAGGTAAAGAGGCCTCTTCCAATATTTGCTGCCGCAAGTCAACAAGGGTGGACCATCTCTTCGACCGTGTCACCACGTATCAGTGTCAGCTCTATAATTGGCCTGTCCTCTTCCACAGGCAATCCCCAAATACATCTTCTACCTTTGTAGGGTTAGCTGTCTTTTGCTCTTTTGGTAGATGTGTCTTTGTCTCTTTTTTTGAGGTGTATGTGTGTCAGCCATGTTTGGATATTGAGGATGTTATCTTATATCAGGTATGTCTTTCTATCTCTTAGTTCCAGTATCTTTCGGTACATGTCCTTGTCTTTTTGTTTTGTTTGTAAGCCATGTTTGGACATTGATGATGTTATCTTTCATCAGGTGTGTCTTTGAATCTCTCAGTTCCAGCAACTGAATCTCTTAGTTCCTATAAATGTCAGTGCATTTTTGTCTTTTTGAGGGTAACTTGGTGTGTAAGCCATCTTTGAATCTCATAGGTTCAGTAACTGTTGGTACATTGTTGTCTTTTTAAAGTGTAACTTGGTTTTTCTTTGAATTTCAGGGCTAATTGGCCTATCAAACAAGGTCTTCTAGTCCCAACATGGCTGCAGAACGCGAACTGGTGGCAAGGGATCCTAAGATCAGGCAGTGGAGGTGTCATCGCAGGGGTGGAGGAAACTGGAGAGGTCAGGGAAACAGCGCCTTGATGCAGTGAGAAGCAGGGATGTAGTCCAGTTGAGGAGGCAGGAGGTTCTGGAAGCCTAGAACTTGAGGGCTCTAGACTTCAGGATGGGGCAGCTTGAGGGCAGCTCTCTCCTCGTGCTTGTCGGGAAGGCCCTTGGCACAGCAGTTGGCACACTTGGAAGTGCGCTGGTCGGCAATGGATGGGCAGGCGCGGGTGTTACTTGGTGTGTCGGCTGTTGTCTTTATTCAGGTATGTCTTTTTATCTCTTAGTTCCAGGAACAGTAGCTAGAACGGGAAGTTACGTAACACTGGGCAATATACCTGAGAGTCATATCCTCAAATACGCGCCTTCTTATCTCTTCTAAATATAAACTTGAGAATGAGTCCTCTCTTTTAACCTACACATTTGAAAATAAACCTAAGTTCGTCTCTTCTATTCACAATCTACTTCAATTAAAAAGGAATATATTGAATCAAATAATTATCTATTTACCAATATTTCAGTTGGCTAAACGCCAATCTTTTTCAAGGTACAACAATGCATTTATGTAAATAACAAACTCAGCGCTACATAACGTTCAATAAATTGAGATATTGGTAAATCTATATATATATAAAATCGAATGTCTGTCTGTCTGTATGTTTGTACTCTATAGATTCAAAACCCATACATACATCCAATCGCCGTGAAATTTTGGGATATTATTAGGTATATCCCTGGGAAGGTTTTTGGAAAAATAATTTCTTGAATATCTTGAATATCCTTAGAGTTATTTGCAGATTTAACTCGCGAGCAGCGCCCCCATTGCGACGGAGATAACAAGTTTTATTATCACTAAGTTTATTATCTTAAAGATTATTTATCAAAAGTAAGATTTTCTACCTATTAATTGCGCACAAGTCAAAGTTAGTTTTATCATTTATCTACAACAAGCATATCAAACTCGCGGCCCGCGGGCCTCATGCGGCCCACAACGAATAAATTTGCGGCCCACCAGACAATATATTTTAATTAAAAAATATATAAAAATTTAAAAAAATAATAATAAAAATTTGTAGCCTAATTTTTAAAAATTGTAATTATACATAATTCATTTATTAATAACGAACCACTGATCGCCATACATAAGTCGTAAGTTTTGATAATATTATACCTACATACATAACGTATGTACATCGCCATAAGTATTGTGTGCCTTAAAGTTTAAAGAAAATATTCTTTCGGAGTACTAGATTTGAAAACACTCGAAAATTAGCATATGAAATTATGTCCATGTTTGGAAGTACTTATCGGTGCGAGCAGTTATTTTCACTTATGAAAGGAAATAAGTCTCCAATCAGATCGAGAATTACTGACGTTCACCTTGGGTCAGTTTTAAAATTAATCACTGCGAACAAGATTTCCCCCGAAGTAGGAAAGATGGTAGCAGAAAAGAGATGCCAAATATCAGGGAGAAAATATTAACTTTACTTTCTTTTTTCTTATTAGTATTTTTAAAAATAAACCTACATAAATGTTACTATAAAAATTTAATTACTTGTTTTCTTTTTTTGCGGCCCACATAATCTTATTACTTTTTTATTTGGCCCGTGTTAGGATTTGAGTTTGACATGCTTGATCTAAAACATATATATTGGGAGAATAGATAAAATGATGATTTTGTAATGTAGAAAATTAGGAAAGACAAAATTCAGGATGACACGGCAATTAATTTGAGACAAGAATAATGATACAATTCTACTATTCCTTTAACTTCCAATTACCGAGGGAACCAATTAATATTGATTTTATTCAACTTATCGAGTATTTTTCAAGGGACCGGGAAAAAAATTTCACTTCATCGAGAGATTCAAATTTACGAGTTTCAAATTATCAAAAAAATATATATATTTTTTAAATAAGTTTATAGAGAATTGTTTTAACAAATGTTCGTTAGACAAACCTTTACTCGGGTAAAACCCGGGCGAAGCCGGATACATCCGCTAGTGTACAATAAAATATTACAAAAGGAATGAAACTATAAAAAGGAATGATGATAATATAAATATTCTGTTTTAAATAAATATTAAATATCATAGAATATTTTGAATAAATGTAAGGCACATTAAAATTGATGTAACAATATTATATGCCTTTTGAATTGAATATATATTTATGTGGATTGTTCTATTTTCAAAACAATTCACTTTGTATCGTCGTAACTTTTAACCAAAAATTGAAAAAATAATGATTTGACATATGAATTAGTACAAATATGATCTAGCAACGTACAAAGAAAAGTTAATTTTTTAGTTTTCCATTTTTGGAGAAAAAAATAGATATTAAAAGGAATTTATGAGGCCTTAAAGAAGCAGCCATATAAACTTTCATGGTACAGAGACGATGCCAAGTTGAAGCATGTTCCAAGAAGTTGAATTACTCAGTAAAAGATTGAGATGAATGTGCTTGCATACCACGGCTCGTCTGTTGCAGTTTGAAGCGGTTGGCAGAAGAACGTGGTAGAATAGACAGAAATAGCCGGGACGATGACATCTAGGCAAACATCGCCGGTAGTATTTTGGGACGTACGGGTCGAGTGTAGGCGGCATCTGCAGTGAGACAGTCTGCTGGGATGGAGAATGACATCAGATTTGGGCTATGTGTCAATTGTGTATGTTAAGTATGAAATACACTCATAGACAAAACTTGAGGAAGTTTTACCTTTTAGCATGTATATCAGGCTTCAGACAATAACTCTGAAAAATACACTCATGGACAAAACTTAAGGAAGTTGTACCTTTTAACATGTATATCGGGATTCAGACAATAACTCTGAAAGACACACTCATGGACAAAACTTAAGGAAGTTGTACCTTTTAACATGTATATCGGGATTCAAACAATAACTCTGAAATATACACTCATATACAAAACTTAAGGAAGTTGTACCTTTTAACATGTATATCGGGATTCAAACAATAACTCTGAAATATACACTCATATACAAAACTTAAGGAAGTTGTACCTTTTAGCATGCATATCGGGATTCAGATAATAACTCTGAAAGACACACTCATGGACAAAGCTTAAGGAAGTTGTACCTTTTAGCATGTATATATCGGGATTCAGACAACATCTCTGAAATATATTACAGTGACCTTTATTGAAGACATACTCATGAACAAAACTTAAGGAAGCTGTACCTTTTAGCATGTACATCGGGATTCAGACAATATAACTCTGAAATTTAAAAATTTATACTCCTCTTACTGCAATGGATTAATTTTTCCATTGCAAAAAGAATCATACGCGTCTATAATAGCTTCGAATATTCATAAAAGATGACGCGCTGATACATCATAATGGTATCATTTATAAAATATTCATAATTATAAAAAAAAATTCCCCAGGTGAGGCTCGAACTCACAACCCCGGCATCACTCACAAGTACTGCTTATAAGTACCGTGCGCTACCAATTGCGCCACTGGGGAGTTATTATTGTTAGTGTCCGAATAATTTTAAGTTTTAAGAGAAGCCTGGTAGAGTTACATATCGAGGTAAAGTTATAGAACGATGTATGTAAATAAGATGGAAGCTACAGAATGTGAAATCTCCTAATGTAAAGAGGACAAGTGTGCCAAGAAGTGACGTCCCCATTTAAGAAATTTAACGCTTCTATCTCTGAATTGTACAGTAGAATCTCTCTTCCATAAGAGATTGTCGGATCTCTCCTTGGAGGTGGTCGCTCATTGGAGGTAACCATATTTATCAAGAAATAATATGGCCAAATATTATGGAAACAATCTAAATCAACGTTTAGTTGATTTTTCGTTCCAGTAGATGACGCTCTGCAATCTAAAAAACTGATGTGAGAGGTCAGGATTTGCCTATTTTGTTATATATAGAGGTTTAATTAAAAAAGCATATATTTTATCAATATTTCAGTTGGCTGAACGCCAACCTTTTTCAAGGTATTATAACATATTAATGTGTGACAACAACCTTGATAAAGGTTGGCGTTCAGCCAACTGAAATATTGGTAAAATAAATGATATTTTGATTCAATATATGCCTTTTTAATTAAAGATTTATTTATGGATTGTTCTATTTTCAATATATATATTTTATTTACAAAGACAAAGGTCGCCTCTCCCGTCAAAATAGGCGTCGAAATAAACGCCATTTATTGACGCCAACTTAAGGAAATTGTACCTTTTAGCATGTATATCAGGATTCGGACAATAAGTGACCTTTATTGAAGACACACTCATGGACAAAAGGAAGTTGTACCTTTTAGCATGTATATCGGTATTCAGATAATAACTCTGAAAGATATTACAGTGACCTTTATTAAAGACATACTCATGGACAAAACTTAAGGAAGTTGTACCTTTCAGCATGTATATCAGGATTCAGACAAAAACTCTGAAAGATATTACAGTGAACTTTATTGAAGACACACTCATGGACAAAACTAAAGGAAGTTGTACCTTTTAGCATGTATATCAGGATTGAAACAATAACTCTGAAAGATATTACAGTGAACTTTATTGAAGACAGATTCATGGACAAAACTAAAGGAAGTTGTACCTTTTAGCATGTATATCAGGGTTGAAACAATAACTCTGAAAGATATTACAGTGAACTTTATTGAAGACACACGAGATAACCAAGTGTGAACAAAATTGCTTCTGTCTCCTCCAAAAAAAGGAAAAAAGACGACCAGGGACATGAGATTCAATGAATGTATTTGTTCAACTTTCCCCGAGTTTTGTTATCTTTCCAAACAACATGGTGAGTTCCCCAGAATGTAGAATTTTGTAGCCGACAAAATTAAATTCCATTATGATAGAACCAACTCAGAGATAAAACTATAAAAACTTGCCCAATGTTCTAAAGTTGGGAAGTTGGGTAAAATTGAAACTGGTGTTTCCTCAGTGCCAGCTGGACTTCCACAGCTCCTGACTTTAAAATCTCTAACTTTGAAACTGCAAAGATCTACCAATCTATCAAAGAAAAGTGCGTTGTAAGCTAAAAAGAATATATTTTCGCAAAATTTTATTATGAAAAAAATCTCCTTCAACAAAATGTATCACTCCTAGTGAATTGTACAGTAGAACCTCACTTCCATAAGAAATTGTCGGGTCTTTTCAAGAGGTGGTCGCTTATTAGAGGTAAATCTATTTTTCAAGAAATAATTTAAAATCTCTAACTGTGAAACTGCAAAGATTTATCTAAGCAATGCACATTGTAAGCTGAAGAGAATGAATTATTGCAATATTTTATTAAGAAAAAAAATCTCCTTCAACAAATCTTTAACGCTCCTATTGAATTGTATAGTAGAATCTCTCTTCCATAAGAGATTGTCGGGTCTCTTCTTGAGGTAGTCGCTTATTAGAGGTAAACCTATTTTTCAAGAAATAATTTAAAATCTAAGTTATACTGCAAAGATTTACCTAAGCAACGAGAATAAATTATTGCAAAATTTTATTAAGAAAAAAATCTCCTTCATCAAATATTTTTCGCTCCTATTGGATTGTACAGTAGAACCTCTCTTCCATAAGAAATTGTCGGGTATCTGCAAGAGGTGGTCGCTTATTGGAGGTAAACCTATTTTAAATTAAATAATATAGTCAAATATTATGGAACAAGCCTAAATCAACGTTTAGTTGATTTTTATTCCACTAGATGGCATTCATATAAAAAGCACATGTGAGCAGTCAGGATATGCTTATTTTGTTTTGTTTATATACTAGCCGAATGACCCGGGCAACGCCCGGGGTTTACCCGATTAAATGTTTTTATTCAAATACTATTCGTTACAATTATAAATTGGCGCCGTGGATGTCATTCTTGTATAATATATAAATGAGTTTTAAAAATTGTAAAAAAAAAAAAAATGTATTGGCCGGGAATCGAACCCGGGCCGCCTGCGTGAGAGGCGAGCATTCTACCACTGAACCACCGATGGTTATGAGAAATGGCCATATTTGGGTATTTATTCCATTCACAAAAGCAAACGGTGACAGAATTGATTAAAGAAAGAATTGATTATGACGCTGATAACTGTATATATTAATATTATACATAAATGTATGATTTTTGAGCCCAAAAAAAAAAAAAAGAAAAGTGGAGATACCGGGGATCGAACCCGAGACCTTTCACATGCAAAGCGAACGCTCTACCACTGAGCTACATCCCCATACAATCTTGTTATTGTACCAAAATCGCTCAAAAAGAGCAACCTAGTTTATGATATTTACAACAATGAATAATATCTAAAGAAACGAAGGTTGCCTCTCCCGTCAAAATAGACGTCAAAGCTAGACGCCATCTATTGACCGTCACCGCAAACTAGCGGTCTCGGGTCAGTGACAAAGCCACAACACCAGCTTTGGTAAACTGAGAAGTGTCCACCTAGTCCACCTTTGTCACCGACCCGAGGCTGCTAGTTTACGGCGACGGTCAATAGATGGCGTCTAGCTTTGACGTCTATTTTGACGGGAGAGGCGACCTTCGTTTCTTTAGATCAATATCCTCCCGGCAAAATTTCCATCTAATGAATAATATGTAAAGGTTATTCACATATTAAAATAAAATGTTAACACGGGATTTAATCCTCGGTTCATGACTGTTGGGAATCGAGGGTGTTACCTACTCGTGTACCGACTCTTACATCCCCATACACAAAAAATCAGGAAGAAATAGCAAAAATAATTATCATGAAAATATGGCGAAAAGTGGGTTCGAACCAGGGACACCAGATTCTCAGTCTAAAGCTTTCGCAGCTGAGCTATTTCGCTTTAAAACAACAGAAAGCAACAACAATGAGCTTATATAGAAAAAGCCGTGGCATCTTGCGGTCGACTTTACAGAATAGTTTGTTTCTAGAAAATATAAATTAAAAATGGAATAAAATTTATATATAACATTTATACATATTTTTTAGAAATCTAATTTAAATCCTTAAAATTAAAGATACTTCAGCCAGTAAATTTTTTTATTATCTCGACGTTTCAACAAAAATCTTTTGTCCTCGTCAGGAGCAAACAAAAATTAAGACATTTGGCAAAGAGTTAAAATATATTCTGGAATAATTTTTAACGCCTAATATTTTATTTTTTTTTTCGCTCCTGATGAGGACAAAAGATTTTTGTCGAAACGTCGAGGTAATAAAAATATTTACCGGCCGAAGTATCTTTATTTTCAAGAAATATGAATGCCGGCCAGGCAGCCTCTATCTTTTCGATAATTGAATCCATACAAAAAAAAAAAAGAAAAAGAAAGAGATAAAGAGAGAGATAGGGCGAAAGAGAAATCCCCAACCATGTCAAGATACTCCAAATATACGACGTCATAGCCTAAAACGTACAATAAGACCTTACAACACTCTGTTGAAGTAAACGTGGATGCAGCAATCTTCCCCATTCACTTCTACCTATCGATCTGAGAAAGCACCTGGCAGAAAGAAAATCTGGTTGTTAGTTGGATGAAAGGTTTAGTGTAAGTAAAAAAAAAAGGATTCTGCAGCAGGAGGCATTGTCGTCAAGCTGTGAAAGAAGAAATGATCAATAGACTGACTTGGTCTTCGGAGATTGGTACACTAATTAAATCCAGCGTCGTCGTCGAGTTTTTTTTTTTTTACTTCCTGTCAACACTTGTATAGCGGTAGTTCCTTTTTAAGATGGCTACAGAATGTAACAGCGAATTGGGCTTTGTTGATGGAGTGAACTTGACTGATATCAGGTGTTTATACCAAATAATGATTATAAGAGAATGATAATGTCCCTATTTGTAATAGAAGAAGAAAACACAAGTCAGGGAAAAGAGCTCCTTTTATAAGAAAATAATGGTACAAGATTTTGGTCAAAATGCCTTTCTACGGATACATGGAGATAACCTGACTGCTAACGGATGCTTATACCTAATACCAAAAATTTCGATAACTGCTTGAAATACAATAGTGCGGAAGCTTCTCCGGAACATATCATGCTCAGAACTGACAATAGAGAACCCCAGGCCTATAACTACCATCACAAAATTGGAGAGAGTGGACTTCAGGAATTGATTTAACCATGGAGATAAGCACCACTACCACTGATAAGCCAGGACTATATAGTAATACTTGAAATACAATAGTGCGGAAGCTTCTCCGGAACATATCATGCTCAGAACTGACAATAGAGGACCTATTTTCCAGGCCTATAACTACCATCACAAAATTGGAGAGAGTGGACTTCAGGAATTGGTTTAACCATGGAGATAAGCACCACCACTGATAAGCCAGGACTATATAGTAATACTTGAAATACAATAGTACGGAAGCTTCTCCGGAACATATCATGCTCAGAACTGACAATAGAGGACCCCAGGCCTATAACTACCATCACAAAATTGGAGAGAGTGGACTTCAGGAATTGGTTTAACCATGGAGATAAGCACCATCACTGATAAACCAGGACTATATAGTAATACTTGAAATACAATAGTACGGAAGCTTCTCCGGAACATATCATGCTCAGAACTGACAATAGAGGACCCCAGGCCTATAACTACCATCGCAAAATTGGAGAGAAGTGGACTTCAGGAATTGGTTTAACCATGGAGATAAGCACCATCACTGATAAACCAGGACTATATAGTAATACTTGAAATACAATAGTGCGGAAGCTTCTCCGGAACATATCATGCTCAGAACTGACAATAGAGGACCTATTTTCCAGGCCTATAACTACCATCACAAAATTGGAGAGAGTGGACTTCAGGAATTGGTTTAACCATGGAGATAAGCACCACCACTGATAAGCCAGGACTATATAGTAATACTTGAAATACAATAGTACGGAAGCTTCTCCGGAACATATCATGCTCAGAACTGACAATAGAGGACCCCAGGCCTATAACTACCATCACAAAATTGGAGAGAGTGGACTTCAGGAATTGGTTTAACCATGGAGATAAGCACCATCACTGATAAACCAGGACTATATAGTAATACTTGAAATACAATAGTACGGAAGCTTCTCCGGAACATATCATGCTCAGAACTGACAATAGAGGACCCCAGGCCTATAACTACCATCGCAAAATTGGAGAGAAGTGGACTTCAGGAATTGGTTTAACCATGGAGATAAGCACCATCACTGATAAACCAGGACTATATAGTAATACTTGAAATACAATAGTGCGGAAGCTTCTCCGGAACATATCATGCTCAGAACTGACAATAGAGGACCCCAGGCCTATAACTACCATCGCAAAATTGGAGAGAAGTGGACTTCAGGAATTGGTTTAACCATGGAGATAAGCACCATCACTGATAAACCAGGACTATATAGTAATACTTGAAATACAATAGTACGGAAGCTTCTCCGGAACATATCATGCTCAGAACTGACAATAGAGGACCCCAGGCCTATAACTACCATCGCAAAATTGGAGAGAAGTGGACTTCAGGAATTGGTTTAACCATGGAGATAAGCACCATCACTGATAAACCAGGACTATATAGTAATACTTGAAATACAATAGTACGGAAGCTTCTCCGGAACATATCATGCTCAGAACTGACAATAGAGGACCCCAGGCCTATGACTACCATCACAAAATTGGAGAGAAGTGGACTTCAGGAATTGGTTTAACCATGGAGATAAGCACCACCACCACTGATAAGCCAGGACTATATAGTAATACTTGAAATACAATAGTGCGGAAGCTTCTCCAGAACATATCATGCTCAGAACTGACAATAGAGGACCCCAGGCCTATGACTACCATCACAAAATTGGAGAGAAGTGGACTTCAGGAATTGGTTTAACCATGGAGATAAGCACCACCACCACTGATAAGCCAGGACTATATAGTAATACTTGAAATACAATAGTGCGGAAGCTTCTCCAGAACATATCATGCTCAGAACTGACAATAGAGGACCCCAGGCCTATGACTACCATCACAAAATTGGAGAGAAGTGGACTTCAGGAATTGGTTTAACCATGGAGATAAGCACCACCACCACTGATAAGCCAGGACTATATAGTAATACTTGAAATACAATAGTACGGAAGCTTCTCCGGAACATATCATGCTCAGAACTGACAATAGAGGACCCCAGGCCTATGACTACCATCACAAAATTGGAGAGAAGTGGACTTCAGGAATTGGTTTAACCATGGAGATAAGCACCACCACCACTGATAAGCCAGGACTATATAGTAATACTTGAAATACAATAGTGCGGAAGCTTCTCCAGAACATATCATGCTCAGAACTGACAATAGAGGACCCCAGGCCTATGACTACCATCACAAAATTGGAGAGAAGTGGACTTCAGGAATTGGTTTAACCATGGAGATAAGCACCACCACCACTGATAAGCCAGGACTATATAGTAATACTTGAAATACAATAGTACGGAAGCTTCTCCGGAACATATCATGCTCAGAACTGACAATAGAGGACCCCAGGCCTATGACTACCATCACAAAATTGGAGAGAAGTGGACTTCAGGAATTGGTTTAACCATGGAGATAAGCACCACCATCACAGAATATAAGACAACAATAATCTCCCTATTTACTAGAAAGAAGAGACACAAGTCAGGGAGAAGAGCTTCTTTATAAAGAAAACGATTGTACAAGCTTTAAGGCAAGATGTATTTCTACGGGTACATGGAGCTACCTTGACTGCTACCGGGTTCTTATACCAAATAACGAAAATGTTTTTGTTGATAAGAAGTTCTCCATAACAATAATTACCAAGAATTTCCTTCAACAGAATTTGAAAGTTGTGAGTCACAGTTCCCATAGGGAAGGTTCTTTGTAACAGAATGTTTATTATTTTATTCACATAATATTAAATATGTTACTCATCATATTTCTATGCTCGCCCTTTCTCTTTTATTTTATGTAAATATGGTTGAAATTTGTTTTTTTAAATCAAAATAAATTTCCCTTATTTTTATACGCGTGTGACAATACAAATTAAATTCACGGCGGTATGTATACATAAAACTAATGGACAAAACTTAATGAAGTTGTATCTTTTAGCATGTATATCGGGATTCAGACAATATAACTCTGAAAGATATTACAGTGACCTTTATTGAAGACACACTCATAGACAAAACTTAAGGAAGTTGTATCTTTTAGCATGTATATCGGGATTCAAACAATAACTCTGAAATATACACTCATGGACAAAACTTAAGGAAGTTGTATCTTTTAGCATGTATATCGGGATTCAAACAATAACTCTGAAATATACACTCATGGACAAAACTTAAGGAAGTTGTACCTTTTAGCATGTATATCGGGATTCAAACAATAACTCTGAAATATACACTCATGGACAAAACTTAAGGAAGTTGTACCTTTCAGCATGTATATCGGGATTCAAACAATAACTCTGAAATATACACTCATGGACAAAACTTAAGGAAGTTGTACCTTTTAGCATGTATATCGGGATTCAGACAATATAACTCTGAAAGATATTACAGTGACCTTTATTGAAGACACACTCATAGACAAAACTTAAGGAAGTTGTATCTTTTAGCATGTATATCGGGATTCAAACAATAACTCTGAAATATACACTCATGGACAAAACTTAAGGAAGTTGTATCTTTTAGCATGTATATCGGGATTCAAACAATAACTCTGAAATATACACTCATGGACAAAACTTAAGGAAGTTGTACCTTTTAGCATGTATATCGGGATTCAAACAATAACTCTGAAATATACACTCATGGACAAAACTTAAGGAAGTTGTACCTTTCAGCATGTATATCGGGATTCAAACAATAACTCTGAAATATACACTCATGGACAAAACTTAAGGAAGTTGTACCTTTTAGCATGTATATCGGGATTCAGACAATAACTCTGAAAGATATTACAGTGACCTTTATTGAAGACACACTCATGGACAAAACTTAAGGAAGTTGTACCTTTTAGCTTGTATATCGGGATTCAGACAATAACTCTGAAAGATATTACAGTAAAATATATTGAAGACACGAGATAACAAAGTGTGAACGCCTCTGTCTCCTTCAAGAATCAGACAACCACACAGCTCACATATAACCGCACAGTTCACATAAAACCAAGAGTAACTCGAGAAAAGGACAAAGAACGCACCAGGTCATCACCACCAACGTTCACGCTATCTCAAGTTGCCATAAAAAAACAATAAATTGATTTTGCATTAACACACGACACACTATGATAACATTTTTTATCTTTTAACCATTTTATACCTTCTACACCTTTTTACTATCAATAATAGTTTATCTTGGGCTGTTGAAAGGATTTATTGGAAGAAGATAACTGTAGTTTACAAATTAAAAAGGCCAGTTAGGTAATTATAGAACAAAATGTATTTCCACTATTGTATTAGCCATTCAACCAAATACATATTTATTGTGAAAAAATAGTACAAATGTGATATTGTACTGGGATAAGGTGAATAAATTATGAAAAAGGCATCTCCTTATAGTGCAACTGAAAGTTGCTGATGGTTTGCGCCATCTATCGGATTAAATAAAAAAAATCAACGAGAATAGTTGATATTTATTCCGATAGATGGCGCAAGCCATCAGCAACTTACAGTTGCATGATAAGGAAATGCCTTTTTCATAACATTTTTATTGGTTAGTGATTTATAAATACGTTTTATTATTGATATCTAAGAACTTAAAATTCACTTTGTGCAATAGCGAATTCAGCAAGGACTTCCCACACTACATGTTTTATTGTCTGGTACTGAAAGAGGAGAGAGAAAATCTCCATCAAAAGATTGGTTATGAAAACAAGTCGCCATATGTTCTAATTATAAAAGTAGTCAAAATCAAACTCAATACCTCAGCTTTTCATAAATTCTGGAAACAGCAAAGACAATAGGCTCAATACAGATAATGGATCCAACTTGAAGAAAGGTCGATGTTAATCTCCACTTCTGTAGATAACTGTTTACTTCTGTATCTGGGAAAATACTGTATGGGACGAATGTCCTTAATAAAAGCTTTGGTTTTGTTGTTATAACCATAGTTAAAACAATAGGGGCCTCCATGATGTTATAAGCGTAAAACAGACTCAACTTGAAGAAAGGTCGATGTTAATTTCCACTTTCTGTTGATAACTGTTATGTTTACTTCTGTATCTGGGAGAATCCTGTATGGGACGAATTTCCTTTATAAAGTCTTTTTGATTTTGTTGCATTTCCTATTTTTCCCATTAATGTATCATTGAAGTTAAGGCATTATAAAATTGTATAACTTTAAAAAGAATCATACACGTATGAAAGATTTCTTGAAAATAAAGATACTTGAGCCAGTAAATCTTTTTATTACCTTGACGTTTCGACAAATATCTTTTGTCCTCGTCAGGAGCAAAATTATATTTTTAATTATATATTCAAATTTTGAAATATCGCGTGAGAACGCATTTGGAACCTTAGAATAATTTTAATCAATATATTTCGATTGTCCCCAATCTCCAGGATTATATTTGTTTGTAAAAGGTAAACACACGTCGCGTGTCATTGTGCGGGTACATCTCAATATATTATGATACATTAGCGCGCCATCTGTTATCAAAATACGAAACTATTATAGACGCCTATGATTCTTTTTTAAGAATAAACAATTTATACTGCCCTTACTGCAATGAAATATTAATGGAGCGGATCTATATGTAAGAGGTATGTAAGGAGATGCCTTTTTCACAATATATATATATATATATATATATATATATATTGTGAAAAAGGCATCTCCTTATCGTGCAACTAAAAGTTGCTGATGGCTTGCGCCATCTATCGGAATAAATATCAACTTTTCTCGTTTATTTCTAATTTTTCCAGAATTGGCCAATTAACCATTCTTGATTAATAAAAAAAAAAAAAAAAAAGCTAACCACGTACGCGTTTCGGGCTGTTGGCCCTCATCAGCGTGGTGCAAGCTGTATATATTACATATATATAACAACGGTATGGCAGATTAAACTGGCGAAACCGCTGGGAGGGTTCACCACTGATGAGCCAGGACCTTCCATTAATTTCTCCATTGCAGTAAGGACAGTAGAAATTGCTTATTTTTAAAAAGAATCATACGTGTCTATAATAGTTTTGTATTTTGATCTCAATATATATATTATCTACATATTCTATCTTTATTTACATATCTACAAATCCATATAATCTCTGACATTAGTCTCCTTATCTACACACATGGATAAATCTTATGGAAGTAGAAAGTCTTTTTTATATCCTGGTTCAAATCTGGTTCAAATCACATTTATAGGTACCGCTCAACAAGAGCAACCTAGTTTATGATAATTGAAACAGTGAATAATATGTGAAGGTTATTCACACATATTAAACGAAATTTTAACGCGGGTTTGAATCCCGGTTCATGACTGTCGGGAATCGAGCGTGTTACCTACTCGTCCACCGACTTTTTCGTATTACCGGTTGTTCTCTACTTTTTTTCCAAAACTAAGTATTCATAATTACATGTTGAGACTTTGTTGTGAAGTTCTTTTCCAGGAAGATTCGAAAACTTGTTTCAAATTTGAGAAAGAAACTTAGAAAAGGCTTTTGAGGTTTGGAAGTATCATGTTTTTTTTTTTTGCTTATTCCTAGTACACGTAGTACAGACCATGATAATCATGGTGGGTAGAAGTAGGCAACTGTTTTTACTGTAAGTGCACCACATGTCTACACATGTGAAAAGCAGTTTGACTTTGCACTTACAAATGAGTCAAAGCCACGTATGGTTACTTGCACTCGCTAGTGGGGTTGGGATTTTAGCAATAATCGGGGGGACAATGAAGTAATATTTTATCAGAAAAAAAGTGCCTAATGCGGGAATCGAACAGCGGTTGAAAACCAACAGTTTAAACTATCTTTCTAGCGACCGTCAGTTTCAGGGTGTGAATTTGTGAAATGCAGTTCGACTTTGCACTTACAAATATATCAAAGCCCTGTTTAGTTACTTGCACTCGCAAGTGGGGTTGGGATTTTAGCAAGAATCGAGGGTGGGGGGATAATGAAGTATTTTTTTTATCAGAAAAAAAGTGTCCAATGCGGGAATCGAACACGGGTTGTAGTGGTTGAAAACTAACGGTTTGAACTATCTTTCTGCCGACCGTCAGTTTCAGGGTGGTTGTAACTAAGTGGCCCACATTCACTATGAAGTTAGCTGGATGTGTGCCAAGAGCCTCAAATTGATCTGGGATGGTAATTTCTTCAAATCTCAAGTGGATTCTGGAGAACAAATTACTTGGACATAACGACGACCGTTTACCCAGTAACCCCATCAGTTTTGTTGGTTTAATCTTCCGTTTAGTTCTTTCTTTTACACCCGGGGTTAGTGGAAGGATGGTCTAAACTAGAGGTCGGTAAACTGCGGCTCTTTATATAGTTCCATATGTAAATATAATAAATTAGCCAGTAACCCCCTCTTCCCTATGTTTGTATACAAACCCATCAGTTTTGTCGGTTTAATCTTCCGTTTAGTTCTTTCTTTTACACCCGGGGTTAGAGGAAGGATGGTCTAAACCAGAGGTTGGTAAACTGAGTCTCGAAAGCTAAATACGGTTCTTTGAATGTGAAGCTACGACACTTCAGTTCCATATGTAAATAGAGTAAATTAGCCAGTAACCCCATCAGTTTTGTTGGTTTAATCTTCCGTTTAGTTCTTTTTTTTTACACCCGGGGTTGGTGGAAGTATAGTCTAAACTAGAGGACGGTAAACTGTTTTTCGATAGCCACATGCGGTTCTTTGAATGTGAAACTGCGGGTCTTTATATAGTTCCATACGTAAATATTATTTATGTGAGTACTGTTTTTGTTGGCAAGAAAACATTATTGTGACTCTTTAAAAACTTTGATATTTTGTAAGTTGTAATTTTTGACTCTTCCCGACTCAAAATTTTGCCGACTCTTGGTCTAAACCGTTGGTTTTTCGACCGCTATGACCCGGGTTCGATTCCCCGGCATTGGGCACTTTTTTCTGATAAAAAAAAATGCTCCAATGGCCCCCGTTTCTTGGCAAAAGTCCAACCTCACCAACGAGTGAAAATAACCAAACGGGGGCTCTGGCACATTTTTTAAAGTGCAAACGTCGATCTGCTTTTCACATGTGTAGACATGTGGTGCACTTCCAGTAAAAGCAGTCGCCTTCTTCTACCCACCATGGGTATGGGTTTGAAAAATCTTTTTTTTTTAGTTTTATCGTTTTGATTAAATAGCATGCATATACAGGCTATTACGGAAAACAAGTGATCAAAGCTGAAACTATACCCGCATTTAACTATTTTTAGATTTTTTTGTATACACAATTTATTGATTCATTACATGGTAAAAGAGGGACAAAATCTGACTGTCTGTGGTAGATATAGCCAACAACGACAGCTGCTCTTTTTACCTATCATGCAGTGAGACTTATATAAACGATAAAACAAATTAATTTATGTCGAATTCCATTTTTTTTTCTTCAAGTCCTCCTGAGTATAAAAGTATATGCAAGTATGTAGGTAGGTATGTAAAGAGATAGGTAGACGTGTAAATATGTAGGTATGTATGTAAGTATGTAGGTAGATATGTAAGTATGTAGGTAGATATGTAAATATGTAGGTATGTATGTAAGTATGTAGGTAGATATGTAAGTATGTAGGTAGATATGTAAATATGTAGGTATGTATGTAAGTATGTAGGTAGATATGTAAGTATGTAGGTAGATATGTAAATATGTAGGTATGTATGTAAGTATGTAGGTAGATATGTAAGTATGTAGGTAGATATGCAAGTATGTAGTTAGATATGTAAGTATGTATTTAGGTAGATATGTAAGTAGGTAGGGGGATAAGAGCGTGGCGGTGTCCACGCGGCAGGCCACCGCGGGTCGATGGGACAATCAATGAGGGTCGCGGAACCCGCAGTCCTCCGCTTGGCTCCACGCCACTTTGGCTGTCCAACACATTCGCCTCAAACACCGCCGTATAACACACCCTGGTCTCTCCTGGAAGTAGTCTCTCATTGGAGGTTACATTATTTCATCTAGTACCATGTTGTATTCTACAGAAATGATCGCTATGGGAAATGTTTGCTCATCAATTGGGTCAAAGTTGTACCATAGTGGCATAAAAGTAGAACCTCCATGAGAGGACACTCGAGATAGAGAAGACACCTCTCTATAAAGGACAGTTTTCATCACCAAAATGACAATTTTTGTTATTTAACAACTCTCCGGTAAAAATACACCTCTCTACAAAGTACAGTTTTCATCACCAAAATTACCATTTTTTATATTAGGGTATCAAACTTGTAGAGATTGAGATGGTGTCTACTGGGGAAGAGTAGATCTCATCAATGGATGAATCAATACAGTCAATAATGTAGTTTAGGGTTGCAAGTTGGCATTTAGTACATAGTGGGAAAACCTTGCAACCATTCTGGAAAATCATTGTGCGTAGATGACTAGACTTAAGTCTGGAAATCTAAGATTTTTGCTCCTTTGGGAGGACAGAATTGTTGTTTGTTTCTCCTGCTCTGTAACAGTTATGTGCAACAGTAGATTTCCATTCTTGTTTTCAAAAGAGCATTGCTCAATGCAAATACTATATGTAATTCTACTGTCCTAAAAGAATATTTCCATAGTTTTCCTAAATACTATTTCTAAGATTCCATCCTTCAGTATAGCATATATAAGCAGAATGATCCAATACATAGCAAAAAAAGTCGATGGACGAGTGGGTAACACCCTCGATTCCCGACAGTCATGAACCGGGATTGAATCCCGTGTTAACAATAGACGTCAAATCTAGACATCATTTTCAGTTTGCCAAAGCTGGTGTTGTGGATTTGTCACCGACCCGAGGCCGCTAGTTTGCGGCGACGGTCAATAGATGGCGTCTAGTTTGGATGTCTATTTTACGGGAGAGGCGACCATTGACTCTTTAGACAAATCTTTATCTTTTTGGCAGGATAGCCCATCTAAAGGTGAATAAGGGGTAATAACTTAATATATATATAAGGGATATTTATTGATCTATTGTCGTTTGTTATAAAGGAAACGTGAAAGAAACGTGTACATGGAGTTGTAGTGGATTCCAACGTCAGACTTATTTACTGGCAAGAAGAACTGTGGGAGTTACTTGGTATTCCATCGAGGTAGCCTGGATCAATTCCCAGCTTGTAATTGGGGATCATTGTCAGGTTCCCAGCTTCAGGGCCATTTCCAGTACTGTATGTGCACGAAACGAAGTTTCTTGATGCAATCCTAACCTACCCATACGTATATTCCTCCCTAATACATACAGACACATACAAACACTTTTTTCTCTTCCAAATATTACACTTCATTTTAATGTTATCGACCCAAAATTGAAAATTATAGTAGAGTTTTGTTATCATTAGTTGTAAAATCGTCTTGAAATATAAAAAGAATAAAATCGTGATGCGAAGAGTTTCTAGCAAGGATTTTTTTATTTATTTTACCGAACTTTCAAGTATTTCTACCCTTCTACAGAAGTAAAAATGAAAACAATTCTCAATAAAAAAATCCTTATATCAATATCAAGTTCAAAGAATATCCCTTGTATCAAAATTTTGTTCAATAAAAAAATTCCTAGTAAAATGGTCGGCCATATTACCAAATCTTTCCGATTTTCGAACAGAAAAGAGAGATTGGCACTACGTATCCATAAGTCCATATGTTCCATCAGAAGACAAAAGAAGACACTGACGTACAGTGGGAACAGCCAAATGAGGAACATCAGTAAAATGGTTGGCCATATCACTAAACCTGACCGATTTCCGAACAGAACAGATGGATTGTTGACATTATGTCCATAAGACATGATTCCATCAGAAGACAAAAGAAAACACTAACTACAGTGGGAACAGCCAAATGAGGAACATCAGTAAAATGGTCGTTCATATCACCAAACCTGACTGATTTCCGAACAGAACAGATGGATTGTTGACATTATGTCCATAAGACGTGCTTCCATCAGAAGACAAAAGAAAACACTAACTACAGTGGGAACAACCAAATGAGGAACATCAGTAAATGGTTGGCCATATCACTAAACCTGACCGATTTCCGAACAGAACAGAGATTTTTTTGTACAATGTCCATGAGACATGCTTTCGTCACAAGACAAAAGTGGTTACAATCAAATGAGGAACATCGTAAAATGGTTGGCCATATCACTAAACCTGACCGATTGTCGAACAGAACGGAAGGATTGTTGGCACTGTGTCCATAAGACATGCTTCGTTCAAAAGACAAAAGAAAACACTAACTATAGTGAGAACAACCAAATGAGGAACATCAGTAAAATGGTCGGCCATATCACCAAACCTGACCGATTTCCGAACAGAACAGATGGATTGTTGACATTGTTTCCATAAGACGTGCTTCCATCAGAAGACAAAAGAAAACACTAACTACAGTGAGAACAACCAAATGGGGAACATCAGTAAAATGGTCGTTCATATCACCAAACCTGACTGATTTCCGAACAGAACAGAACGATTGTTGACATTGTGTCCATAAGACATGCTTCCGTCAGAAGACAAAAGAAAACACTGACGTACTGTGAGAACAACCAAATGAGGAACATCAGTAAAATGGTCGTTCGTATCACCAAACCTGACCGATTTCCGAACAGAACAGAGATTTTTTTTGTACAATGTCCATGAGACATGCTTTCGTCACAAGACAAAAGTGGTTACAATCAAATGAGGAACATCGTAAAATGGTCGGCCATATCACCAAACCTTGTCGATTGCCGAACAGAACAGATGGATTGTTGGCACTGCGTCCATAAGTTCATAAGTTGCGTCAAAAGACAAAAGTGGGAACAACCAAATGAGGAACATCAATAAAATGGTCGGCCATATCACCAAACCTTGCCGAACAGAACAGAGAAAGTGTTCGCTATGTGTACAAAAGACATGCTTCCATCAGAGGACAATATAAGACACTTACGTACTGTAGAAACAACCAGCTGTTGCTAGATTACCAAAAAATGGATTGGTTTGAGGATTAGGACAAGATGGAACACGCAAAAATAAGCTGGAATGGTGGAAATCAGAAATGGAAAACTGAGTTTTCTCGGGGAGGAAGAGAAGTCCGTGTGAATACAAATAGAGGATTGTGGGGATCGATCTGGTGTCGATGCTGGATCTGACTGCAGTCGCTCAGTTCATCTCTGGCAACGTCCATGTATCGTCTGCCTTTTTTAAAACTAAGTCAGAGATTAATGTAAAATATATTGCCACGTGGAAAATTAGGGAAGACCAACTTAGGGATGAGATAACAATTTATTTCAGGCAAGAACAAACTATGAATGGTAAACAA